>JAWWEV010000083.1:38519984-38607843 GCA_035583235.1 Hafferia zeledoni
AAGGTTTTCAATATTGGCAGAATATTAATATTGTACTGGTTGAATAAAAAAAGTAAAAGCAGCTGGGAGCCCTGATAAATAGAATTATTTATGTTGGAAAAGATCTTCAAGATCACTCCATCAAACCATTAGGCCAGCACTACCAAGTTCATCACTAAACCAGGTCCCCAAGTGACACATCTGCACATCTTTTAAATACCTTCAGGGATAGTGACTCCACCACTTCACTGGGCAGCCTGTTCCAATGCCTGACCACCCTTTTGGTGAAAAAAATTTTCCTAAGATCCAATTTAAACTTCCCCAGGCACAACTTGAGACATTATCTCTTCGTCCTATCACCAGTTCTGTGGGAGAAGCAGTTGATTCCCCACCTGTCTACAACCTTCTTTCACACAGTTGTAGAGAGTGATGTCATCTCTGAGCCTCATTTTCTCCAGGCTAAAGAAGCCCAGCTCCTTCCTCATGTGACTTACTCTCCAGATCCTTCAACAGCTCCATTGCCTTTCCCTGAACATGCTCCAGCACCTCAATGTCTTACTTGTCATGAGGGTCCCAGACCTGAACACAGGATTCAAGGTGTGGCCTCATCAATGCCGAGTACAGAGGGATAATCACTGCCCTGGTCCTGCTGGCAACACTATTTCTGACACAGGCCCTTGGCCTTCTTGGCCACCTGGGCACACTGCTGGCTCATGTTCAGGCAGCTGTCAATCAGCATCCCCAGATCCTTTTCCACCAGGCAGCTTTCCATACAAGAACACCCACATATCAAATTAGGGTTCATGAGGCATACCTGCTCTTTGATGATGGTCAATTCAGAGACAATGTTTTTACACTGCTGTCTCTGTCTTTTTTGTCCTTTCCAAATGCTGGATTGTGTAAATTGACTTCCTTCATTGCCAGTAGATTTTGTCCATTACGTTTTCTAACCTATAAATAAGATAAAACCTTTGTACAATTAATATAAGATGGGGATAGAAGGAATGTTATTATGGCTACCAGATTAATTTTAAGATTCCAAACCTTTCTCAAAATGCTATAATCATAGTTTTTTCTGTGTATGATGTGATCAATAAAAGAAATGGAGTCCCACAATACAGGTTAGCAGTACATTGTGGAGCTTGCACAGTATTTGAAGTAACATGCTGAATGTCGCTTTTCAGATAAAAACATGCTTGACTTTGCACAGATTTATTAGCCTTTGCAATAGATAGAAATGCTGTTTGTGGAAAGCAACTAAAAGAAAGTAAAAGTAGGAAACCTAAGAGATACACTGGTCAATCTTATAAATACAAGATGGAACAAACAAAATCACAGTAAACACCAACAACAAGCCCAGATCCATAAAGGCCTTTTTGCACCTACATTCCCCTATGGAAATTCAGAGGACTATTCTGCCTAAAACACGTATTGGATCCTTTCCATGAAGTCTCCCCTCAAAGCTGTAAAATAATAGCAAAAGGGAAGTTTACCTTATATACACTTCCAAAAGCTCCAGTACCAAGGTGCTCTAAAATTGCATAATTTCCTATGTGTTTTGTGGGTGCCTTATTCTGATTCATGCTCTCGATACTTTCAGCAATTTGCTTCAATACATCCTCCTAGTTATAAATTAAATTACAAATAAATAAATATAAAATATTCCATGCCCTTCATGTGCTAAGATGTGCAAGGATACAACTTCTTAAAACTATGGAGGTTTAAGATTTTTACTTACCTTTAACAAATTTAGCTTTGATACCAACCCTTCATAAGCTCCAATATCATGCACATAATGTCCAATATCAATGAAGATTTCAAACAAGTCAGTGGGGAAAAGCCTATAAAGGTTTAAATTTTTTATATATTTCAGAAACAGTGTACACAGTAGCTATTAACCTACAGCAGGGACTTTCCAGTGTTTATTTCAGAAACTCCAAACTAATAAATTTATTTTTTATTAATCTATTGAGATTATGTACATAGGAGTTTAAAGACTTTTTAGAAGTCAGACTTCAGCTTTCATTGGTTGGGTATTAATACAAATGCCAATTCTCTTAACAAGTATAAACTTTTAAAGTCAATCTCCCTCCTGAGTTTCCAGTAATTTTCCTATTTTTTTCTTATAGTATTTTCTGTTATGTTTGTTGTCACTGGATCTGAATTTCTTCTTGTAACACATTAAGGGATAGGATTAACAATTCTCTTCATTGAAAGGATAATGACACCCATTTTAGAATTTTGTCCAAGAAATCTAATCTAAAAGATGAAAAGGACAGAGGAAAGCAAAAGCAAACAGATAATAGGAAAGAATTTATTAGTTACATGCTGAATTGAAGTTTTGTTTAAAGTTCTGGTAGAAGTAGAAATGCAGGAGATTAAGGCATTTGGAAAAATCAAAATACAGCAAATTAGTCCAGGTTCTTCAAAAACCTGCCACCAACCATGAAAATTCACTATAAAATAGGGCACTTTCAGTACAAAATCCACTTCTAAAAAATAAAAATATAACAGAGAAGTTATAATTAGAATTCTAGTATTTATGATCCATACTAAAAGCATACTAGAAGCACTACAGACAGGTAGACCTCCTAAACCCTATGATTACTGTTCTAATCCCACAAATCACACTGTTAGATTGTGTGTAGTCTTTGTAGCAAACCTGCTGAAACTGCCACCTTAGTAGTAAAAATGGGTAATTGATGAAAGACATTTTGCCCTCATTGATCCAAACCTTTCAACAACACTCGTAAGTAAAATGGCTTGACGCAAAGTCATTCCCATGTGAAGGAGTAGAGGGCTCAGAGAAAATATTTTACTGCTTCCAGTTAATTGCTACTAGGCAGGGCTGTAACCTGCATTTGCTAATCTTCAGGGTAAAAGTATGTTTTATCTCCAGCAGTATTGACTCTGTCCTCAACATCCTTAAACCCTGATTCACAAGGGGAGAAAAAGCCCATGCAGAGGTCGGCTATCTGGCATGCACACAATACAAGTCCCCACACCGATCATCTAAATCTTGTAGATTGGCACTGATGCAATGCAGGGCTGGGTACTTGTAGCTGTGGACAGGACAGAAATTGCCCATTACTCTTTCTGCTTGTTGATAATAAATTACATTTAAAAAATAGGTCTTTCTGATTGGGCTTTTGAAAGCTTTTCTAAAGGAGTTTCACAAAACATTTGGTTAACGTACCTTTTAAAAATATGTCGATTTCTTTCCATACTGAAGACGAATCTCAGGGCTCTGAAAGCATAACACTACAGCAGGAAAAGTATTTAAATTAATGAGGAAATTTATACACAAGTGTAAAAGCCATTGATAAACAAGGATTCCCCTTGACTTTACACATTGGTAAACTCTGTATTTAAAGTACTAGACAGATTCTCTTGTTGCCCTGATAACAAAGGGAATAAAAATATATTAAGCTCCTCCTGTATTTTAAAAGTATGCAGGGACATTTAGGGCGAAAAAATGTTTTTAAAAAAGTTGGTGATGATAGCTATAGTGTGTGCTGAGGAACAACTAAATCTTAATCATCTGTTTTTGTTTGCAGATAGCTCAGGACTTGAGACCTGCTGTCTTCTCCACTGCTGAAAAAGGTAAATGTAATCAGAGGTTTTGTAATGTTGTGGTACAAATAACATTTTCCTTTTTTTTTTCTCAAAAACACAGTGTGGAACACTAAGTTCTAACAGGGGACAAAAAGAAGAGTGAGAGATTCCTCAACATTTTAATCCTAAATTCATCACATTTACAGGGATCTTTATGTATCTTTGTTCCAATATGATCTCTCCTAAAGGAAGGTTATTTTTTAAAAAAATCACCAGCAGGTAGCTAATATGTATGCTCTTATCCAACTCAGCTTTAGTTCTGCTTGTCAAGAGTCAATAATATGGTACGGTTATGGCTGAGCAAACAAAAATAGTCCTGGAGTAAGACCACTAAAGTAACATGGCAGGAAGAAGCTGAAAATTTAATGATTGAAAACACAGACAATGGGGCAGTAAAGAAACCAGGTCAGCATCACAAGAATTCTAAGAAAAATACCAGTGAAATTCAAATGGGGTATCCAATAGCTGCAACTGTATTTCATAGCAGTAACAATGATAAAGGCAATACAGATGGCCATATGAGAATATGGTTTCATAAAAATATTCTTCTTAATGTTTGCCCAAAACAGATTTAGTTTTCATATGTAATCATGAAGTCCATTATTAATTCACTTGGCTTCATGTTTAACTCAACTACAGTTGCTTGGTAGCTCTTGTGGATTATTTCCAACACATTCTGCTGGAATATAAAAATCTCAGTGGCCACAAATTAAGCTCCTTACAGCTCTGTGAGGGAACCGTACCGTGCATATGCTCTAGTTGTTAAGACTCCATTTTAGTTTCATAAACCCTTTAGGAAGACTTTTATTTATCTCATCCTTAAGATGATTTAACAGAAGTGCCCTATAAAACCTTGTTGCAGTAGAACCTACTGCACTGAATCAGTTCCCCTGCTCTAATGCAGATGAACTGTGACAAGAAAGATGATACTGGAATGAAATTCTTTTCTGTGGAAATGCCTTCCCTCGCTCTCCAAGCATGCCTGCCTGATTAGACAGCTGAGTAGCTACACAGCCATGTTAGCGCAGGGCTATGCCAGAACAAAACCAAATGAGAGGCAGCATCCTGAGTGCATTCATCTGTGCCAAGGACTTTCTCACACTTGCCCAGAGAAGGGCAACTAGAGCAGCAGCAGCTGTGCTCATCCCTGAACCCCTGCCCACTATTTTCCTGTAGCTTAGAGAGGCATCCACCATTTCACAGAGCCTGAGAAAAGCTACCAGATAATTAATTACTACTTTAGCCTAAATTGACTCAAACCAGTACATTTATAGGGGTAATGACACACAAACCCAAGAGCCATTCTATGCTTATTGGGTCTATATTTATGCTACACTTAAGTTACCTCTACTTCATGGGATGTCTTCCTGTATTTTATTTAACAGCCACAGTAAGACGTTCCAGAAATAAACAGATATTAGTACCATGTCAAATTTACAGTGAGTTTCAGTAAAGATCATGACACTATAAAGAAGATCTGATGCTGGGCAGCCTGGAATGCTGGAGTAAAGTGTATCACAAGAAAAATATTCACTTTCCTTTACACTGTATGAGGTGCCAGAAACAAAGTAAAGCAGAACAGAACACCAGAAATTGAGTCACTATTTAACTTCTAGTTCCTGGGCGATTTGTTATTCCTTGGTTTGTTTTGGTGGAGTTTTTTCCCCCTTCAAATATGATTTTTTTTAATTGTACTTTAAAATAAATTTTAATTCATAAAAAATTTTCTCTTTGAGGCTTTCTATGTGCAATCACAATAAGGGGAGTTACCTGTAATAAACTGGCTTTTTCAGCATTCCTTTCTTTGTTTGGTAAAATCAGCTTTGCTATTGTATATATTCCATTTACCTGGAAACAGAGAAAGGTCACTATTAATAGAACTCCTTTGCACAGAAACCACAAATAAGAATCAATGTTGCTTCAGATAAATCAGAAGCTAATACCAAAGGACAAATTCTCAACAACCTATTGCACACCTAAAATGTACACTGAAAACACCTAAAATGTGTTACATAAATGTACATAAGAATTAAATCATTGTTACATTTAAACTTATACTGCAGAGAGAGCTTGTGAACAGATAATGAAGCAATGCTTCTATCTCTAGAGATGAAAGAAGTTGCAGCAACAGATCTCCTGTCACCATGTGGATATTTTGAATTGTCAGGAACAAAAAATCCAGTCTCAATAAATACAAATTGGAGAAATGCCAAAAGCGATAGCCTGGGGGGTCTGTCTGTGCCTACAGCAGGATTTTGTGAAAAACACACTGATTTCAGCTTCCATTTTCATACAGCCATGCATCCTCCATTAATGTACCCACTGTGTTAGTCTGATAGATGGGTGCTGGTGGATTTGGTTAATAGTACTGCTCTTAGTTGCTTGATAAGCTCCCTGTTGAAAACTACTCTCCTCTCTAGCAGAGTTGAAGGAAATACATGTCAGCTCAGCTGAGGCTCTGCTGCAATTTTCTTCATGTTTTCTTTGACTGTTCCTGAAGGCAGAGTTAAGCTAAAGTTAACTGTTCAATAGAGCCATTGAATCATAAGCACATTCTCTCTGCTACCAGAACTACTGCAGAGTGCTACCAAGGTTTTAACTTGAGACAAGGACACAGGACAGACAGGTAGAGGGCAGCGACAGCAGAAGCAAAAGTTTCCCAACTGCTTGAACCAAGAGTCCTTTGACACCAAATGATATAAACATTTAGAGGTCACTTAGATTGACTTCCTCAGCAAATGACTAAAAAAGCTGCAAATCTCCTTCCTCTTTTTTTAACTCGAGTGAGTTCCTTCATCTTGTTCCACATGAAACTCTTAAAGCTGTATTAGCACAGAGAAAGAAGCAGGATTTAAAATTACAGTGGCCATTGTAGGGTGGAATTCCAGCTGAAGTGAACATGCTTGAAGCTATGTCCTGATCTGAAAAGGGGATGTTGACTGATGTTTTGGCAAATGGAAAGGTCAGTGTCTTTTAACAGAATTAACAGGAGAAGTTAAGTTTGAAACACCTTTTCCTGGCCTGACACGACAGTTACCATGCACTGCTAGAGCAATGCACAAACCCTCCATATTAATATCATTTAATTTAAACAAGTGATACTTTATTTTGATGAAATCAGACTCAAGCTAAAATGTATGCAGTTATACTGTTCAGATAAAAAGTTGTCTAAATCAGTATGGTTTATTTATGATTTTAGTGCTTAAGAACCATAGAAAATATTTTTTCTAGATTTACTTTCATTCCTTTCCTCTTAACCAACAGTTTTGAAGTATACACAAACTTCTTTCCTGGTCATATTTAAGGCTCTTTTTTCTCTCAGTTCCTCAATGAATACCCCTAGTTGGGTTTTAAGACAATTTGAAGGCTTTGATTACTGAATTAACATTTACAGTAGAAGAGCTGGATACAGGTTTTAGCTGGTATTAAAGTTCTAAATATTGGTACCTTAGACTAGGTCTTGAATATAACCAGGGATTTAAAGAATGGTTTATCCCTAGAGATGGAATGCCAGGAAGTTATCTCAGAAATACATTACTCTTAAGAAAAGAAAAATCGTTTGTGAAACAACGTTTCAATTTTAAGCTGCATAGTTTTTTTAATTAAACTTCATGAAATACAGAATTTGCATTTCTCAGTTAATTCTGTGATTACTCTTATTTACTATCTGGTTTTGAAAATGACAAAAGCATGGTAAGAGATGCCAACCAAATTGAACCTTGTCTGAATAAAACCGTTTTTATTTCCAGACCACTTATGCTGATACCTTTGTGCCTATGTCTGTGTGCAAAACTATAAAGAAACAGAAATTAGACTAAAGTGACAGATATTTTGCATATTTTGCAATATTTTAAATTATGATAACGAATAACAACAATTAATTGAAATAATAAACTATAATGCTTTACTTAATTGAACAAAATCTTCCTTCCTACCTGTACAACCTGGTAAGCGTTAGTCTCATGGAGCACCAGCTCAGTAATCGCAGCACAACAAGCTAGAAAAAAAATCAGATGGAACATTTAGGGTCAGATCCATAAAAACATTTGTATAATATGGTGGGTTAACCTTAGCAAAGGGCCAAATGCTCATGTAGCTGCTCATTCACTCCTGCTCCTTAATGGGACAGAGTGAGAAAATAGATGGAAAAGTGCCTGGCTCAAGAAAAAGAGAGGAAGATACAATACCAGTTACCACCACAGGCAAACCAGATGTGACTTGGAGAAAATTAATTTAATTTATTGTCAAGTAAAATAGATTTTGATAGCAAATTAAATTAACGCCCTCTTCCCCACCTTGTCCTTTTGGTCCCCCCAATTCATCTTCACTCCTTCACTCTCAACTCCTCTGCCTGGATCTGGTGGAGGGGGTTCCAATCAACATACAACAGTTCCAATCTGCTATTCCTTTCTCCTCATACTTTCCTCCCGCTCCTTTCCACATGCTGCAGCATGAATTCCTGCTCCACTGAGTCTCCCCACAGGCTGCAGGGGGGATTTCTGCTCTGTTGCCCAAAGCACCTCCTCCCACTCCTCCTCTGACTTGGGTGTTAGCACTGCTGTTTCTTACTCCCTTTTTTTTTAACTCTCCTCTTCCCACACAGTGTTTTTATCCTTTCTTAACTCTGTTTTCACAGGTGCAGCACAGCCTTTGCAATGGGCTTAGGTTTGGCCGGCCATGGGTCTGTTCTGGAGCCTGCTGCATCCAGCTGTGTCCAGCACAGGGCAATCTCAACCTCTTTCCACAGAGGCCATCCCTGCAGGCTCCTGCCAACAAAACCTTGCCACCTCTACTCAATACAGAAGGCTCAAAATATAAGCAAGTATTCAGTTAGAAGTAAAAAAGACATCTGTAAATTGTGTTTACTCCTTCTTAGGAGTCCTTAAGGAAGACAGAACTAACACAAAACCATGTTCCATGCTGGCAATACTTTTGGTACTGAGATTTATTTCACATTGTCAGCCCTTCAGAGGCAATATTCATGAAAAGTATTCAAAAACATTTATGTACCATGTTACAGCTTTCAGGAAGATACTGCAAAGACATAAACTCTAGGAAGGATAATTTGCATTCTCCTTCCATAGTGATTGGGAAAAGACATGATCCTCTAGAATTTCAGAAGGGGAAGCTGACTTGCTATCAAGAAATCTCCTCTAAAAGGGATTTGCTCCATAACTACTGATGAATCTGAACCTGACTGGTAGCCTTTAGAACACCACTTTGAAACAGAGTTCCATCATAATCAATTCATGATTGAACTATCATAGTAAATTTGAATAGAGGGAAAAATATGATCAAATAAAAATAATCTCATGCTAAACCCAAAACTTTTTATATATTTGAGATGCTTTTACAGGAGAAAAATGTATCTAATTCTCATATATTTAATACTTTATGCTTTGCTTCTTTCTAACAAAAGTGTGCTTTTTGAAAACAAGTGCTGGTATTGCACATTTGGAAATCAACACATCTGACTTGGTGCTCCTACTCCCTAAAGCAGATATAGGGATATACAGCTACAGCAGGTATAAAATTCACAGTTTCAAAGTATTTTGAATCCTTTTGCACAAGTGTATGTAAAGACATAACAGAGGATTAGACCTTATAAACCCACCTGCTTGAAGTGACAAAGTATTTTCTTGCATCTCATCAGAACTCAGATCATCTGACAAATGAACATCCTGGATTCTCCCTACTGCATTTGCACTAGATAAACTTCCAACTGAAGAGCAATCAGAAACAAGATTTCTTTCCCTGGAAGGAAAAACAGAACAAAAGAAATACCAAATTGCAATGTAAAAAGTGTCTTAATATATGTCTTTTTTAAACATTTCTGAAGTTCTGAAAATGTGTATGTTTTTTCACTAAATTAGCTAGTACACTTTGAAAAAGCAAGCAAGAATTTAAACAGAAAATTCCTTTACTATGTTCATCAATTATATTCACAATTCTACCTCACTAAATAGGTGTCTGGTTAATAGGAAAGTAGACAGTATATGGCATACTTGAACAGTGTATGACATACTGGAAACCTACCCCTGTAATATATGAAGGAGCTCCTTGATTCCACCCCAAATCCGAATTTCCACACTGGTCTCAGGATCTTCACAAACCTGTACCAGAATCCAAACTATACTCCATAGAAGTTCAATATGATCAGAATGGAGTAAACTGAGCAAGACTGGAACTCCTTCACACATTTTCACTTGCTCATTGACTTGTGACTCTGCACAAAGGAGTCGTAGCAACTCTGCTATGAGCCTAAAAAAATATCAGCAAGAAATTTTAACAATAACTCCATAATTACTTTGCATTGTCAGTTATCAAAGGGAAAAAAAATGACAACGAAAGTTTAAGAGAGAATGGAGACCTCCTATAAAAAAAAGAAGTTGCAGAAAACAGCTTAAAGTCACTGCAAATTGGCTAAAGTCATTGTTAAAAAAAGAAGATGATGGTCCAAATTTTCACATGGGGTGAAATTATAGTTACATTGAACATGACTGCCAGCACAGGCAACCAGGCCAACCCAGCCAGGATGGGAGGCAGCCGGGTGGGCTGCAGTCACCCCTGGCACCACCTTCGTTCTAACGCCATTAGTACAAGCAGCACTGACTGCATGAACTTGTGAAGTCCCTTTGTGGAGCTCGAATAACTTAGTTCCACACATAACACAAATAACCATGATTCTTCTCTAGTATGGTTTGAATACTGTATTTATAAAAGTGATTGGATATATCCCTTAAAAGATTTTTACAAGATTTTGATTTATATCACTTCAACTAAGGTGGACTTCATACAGAAAATAAGATTAAGGATATCCATTTACCCTTGAAGCAAAAAAGATCTATGTGTGTTTGATGAACCATATGAATTCAAGTTCACATCTGAATTTAAAATTATCCTTACTTAGCACTGAACTTCATCAGCTTCCTGTGTACATTCAAATTCTAGTTTTTATATCCAAATTTTGGTTTACATATAGTCTAAATAAATTTTCCAACCCAGAAACTAAATATATCTTTTGATATATTCAATTTCTTTATCCTTATTCATATATAAAATAATTAATATGTGCAAAATAATTAAGCATGAAATTTGAAAAGTTCTTCAGAATTTTAAATGTTGTGACATGTTATCAAATTTGAGAGTTTCTGGTTTTTTACTGCAATAGAGACATATGATTCTCAGCTAGCAATTCTAGCTGAGTTGAAAGGATATTTGAAGAATTGAAGGAACCTTTATGATTTTCTGATTGAAAGGATGTGGGGTCTGACCCAGCCTCTGGCACCAACTGCAGCAGCTACAGGTGTTGTCATTTTACTAGTTTATGCTGGGTATCCCAGGGACTGTCAGTCAGAGCTCAGCGTGCTTTCCATCTGACCACTCACACCTGCAAAGGGGAGGTGCACCAGGAAAAGCCATTGCTATCACTTTATGGTAACATTGCAACATTTGCACTGCACTGGAGGCCATCAGTGGAGAGAGGGGAGATGGCTTACAGCAAACTGGAAAAGATTTTGCTCTATCAGTATCTGACTGAAAATACACAGCTCTCAGAACTTGACATTAAAGTTATCTAAGTCCTCTAAATAAATGTGTCCCTAAATGAAAAAGTCAAAACATATTTCAACACAATTAATCCACAAACGAAGTCTCACCTTTTAGAGAGAAAATTGTATTCATGTAATATCACCAGCAAGTTCTCAACAATGGTGAGCTCACTTATCTTCTCCCTACATTCTGGACTACAAACGATTATTCCTGGCATTTATATCAGATGAAATTATAAGAAAAAAACACGTTGCTCTTTAGCCTCCCTCCTTACACATTTGATAAATTATTTTTTTATCAAATCTTGAAGATTAATATCATATTATGCACACAAACACTTAAAGCCACAAATATGTGCTGGGTCAAGAGTAACAGTGCAAAAATTTCCAATTTTATCAGTACAAAAAAAGTAAATGGGAATGCATAAAAGTAAAGACACAAATGCATTTTGTTTCTTACTAGAAATGAAACAAACAAGGTTCATTTTTAGAAACAATCAAAATTTCCATGAACAATTTTAATATACTCCAAACACTTTCTTGCCCAGTCCAAGCATAACACATTTAATTCAGTGAAGAAAGTTAAATGGAAGAAGTTAAATGTATATATAACATCATTTAAATTAATGCAGACATTAAAAAAAATAAACTGAATGAGAATGAAAGAATTTTGGGAAGTCTGTAAGACAACAGAACAATAATGTAGAAATAACTTTTTTTTTTCCTATAAAACTATTAGGGATGAAAGATGCTCTATCTTTCTTTTCCTTTTTTTGCCCTCCACACCAGGAAAAAAATGTTGTCTTTATTTAAACACTAATTCATGAAATGAGGGTACATATACATGAATTTGAGTGTATGCCTACATTATTTACTACTCTGAGCAATATTCTTCCTGATATTTTTGAAGCACTTTTACATTAAGCTCAGGACAAAAGATTTTTATATGCAAGAAGTCAGTAGGAATTCCAAAATCCTGTATAAGGATTGCAAAAAGAGATTCTATGACTCAGTCTTGCAGAGTTGTCCACATGAGCAAGAAGTCTTCTGCAAGGACCAAAGTTTATACTTGGCTTCTAATGCTTCAATATAAAATGAAGAACACTTCATAGACTCCATAAAATAAAGGCACATTTAAAAAAAAAAGTCTTCCTCACAAGTAGCAAATTTAATATTGTGTCAAGAGAAAACATTAAAAAGCTTATTGCAGCACATGAAGTTGAACTTACCTTTCTGCCAGGCTATTCAGAGCAAGGAGGGCACCCAAAAGCACATTGCTGTCTCTAGCAGATAACAAATTTACTAAGGTCTGGGAAATAAAACATGGAGCAAGGGAAATAAATATAAAGCATAATATTTTCTTTTACAACTCAAACACATAAATATTTATTGAAAAGTAAAAATTAAGATACCAAATCCTTATATAGTATGTTAAATGTCTTAGGTACATTTAAAGTACACTGAAATATACACTTAAATCTTAAAATACACCTAGTTTTAGGACAAGCAAGGATATTTCTTCTCAAACTAGAATTAACACCTCTTTTGAGTGCTAAAGCATCTACCCAACTTATTATACCATTGTAAAAAATTGTTTCTGTGTAAAGCACTTCAGAACTCTGTTAGGCCTCCTGGAGCAAAACTTTAACACTGAGCTTATATTGAAACAGCACAGTAATTTAAGGCCCTAGATGTATTTCTGTTCATGATTTGTATTTAATCAAACTTCATACTTATCTACATTCTCTAAAATAGGTTATCTGGTATAATCTGATTGCCAATGTCAGTGTTTTTCTGCAGCATGATAAAATCATGAAACTCTAGTCATATTGATTTTGATCTCTACATTTCACAGTTTATCCACAAATCAGCAATGGTTAAATACAGATCCTTAGACTAATGTCCAAGTTGTCCCTGTCTAGCTTGACATTGTTCTATTTAGACACAGAATACTTTACAAGTGAAAAATCATAGCAGAAACTTAAGTAAAAAATAGCTTTAAAATATATTTCTATTTTAAAGTGATATAAAACTATTTATATCATAGTAACATGTAACTCAGGACAGCGTAAACATGAGTATTACTTTTTGTATTGATGAGTTTAGTCCAAACATTTAAAATCTATTTATCTTAAACAACCGATAACCATGTATCAAACCAATCAATTTACATACAAGGACTTATTTTTATGATACTACTAATACATCTGTAAAATAGAAATTATCCTACTTTACAAGCTTGACAAGATAAGGAATTTAGTCCCACCAAAGTCAAATCTGAAAAGCATAAGTCATTCAATTAAGTAGCTAATTGCACACAACCAGCAATTTTATAAAGCACTTACTCCATGTGCTCCACTTGCTATAACTCATTCTCTTTGATGTTTAACAGCAGCAAGCTTTTGGAAAACGTCTATGGAACAAAGGAAGTCACATAAATTGAATCTTTACCACTTAATATTTTCATTTTACTTGTTAGATAATAAAGCAAAACTCTGCCTAAGTTCTCTGAACCATGACTACCAAATTTTACAAAGCATAAAAAGGTATTAATTTTGTAAATATTACTTAAGTAGAAAAACAAGATGTACTTTTCCTAAGAAGTTTCAATTTTTACTTGTGTGCTGATGCCTACAATAATTCTAGCAATATCTTATTTAATGAGCAGCTAAAGTAATTTAAACCTTTTAAGCCTCACACAAAAAGTTGTAAGTAGCCTTATCATGTCTGTTATCAGTTAAAACACTTACATGTCAAGTTGACCAACTTGTCAACATTATATTGCTCTTCTTCATAATTAAGGTAGCCATTTGCTACTGTGTCCATATACTACAAGTAGAGGAAAAATAAACAATACCATTAAAAAAAACCTTTTTAAGACTTCTTGAACCTTGAATGTTATGCACAGAAATAGCCTGTAGGTGGTGCATCTGTTTCATGAAAAAAAGTTCTGTAATGCATTAGCATTGTAGCCCCCAAATTTAAACCCGTTTCAACATTTTATCAGTCTGCTTTTACCTTTGCAAAGTCATTTGCTACAGTTCAAGGTGACCCCACTCATCTCCTTCGGAATTCTACACTTTCTTTTGACTGAACCAACTGTGCTGACTTCTCTAATTCTTCTCCCAGTTCAGGAGCCATTTGTTAAGCCTTCTAACTGGAATTCCTGTATTAATGCAGCTTGATTGTAAGGACAGTTGCTTTGTACACTTTTGTACACTAGTGAAGAAAACCACACCAACTATGAAAACAGAGTAAAGGCCCCACTTCCTTCTGTAAACCAAGAAGATCTGCCTTTTACACTGTATTTCGTTCTAAACATAATACACTGACACGCAAAGGACAAAGGTTCTATGTGGAACTCTACCTGAGCTAGACTTTCAATTCCACCCAAGCTGTGGAGCATTTCCTACAGGAAGATAAAAAAAAAATTAAAATTAGTCAAAATACAGAAAACACCAGAATACAAGAACACCAGAACATGAACACTTTGGTTTTTATAAATGTTGAGAAATCTTGACTCCAGTGGTCAAAGTCAATGGATGTTGGAAATGCTTAACACCTTCAGAGTTAAGAATTACTTAAGTAGATAAAGACATAAAAGTGAAATTTTAAAGGCTGTAAAACTCGGGCTTTTGGTTTTCTTTACTTACTACATCATGAGAATTTCACATATTTATATGGTGAAGTCAAGTACAGAGCCCAGGACTCAGGGCAATGACTAATCCATCTGTTATGGAGATTTACAGTTTCTTTGGCAGGGTTAGTAACAAGAGATACTACATAAGAAACAGCAGAAATTGAGCAACTTCTGCAGTAACAGTGCAAAATCCCTCCTGGAATCTGTTTGTTTGCGACTCATGTCTTCACAAATAGAAATACAGGTTTGCACTCATAAGCACAAGTGTTCTCATACACAAACACCAGCACAGCTTATATGCATGACATTCATATGCGTTCTCTTATCCAAGCAAGAAACAGTATTTTGAAACACTGACCTGATAGCATGGGTCCCTTATTAATAATCTCAGGCAGATTAATACTCTAAGAGAATGGATGGATGGAGCTTGAGTAACCCACTCCCTGTAAAAGAAATGTTAAAACATAAACCAAATGCAATAAAATAATTTGATTCAGGAATCCATGGATAAAAGATTAGTGAGCTACAACAACTGTCCAACATACTATACTATAGAACTTTTTAAAATGTTTATATTCAAACATAGTATCAGTTATAAATAAATTTATCTCATTATATGAGCATTGGCAGCCATCACTTATTATCACTGAACTGAAGCAGGGAACTACATGCTTATCTCTATGAGCAAACTGAGTGTGCTTTGACATAAACATACTTTGGGTGTCTGGGTCAAGGCCCAAAAGGGCAAAATAAGTGAGAAACCCCACAGCAAACTTCAGTGCACGAAATATACTTATGTACAAATATGGATGCTACAAAAGCAAAAATAGCTACATTCGAAATATTTTTTTGAATTATCATAATTTATCCTGGGTTGTAAAAACTCTAATTGTGTTATGAGGGGAATAAATTGCTATTTAGTTCAAATGTTCTTGAAATAGGATTGTGTTTCCACATAGAATTTCCTCCTTTATATTTCTCCATACAATTCTCCAGCACAAGATGCAGTAGAAAACACAGATCAGATTTGCACAAAGCACCCAGGGCCAGTAAAACCCTTCATAAAATACCAGTAATGAAATCACAGTTTCCATTGTCTGTTGAAGGTATGAAACCCTATTTTCCAGTTTAAAATAAACCTTATATTAGACATCTTTGCTGAGTGTTTTTTGTTGCTGTTTTAACTGAGAGGGCAGAATCTGTTTGGATTAGTGTCCAAGAAACAGAAGTTTATGGGACATGACAGTTCTCTTCCCATTTTATCATTTGCAGTTGGGAATGATGCCAATAGCTAAAAATACTTTGATAAAAATAAATGCTTTACAAAGAGATGGTAACTAAATGTCAGCCCTTCTATGCCAATACTCTGCCCAAAGTAATACTATTTTTCATTATGATTCCATAACTGGCCTCTTCAGAACAGCACAAAACTTTCACGGAGAGAAAACAGCAACTATGTACTTGTGTGCAAAATCTGTGGGTCAGGTTTTCAAGCGACCTGAAGACACTGCCATGGTGGACAGTCATTCTCTGAGCCTGGTTAACATCTGAGAGCCTCTTCTACAATAGTTAAATTTACAATACACCACCACTACACACACCAGTGTATATCCAGTTTACACCAGCAGGATTTCATTTGCCTTCTTATCCAAACTACATACGCTAAGCTGCTCACAGCCTTCTCGTCAACACAACTACTGCAACCAGGACTTCTGCACACACAGTGATGCCAGTAAGCAAGGGTGATTCTTTCTTGCACCCAACATTGTTATGCCAACCACAGCATGTGATGCAAATCAAGGTGACGGTCTCTGGCTCTGACACAATGAAACGGCACCAGTTCCAAAGAGAAGACATATTACAGTCATAGTAAAATAGTAATAAAGGGCAACTAAGACACCTTTGGTAACTGCACTTACCTTATGGGTTTTACACACCTATGCTTGTTTCATTAACCTTATCTGGATGCTTTCATTTTTAATACAAGAGGCTTGTTTTGCAATATAATTATTAAAACAAGAATCACCAAAACCCCCCAAAATATAAGCCAATCATGCCACAGTGTATAAATAGAACTTGGGAAATCACAGTGTCAGCTATTCTTAGATTTCTTTGGTAAATGAAGCTGAGCCACTAACCTTCCCTTGGTAGGTACTAAGTTCACATGCAAAAAGAGGAACCAAATTTATAAATCACTTAAATTACCTATTTTAAATTCACTGGCATTTCCATAATCAAAGATGAGATCCCGAGTTCCCCAGTTAGTTATGAAAAAAGGTATAAGCAAGCTATGCATTTTTTTTACATTCTTCTGTAAATTCTACTAGTTATGCATTAATACTTTTGAATGCTCTAGAATTCCTTTTTTAAGCTTCTGCACCATTTAAAGGTTTTTTTAAGAAAATGTATTTGGGCTTTAATAAGGAAAAATACAAGACACTGCAGTGGCTTATAGTAAAAGAAATCCCAAAACATAGATTTTTTTCCCCAGAAAATATCTTTCTCTGCCCCCACTATTTTTTAAGGTCTTGCACTTTTCCTCAGTCACACAAGAGTAGCATAAGAAAGGGATTTCCCTTTCTAATCCTGCAATACACACAAATAAAAATAAATACGAACAAATGGCATAAACTCAACTGAATTTTATGAAAGCCATTGGCCTGTATAAAGGTAGCAGCCCATAGAATACAAATAAAATCAGTAAAATAAATTAGAAGAGCAAATCATAGATTAAAGACACTAGATATGGATCAGTGATGAAGGAAACATAGTAGTTGTTGGAATTTAAGTCATCCAAGTTTCACCATATACCTAATCCTTCCTTCTTCTGTCCCACTAATCTGAGCATTCACTGCTCAAAGCCAATACAGAAATGACTGTTTAAAACCGAGACTATGGAGAGATGTACAACTGGTAGTTAACACACAGAGTTGTGTTGTTGAAACACATATGCCATATACACTGTTGAAATAATATGAAATATTATCCACTTCACTCAAGGCAAGAAAGAGGAAAGAGAGACCCTCCTTCTGGGACACGAATGTGTTTGATACACTGACCTGCAGGTAAGTCTGTTCTTGACTAAAGCCATAAAGATATCTTGAAACAGTCTGTGCTTGGAATGTTTGCTAAAATTTCTCTCAGTCCTGTAGGCCATACTAATTAGATAAAAAAAGAAAAAACAACAATGCTGAATTGTAAATTAACTTGCTACAAGATAATTTTAGATTGCCAAAACATAACATTAGCAAGAAAAATTCAGAAATGTGGTATGAGCAGTTAGCATGGAATAACAAAACGTCAGATTGCCAGACATTAACAGTATGAAAGAACAGTGTCTCATGCATACTTTGGGACTGAGTTTTCCAAATAAAGAAACAATCACTATTTAAAATTAGTATATTAACTCTCAGCAATACACTTTGTTGAGTGGGAGTGTTTGAAACTTACAAAGAAAGGCACAAACATTCAGTTCGGTTTGGAAGGTTAAAAATACATTATTCTTATCTCAAATACCGAGTTAACATGAAAGTATAAGTAATAGACATAACTATGAATAGAGATGCCTTCAACACCTTAACAAGCTTTAGATACAAAGGTGTAAAGTTGTTCAGAGAAACAACAGTGTCATCATATTAGCTTTTTCTAATTTTACCTAAATTTTTCAAGCTCAGCAGCTTCTGTTGATTCTTGCCATTGACCACTGGGTTTCTGTTCATTGCTTTTGACATTTTGCCAAGCTGTTGTCACACTGCTTGTAGCTGGAAGCTAAGGAGGAAAGGGATAGTAGTCATGAGGCAAACACTGCATTTTAAGTTTTATGAGAACATTATCAAGCAAAGGTACCTTTTCTCAAATTCCGACTTGAACTTTGGACCTATAACTTGCCATTATAAAACACACACACACCCTGCAAAACAAAACTGATGTGGTAGGAAAAAAAAATTGAGGCAAAGAAAGACTGGAAAATAAGTACATAGAGATGAACAAAATGTGAAGAATGGTGTCTTTTAAAATTTATAATAGCCAAGCTCAACAAAAAATGCAACATGCATTCATTATCTGTGCTTCTTACCTGTTCTAGTTCTACAATTACACAGCCTTCACATCTCCTTTAAGTTGTAGAATTTGCATGTTTCAGCTTTCTGCTCAGAAGCAGTTCCAGGCCTCTAAATGGGTAGAAAGTGCATAACTCCTACCTCACATGGAGGAATCTTTAAGTCACTTTGTCATATCTTTTTACAGAATAAAAAGGGAGAAAATGTTCTGGCATTCCGAAGACTCACACCCATCATCACATGTTGGTTTTCTTTGCTTCAGATGGCAAATAGAAGCTTCACTAAGTGAATTGAGGTGAAGGAGATTTTACTCTGTCCTGTAAATTTCATGCATTGATATTTATGCCCTGAATATTTTTAGCTGAAGTGTTATTCTCCAAAGACAAACTGTTTATAGTTAAAACACTGATCTTATTTTACCTTCTTCACCACTCTCACACATCTCTAAGCCTGCCTTCTTGTGATGTTGTGGAAGGGCATGGAGCAAAACAAATCTGTTAGACTACCTCACTATAGGCAGTAATAGCTGCGTAAAATGTGCTCAACATACAAACCAAAATTATTTTCTCCCATTAAAAAAAAAAAAATACGGCATAGTAAGATGAGAAGAGGAGCAGTGTCATTCTTTTATTCTAAATGGGATTTGTCCCAGACAGGTCTAAAGCTGGAAAAAGGAAAAAAAAAAAAAAAAATTTAGTGATAATAGAACACAATGTTCTAAGCATATGTCACAAACCATAGTCACCATTAATTATAATTCCAAAGCAAATATAGTAACAGTTATTGAAAAATACCTGTTGGTTTCTTGACTTAACATTTAAGAGAGACTGAAGTCTTTTAAGGTCAGAATAATCCCTAGGAAAAAACATGATAGCATAAATACATGTGCTAATAGTTACATAAAAGTATTTCCATGAGAGTAAAGAAGGTCAACAAGCAACAACACTATTGACAGAAAATAAAGTTTTCTGGTGTTGCCCAGTGTCCCTCTTTTGTGACTTCACAACTTTTCCAGAATGCCTTAAATCAACAAAGGTGTAAATAAACTTTGTGACCAGAGTAACAGTTGTCATGTTTACACTGCATTTCAAATTAAAGCATTCTGCTTTGGCAGCCAGTGCAAATTCCACACAAGTCCTGCTGAAGTTCAAAGCAAAACATCAGATACTGTACCTCACAGGGATCCCATGAGGTTCTCTGTCTGTTGCTTTTTCTGTGCTCCTCGACTTTTTGTCCTGATCAGGCATTGTGCATCACTATTATCATTATGTGGCTAAAAACTTCTTTCCTTAAAAACAGATACAAGGAATTATAACATTCCAGCAAAAGAAACACATGTTTACTTACAGAAAAACTTTAAGGAAAAACCCCCAGCATTACCATTTTCTCAGCATGATACTTCGGGAATTATATCAGGATACCCTTTATAATTCCAGATATTAACACATGGGTAGATAATACTGGTTGTCTTGCTATTGCATATATTTTTTTTATTAGGATTTTTCCTCCTCTTTCATCTTATTACCATTATTTCTCACTGTGGAGAATTCTCACTGTGGCTGTTTATGTTACCGTGGTGCTTACTGGCCAACATTGAGGTTGACAAAAACAAGATGCTGTCCAGACAACAGAGAATATAAGTGTCTTATCATCCAAATAAGTCAAATGAGGGGTAGAAAAAGGAGATATCTGACAAATAAATGAGATGCATACAGCAAGTTGAGAGGTGATTCTCCTCCTCTACTCCACTCCCGTGAGACCCCACCTGGGGTACTGCATCCAGCTCTGGGACACCCAGGACATTGACCTGTTGGAGTGAGTGCAGAGAGGGGGCTACAGAGATGATGAGAGTGTCAGATACTGGATTATTATATAAATTATTGGCTCAGACCAACTCAAATATGTATGTTGAGGGGGGAAAGGGACAGATAGAGCTTCACAAAGGTGAAGTGGTGCCCTGTTCCACACCCCAGCCCCTTGGAGCCTCCTTGGACAGCCTCAGAGCTCTGGAGCCCCTAACCCAGCCTCAGAATGGATAACAGACCAGAAGCACGGCCCCTCACCCAGCCCCAGAGTGGCCAGTGAGCCACAAGTCCCACCTGGTGGGGGTGGGCACAGGGGGTCAGAGCAGATAAAACCAGCACCATGCAGCCATTGCATGGCCCTGCCACATCCTGGCCACATCCTGGAACAGGCTGGATCTGCAGAATTATCCTAGAGAATTGCATACAGCTGTAACATATTGGTAGAGCACATCCGATTGCAAAGATGAGGATATAATAGCACTGTCTCATCTTTTCTACCCATTTTACTATTCACTAAACATGGACCATTTGGATGTTCCCTCTGGTATCTCTTCAATATGATTTTCCATATGAAAAATGACGGCCTCCTTTTCTCTTTGTGCACTGTAGAGTTCCTCTGTTACTCATTTTTATTCCTCTTCCTCATAAAGGCAAAGAAGAAGAAGTAGAAGAAAACCAGTCAGAAAACAAAAGCATTGTAAACTACCAGAAGCTGTTCCTTCCTGAATGAACATCATTTTCCCAATTATACAATCTCACATCACAGAACTACCCAAAATGCAACTGTTGACAATATGAACTCATGCAACATATTAAATCATGCTTGGAACTGACCTGTAAGCCTAATTAATCCATTTCTAGCCTCTTGAACAAACTTTTATCCTACCACTAGCCCCCAAAATGATTGACCTCCATCCACAAGAAACTTTTCTTCAACGTATCTACTCAACAAACACCTTAGAATACGTCTGTGGCACCAGTTATTACCAAGGAATGAGGATAAACAGGATCTGTTCTACCAATCAGTAGACAAAATTCTTGAGTTTAGACTAACCCAAATGCAGTTATCACAAAGCATTTATTTCCTTTGCTTCAAGAGCATTACAAGTTAAGAGAAGCCATGTACATTGCTAAGCATGGTTGAGTCCTCACGAGTAAGAATTTCCATGTATTGTTTTAGTGATACTCTCATATCACCTCCCAGTACACCTGCCCATTTGGGACAATACTGAGGCATGACAATGGCATAAGCACCTCACATTTGCACAGTAGGAAATACTGTGAAACTCACAAATTGACAACGTGATCATGAGTATCTTTGCACAAAAGAACAGATTTCAACCAATTAACAACCAACCAAACAAAACCACACACAAACAACTTGTCCATGAACAAACGGAGCTAAATCTTTAAAATTGTCAGTATCCCATGAAAAACAGTAATCCTTGGGTTAAACCTGTAAACCACAAAGAGCAGGATTCCCAGTACAGCCAGGATTTAATCCAAAACTGTTACATTTTTGTGATTATTTACACTTCACAGCTGTATTCCAACCTTGCTTTAGTGCTGCCAGTCCAATGCTTTTGCTGTTTGCTGGACCTTGGGAAAGATGAAACCAGAGTAACAAAAGGTTCATTACCACCACAGACCCAAAATTCTCTATACAAAATTGAACTTCACAAACATCAAGCCAAATTCCCTTCACTGCTGCCTGAGAATGAAGGGATGCAGCTCAGTCAGGGATACAGCCCTCACCCAGCTCTGAGGACTCACCCCGAGGGTACCTCTTTCCTAGAGCCCAACAAGTCAGCACAACTCAGTCAGCCCTTCAACAAAAGAGAGGCCAGCCCTGGCCACGCACTGACCTTGCACAACCTCTTTGTCTCTCAGTGCAGCAGCACCACAGATACACAGCTCACTGGCCTGGGAAACCTGATTCAGGTTACAAATAATCTCTCCTCCTTTAACCCCAGTTACCTCATAGCTTGTCCCCAAGGACTTCTGCTGAACAAGGGCAGGGACAACACACAGAAAGGGCATTCATTTATCCACATAGCCTGAACCATTGTGCCCTTTGGCTTTACTACAGATATTGAACTGATACATTAATAGCCAGCTGCTGGTGAAAACAGCTTTATCCTTCCCAACCTCAGCCACTGCCCTCTACTTCTTCAGCCGATCTGAGCCAGTTTAGAGTGGTAAATACACAGAAAACAATAGGCCTCCCTTTGCATAGTTACTCTTCTACCATTTTAGTTTGCTGTTACAGCAGCCTGGTGAGTATCTCTGCTATCAGGACAGGAATGCACAGGTGTAAATCAAGAAAGAACAGAAAGCCCCTTTCATCAGTAGCCAGTCATTAAATCAGGTCAGTATATCAGCACCACACCCTGAGCGAGTGGTAGACAAAGGAAACAAACCCCTCTTTTCCTTCTATCAGCCAGAAACCTGAGAGAAAACAGACATTAAATATTTCCTTAACTATTCTCACAAGTTATTTTACTTTCTTGAAGTCACTGGATAAGTTTCCACCCCTCTGTTTCTTCTTTACTCGTGCCAGCATGAATTTCCACGGAGCCAGGCTGTTCACTGTCCTCATAACTGTCCTCTGCTGTTCAGCCAGCCTTGAGCAATGGGGAAGAAACAAACCAAACAACACTCACTGAGGTTGGGCCAGGAAAAAAACGAGGATCAGACAACTCTTTAAAAGGACAGAAATGCATTAAAAGAAAAATGTCTTTACAACAATGTCTTATTTAATTCCATTTAAAACAATGAGAGCAATAGTAATTAATTCATTTTAACTGGGGATAATTACACCTAATTAGTTATGTTGATTCAATTATATAGAAAGAGAGATGAATTCTGATAGTACTGGAATGCAGGATAGGACAAGAAACACTTCAAGAACCCTGTGAGAAATGAAAGAATCCACATGACAAGAAACAGGAGACAAAAGAATTACCCCAGACTTGATCTGGGGCCCAGTCTTGTATCTGTCCCAGACGACAGAAGCACAAAAGCTTCAGAAGGTGAAAACAAGCTCCAAAATAAAAACACAAAGACATGTTGGAGGATAAATCTACCACCATGGACTATAGGGCAATGTTCTCTTCAACAAGACCACCTCTCACATTCTTGATTATCCGCAATAACTACTGGATATGGATAATTTGTAACAGAACTAGTTGTTTGATTTACTCTTGAACTCCTTCCTTAATCACTCCAGTGGCTGAGTTCCACTGTCTAATCATACACAAGATAAATGGCTTAGGGTGGATAAAGCAGCAGTAGATACATTGTATCTTGGCTTTAGTGAGACTTTGGATGCTGTTGCCAGACAGGAAAGTATCTAATACCATAAACTGGGTCAGATGAAGGTCAGATGAAAATTCACTCCTTCAAAGAGCAATTATCAATGTATTATTGTCAAATAGAAATTGATTCCCAAAAGCTACTTTTCCCTCTCCAGTCCTATGGAAACAAAGGGAGCTCTGGGTGACTTCCCCTCCTGTTCTCAGAGAGCAGTCAGAAAAATAGATCCCCACTAGTGATGGCCTTTGGATAGGAAATGGCACTAAAGAGCCCATACAGACAGTACTTGAAAGGTATTCTTTTCATTTTATTGACTGAATCAATATGGAAATCTGTGCGTTTGCTACACATGAAAACTTTCACATGCATACATATTTATTGCACATTTTGTTTCATAAGTTCTGTGGGGATTTTCTAAAGATGAACTAGGACCCAGTGTAAGATTCCCACTTTCTCAACTAATGAAAACACTTGATCTTCTGCTGCTTTGGGTTTGTTGGGGTTTTTTGTTTTCCTTCTGCACCATCCCAGTTCCAACGGAGCCATAAATGGCCAGGTCTATTCTCAGATTCCTGAATCCACGCCATGGTAGTCTCTGGGCTGTTTTCTACAGCATAACTTATCTGTAGAGTCTGCCTGAATCTGCAGTTTACAGATGTAGGAAAAAAAAAAAAAACACGGGGGAGGGAGGGGGAAGCAGCGAAAAAAAAAAAATGGAAAAGAGGATTTCTGAGCCCTATCGAGCAGCTCAATACCAACTCAAGAACAACATGTGAAGTTCCTCCTCTCTGCCCTCCCCACCAGTCAGGCCTTTGTGGGAATTAGAGTGACACCGCTATGACTTTATTGTGAACCACGAGAGGTGGTTCAGTGCGTCCTGCAGGCTCGGAGCCGGCAGAGCTGCAGGGCCGGGGAAGCCACCACTCAGCAGACAGGCAGAGGGAAGGGCATTTGCCTTTCCTTGCCTTCCCTTTCCCCGCCGCGTCGCCCCCGCCTCACTCACGCTGCGCTCCGGCCGCCGGGCAGGCCCCCGTGGCCAATCGCCTCCGCTCTTCTTGGAGCGAGCAGGGCCCGCGGGCCAATGGCGCGCCGCCGTGCTGCGCGGTGCCGCGGTTCCCTGGCGACCGCTTCCGCCCGGCGCCGTTGCCATGGACACGGGACGCGCCGGCCGAGCCCGCCCCGCACGGCCCGACCCCGGCAATGAGAACAAACACACCGAACAGTCCAGGAGATGTTTTTATTGCTTTTACCAACTTTCTGAAATGTTACAAAAGATAATTTTATTCTAGCAGTAATTAAAACAACACAAAGGCTGAATCTTTCACATTAAAGACAAGTCTGAGAGTTGTGTTTTCTGTATAAACTGAATGTTGGTTCTACAGTTGGAATAATGTTTTCATTTGCTTTGGATTTGCTTATGAAGTAAGAAAACGTCACTGTAATTAGAAAAGCAGTCGTAAAAAATTCGAACCGTACAGTATGTAATCACATTTCAAATAAAAGAGTATTAAAATCAAACCCGCAGTTCAGCTGCAGAGGCTGAACCTGGAAGACACCTTTGCACAGGAGCATCAGCAACAATAGAAAGGAAACTACTATAAATGACGTGTCTTTCCAATAAAATAATTTAGAAAAGTATCGACTTTCAAACTCATTAATTATTCCAAATAAATGTCAACAGATACTAAATTCAATATGAAAGTGTCTTTAGGCTAAACTTCAATGCCAACTACAAAGTCCTAGAGGTTTCCACAAAAAAACATTTTAAAACAAAATTGACTAAAACTTACTGACCAATTTGCTTTATTTATAGCACTACATTTATGCTGACTCAAAGCTGTGTGCCTCTACAGTCTTAAAATTTGCCTTAAAATAAATTACTGTTGGTATAAAGAAAATATTTCACACATTTGCACTGTACTTGACCATCTTGTCCTAGATGAGTAATTAAAAACATTACTAATCGTAAGAAAGCACAAAGACAACGAAGCTCACTGTGGTGCTCATCTGACAGACACATCTGTGAACTGGGGCCATGAACCATTTTCCTTCTGATTTACACAACATTTGTACAAGACAGACCCTCGGGAGCAGCGCAGGCTCCGCCACGTGACAACTGTTTGTTACCGAGACATCTCCCAGCCTGTTGGACCTGCCTCTGCAAAGGGCAAGAATTAGGAAGTTGCTGTATAAAGACAGAGATGCAGCTGAAGCAAATGATGACTTAGGGGAGAACGTTCATTAAATGAAGAAAAAATGGCTGTGATGCTTGGCTGGAAAAAAAACACTGTTAGGGCACCCAATTCTGCCCTAAAAGGTTTTATGATGACAAACTTGGCAATTTGGAACATTTCACAGAACAATTGTATAAAATATTACATTACAGCTGCAAAATTAGGAAGAAACTGTCATTAACTTGGGCATATGTAAACAGAATGAGAAACATGTCACTGCAATACATATGACAACAGGAAGAATGAGTTTTCTAGAATATAATTTAAACACACAACTGCATTTTAAGTGATACGTTTTAGATGATAGTTTAAATGGAGTGGTCAAAATTAAGACCTACACTTCATGTAAACATTCATATTTTTAAATAAATTAGAAAAAAGAAAAGAAAAGGAAAAAATAAACTAAAAAAAAAAAAAAAAGAAAAAAAAAAAAAGAAAAAAATAAGAGGGACTTCCTGAGGTGGCTCTGCAGCCAGGTACACAGTAGCACTAAGTTCCATTCCAGGAAACCAAGGCATCTAAAGAAAGTGCAGGGTTGTTTATTTTCCTCTGACTGTTGGAATGGAAACACATTGGCGTAGTTTTTACAGGGCTTAAGCCCTATGGAAAAAAAGATCAGTGCACAGCAATTATCACTGCTCTTTTGCATCCATTAAGGCAAAACATGTATCTACATACAATAAACTACATCCTTTAGCCATTTTATTTTAATACTGTGTGTGATTTTAAAGCAGAGGAGGTGTAAAATGAGCAGCAAATCACTTAACCACGGATTATCAAAGAGGGATTTATGTACTTAATACCAGATCTTGCCCTGTTCATATGGGGGAAAAGTGCAAGTATAACATGCAACTACTGCCCAGGAACGCTGGAACTAAAGGTCGCTGTAAACTGGTTTGCCAAGTTGGTATTTCTGACACTGATTAAAATATCTACACAATTAAATACTGTGGTTATATTTATGGGCCTTTGGTTTTGTTTCCTTTCTACTTTACTAGAAATATATCCACTTCCTGTAATATTGACCAAAACTTAATCCTCCTGAAGTAGAAGCCAGATAGAAGGTGTGCAGCACCACAGAACCCCGATTTCCAGCATAAATTGAGTAAGAAATCCAAGAGGCTTATAGTAACTTTTTGGGTCTTTGGAAACTGTTGTAGGATTGTAAACATGAAGTGTAAAATACTATTGGGAGGACCAGAACAAAAATAATGTGTTGTGGATGATGCTACATAAAATGCTCAAAATATCTTCCCTCTTTGATTCAGCAAGAGCTACTTAGTAGTCAACAACTGACATGTAGATATGTGCTTTTTCATTTTTTAAATAATGTAGAAAGTTTGGGGAAACTCCTGTAGTTTCAGTGTATCTCAGATTGATCAGAGGGAAAACATGGGTTATTTTATGAAAGAGCACAAACTCAAACTAAGGCACAAGCTACACTATAACCTAAGAATGCTGGTCATTACACAGTGTTGGTCAAACGGGTAATGCAGACCTCACTTGCTTTGCCACTGACCTGAGCCTTTGTTATGATAGTTTGGATAATTATTCATATTGCTGCACACTACAATTTCCTTTCTTTAAACTGTCTTCTTGGAATTCAGAAAAAATGAAAAAAGGAAAAAAGAGAAAAATGTTAAATAGTTACATTAGATTTAAAGGGAACAGTAACACTCCATGTAATATAAATGCTATTTCTGAATGTTTCTATTTATTCCCACTGATTGCTTTATTTTTGTAATATACAATTACCTTCTCTTGAGGTGACACTTGGCTGAAGAGCACCAAAATTCCACCTCAAGTGGTATTTTCAGATAAAGTCTGCCCTCCTCCAGAATCAGCTCCTTTTGCAGTTGTTGAGAAATTTATCACTTGGTCCATGATAAAACTCCCAACTTTGCCAAAAGTCAAATTACGCAAAGAACATCTTCTATTTTTAAATGAGCACAGATCCTAATTTAAGCCATTGTAATAAATCCAGAAAGGGCTAGTGGAAATTCAGAATATAAAGAGATGGAAAGGAAATACAAAAAAACCTAAGGCATAAGGCAAAAAAATATTAACAATGGAAACTGGTAAGTGATCTTCATTTATATATAAAATTCTCATTATTTCAAACGTTATAGTGCTAAACACTAGAACTTGAAAATGTTAAGTACAATAAATGCACACTGACTGCATCTTTATCAGTGGAGCCCCCCAAAAATCCCATTTACTTTAATAAATGAATATTTATTCTTTCAATTAATTTTACATGATAAAAATTTATACTAATTAAAATAAATAAAATGTTTAAAAATAAGTTGGTGTGCTACCATATACGCCCTTTACAATGGAGAGGATCAGAACTGTACACACAAATACCACAAGTAATTAGTAATCCATAAAATAATACTGATCATAAACCTATTCCAGAATTAAAGTACAGCTAATTTAATAAAATACACAGTAAATTTAAAGATTTATTAACCAAGAAATATATTTGATGAAGACATAAAACTTTCAGAGTATTTAATTCTTAGAGCTGAGTAAATCAGACTCTGAAAGTCAATGGAAAAAAAATCTAAGTAAAAACTGGAAGAAAATAATTCAAGAGTACTGATGTGGGAAGTATGAATAACTTCCTAGAGACCAAATTGCTGCCTAGAAATTCAAATTATATTGTGTAAACATGGAGAGTCCAGAATGACAAATACTGACTTGGGGTTGTAACTACAATTACTGCACTCATACTGCTACTGGACAATAATGAAAAATCAAGAAAGAATTGAGGGGGGAAAAAGAAGAAAAAAAAAAAAAAGGACAGAAAGCAGCAGACCAGGGTATTTAGACATTTTAAGGCTTAACTAATCATCTGACTTAGGGCTCTAGGCAACTCTGTATAGCAGAGACAGATTCCAGAAAACACTAGCATGGAGTGGGGACATAAAACACAGTAGTTCTTGTCAACAGCATATTAATATTTGTTCTATGAAACCACAAAAAAAAAGTATACCCTGCAAAAAACAAGCACTAACTGCCTGCATGGAAAACAAACTTCTGTAGCGCACATTATAAACAGAGGTATTGCAAAATTTTAAGCCATGTGGACCAGTAACCATCAGCAAAAGCTGATTAACTTTTCTGGACATTTGATTATTGAAAATAACAAGCATTTATTACAGTCTTCCTATTTAAAAATGAAAATAAAATTTTCAATAAAATAAATAGCTGAAGTGTGATTACCACTCATCTTAATTGTTGGAAAAATTTTCGCATTATGCCAAGCATATCTACAGTGCCCTAACAACAGCAGAATTGAATAGATGCTGCTCCTTAAACTGGAAATCACACTTCCACGGCATAATATCCTACAGCAATATATACACACACACAAATACGCACAATTCCCCTTGGTTCCATTCTATAAAGATGTTTCAGCATCCACATATTTCAAAACAGGTGAATCTTCCACTTCTATTTTCACACTTCCTGGTTTTTCAGGGCTGTTTGAAAACAAAGAGCAAAATGCAAGGTTTGGTTCACTTTAGAAAAGGTTAACTTTAAATCATTTCATGCCTTACAAAGAACACGGCAAGTATTTACACAGGGATACTTTTATGATGCAATTCTATTACATTTTAGTAATAGTTAAATCCTATTCACAGGAATGGGACAAGCTTAAAGAGAGAAAACACCGATCTCTTAATCCATAAGAACCATTTCCAATCCCACTGATTTTATTGATTCAAAACTGTTTTGCAGAACATCTTTAAAACCAAAAAAACATAGCAACGTGCACAACCATCTAGTTAACAATACTCAGTAACACTTACAAAGCAACATTACTAACAACACTGTGTTATTCTTGGGCAGGGAAACAATTTTGTTCCTAATACAAGACAGGGGAAACATTTCAGTCTTTTCAAACAGGGGAACCACACTTAGACAGTGAGAAACCTGTGTAAGTGTCGATTCCAGTGAAGTGGAAGCCCCAAAAGACAAGTGGTTGGCTGGGACCTGAACACTCTTAGGGACACAGCCACTGAACAGTGCCTTACCCAAGGGCAAAAAGGAAATGTCCCAAGGTAGGTGCAGGACAGTAGAAGACAAAATGGATGAGTATAAAAGGGATGATTCTCTAGGCATGGGTTTTAGAAGAGATGACACACCTGTAGACTTGCTCTCTAAGGAAAAAGTGTATTAAAATTCATACAAAGCGAAAAATTCTGGGACTCCTTGGAAAATACAAGTGTGCCTGGACTCTGCAGAGTCTGTAAACTATGACAGATGGTTAAGGGAGAAAGAACAAGCTACATGGATTAGCTCAGGAGAAACAAAAAATTCAGAAATGTATTTTTTAAAAAATACATGATTTTTAATAAATAATGCCAACCCACAAAACACGTCCCTTGGAATTATAAAAAATATGCTTGCATCAGTATTTGAAACTGATACATGTGAAAATAGCAGTGCCTACAGAACCATTTTTACCACAGCAATAAATGTCCGTACCACCAAATGAAGACAGTTTACAGAAAAACCTTAAGAGAACTGAGATGAATAATTTACTGGGAATCACTTTCAGCTGAGCAGTGGTGACATCCCTAAACCTTGACAGCACCCACGAGGCAAGTAAGTATAGCAAACACCTCAAAACAACCATCAGTTGAGTTAAGGCTCAAGGAAGTCTTGCCCTCTAACATTTTCCAGATTAATGAATTATCAGACTGCCTCTTGAAAGAGCTGGTTTCTGGTACCAGTGTTTTTTATTTTCATTTGGTAGTTTCACCAAATTCCCTGCCAAGATGGATTTTTTACTGTACTAAGCTCAAGCTGGGCATGTTATGGAATCAAAAAGAAATGGCTTATAGCAAAACATAACAAATGGCTGGAATAATGAAAACAACCTAAGTAATCAAAAAAACATGGCAAACTTGTCAGAAGCCTGATTTGCTAGTGCTGCATACAATTCTGCAGTAACCTAAGTATGAAGGAAATAGGAAAGCACAAGATGGATTTCTACTACCTTGTAACTGCCTGAAAACTAAATCTAAAAATTTTATTTATTCTGGAAAGAGAAATACAGATCTGTATCTCTTCAAGCCTTATACACTCAATGACTACCAGATAAGGTGTTAAAAGTATCCCCAAATTCTGTAATAGATTTCTAAGAATTTAGCATGAAAGAAAACAATTAAAATAGGTGGGTATACTGACACATATGCTCTGCTGTCTATCTAATGCCTCTATTATCTGTCTTCCTAACAGTCTCACTTGTGTGGTACTCAGGTTTTAAAAATGTCTCAGTTAAACATGTAATCAAACATTGTTAAAGTGTTTAAACAACAGAGGCTAGAGGTTCAGTGGAAATAGTGCCTGCACTCATGAGTCTCTTCAGCTTTTCCTTCCCCCTTGGCTGACCTGCTGTCTGACAACACGTACTTCCACACCTGGTCTGGAGCAATGCACGTGGCTGAACGGACAGATGGTACCCAAGTGCTCAGTGGCACTGACTTCTACCATTGCCAAAATGGAAGCTCAACAGTACCTGAGGCAGCTTGGGCAGTTATGTATGAACACGCCCTCCTCACCATGAACTCCCCCACCAAGACATAATTTTATACAAAATCTGACAATTTCTATCTCTGAAACAAAATCTGACAATTTCTTATCTCTGCCTTTGACAAAATTGTCTGAAAGGGATCAACCAAAAGAATATGCGTATACAGAAAACAGGATTGCATAAGCTTAGTGTTCAAAGGCAACCATGCACATTCTCCCCTCTCTCCCATGTAAAAACTACTAAGGAATAGCTGCACTGTGATGGAACAGTTCACAGATAACCAATCTCTATAAATTACAAGCCTTTCAGGATCTTATGGATATTCCACATTATCAGGTTTTGGTTTATCTCCCTTGATAGATTCAGCCAGAAGGAAAGAAACTAGGATAGAATAGGAGAATGATTCATCACACACAGAGTTTGTTGTTTGATGGAGACCTCAGTGAGAAAACAGCTCCCAGCCAGCACAGCATGTCAGGTCACAGGGAATGTTCACAGCACTGAGACTCTTGAGATGTCCAGAACTTCATTCAAATATGTATCATATTCAGTGAAGGTAGTATGTGAGCCAGGCTTAATTTTGACATATTAAAAATCAATGGAGGAAAACAAATCAAGCAACCCACCCACCCAGAGAACCATGGGGCAGATTCTAGGGCATCATAAAGCAACAGTGAAAGTGCTGACTTACCTTTTATTCTCAGTGGAATTTGTAATGTTGAGGATCAAACCACTCCCATGCTCATATACACTCTAGTATTTAGAAACCCTATGCCCATCGGAGCAGTAAACACTTGTATTAAGCAAATAAAGAGTAACTTTAAAATTGCTGTTTAAAATAATACATTTAAGAAAATAATTCCTTAGAGAAATTTATAAACTTCTCAATAAAGAAGAAAACTTAAGTTTTAATTCAAGTTCCTCTAAACTAAAAAGTCAGTAACTCAGATTTACAAACCACACATACTCATTTTTTTGATATGCACTGCAAGAAATACAAGTACAGCTGCTAAACACAAGACCACAGTTAGAAAACATGTGAGTAATCATAGCTACCTCAGGTTAGCTCTGGTTACTTTGGCATTCTCAGTACTCATGGAAAGAGCCTTCCACTGTGCAGTTTTGGCCATTTCGTCTGATATGTTTACAACTGAGGGATCAATGCTAAAGAACAAACATACTTTCTGGTTAGTATTCAATTCCTTGTAACAGTATTATACTTACTGTCACTCATCATTTACATCAGTTGTGCCTTTTTTCAATATTTACACAGCCAGAAGTTGAGTTCATCTCTTAAAAACTTATTCCAAAAAAAAATTGAAAATTTAACTCACTAGCACTACCATAATCACACAGCATCTTAAAACAGCTTTTCATATAGATACCACAAAGACATTGAGAGTATTTGAGAGGTAACTCATATGCTCAGAAATAATGAATTTAATCACAGTTCTGCTAAGGCTTTCATGAATCAGTTACTTTAAGCAGCTTCCAGGAAATAATCAAAGGCAAAATAGTAGATGTTAAAAATTTCAGAACTGGTATCTCAGGTGAGATTTAAAACTACTAAAAATCTAGAAATTCCAATTACCTAGGCAGATTTCAAGTACTTTTTTGTCCTGCAAAGCCTTACAATGCATTTTGCCAGACCACTCCCCTCTCAAGTCCTGCAGAAGATAAGTTCAAGCTCACAAATGATAAGTTTTTAAAACCTATTTCACAATCCACCCCAGGTTACCTATAAGAGTTTTTCAAATGGCAGAGAAATCTTTCAAAGCCATTTTTCCTCAGGAATCCCCATAAGATACAAGGCAACAGAAACACACAAACACAGCTGATGAAATCATAGTTCTAATGCGAGAGGTTTTTTAAAAAAAACTTTAGCTTTTAGCATTTTCATAAAGTCTGATTAAGCCTGCTCTCAGCAGTACTCAGCAGGAGTATCTGTCTCATCCAAATTTCTGCCTGTGCTCAGGTCACATCAAGGTAGACCTGATACTACTCTAGATCCATAGGAAGGCCAATTTTTAACCTAGCAACCATCAAGAGGAAAAGAAAACTGGCAAGCTATTTATCTGTCAGATCTTCAGGATGTGTTGGAACAGTTGTAGAATACCTGATAACTCAGTTACATACAACCCCAGTAAGGGAGACATGTACTGAGACAAAATACCTTCCAAAGCTGAAGGAATTTTCATCAGTGAAATTCCAGCACTTCCTTTTCTGGAAGAGAACCCATAACCTGCTCTCACACTTACTTTCAAGAAATGACCTTTTACTAAAGTAAAAATGTTGTCTGTAAAAAGGGGTTTTGTACCATAGAAGTACCAACTTCAGACCTCACTTAAGTAAACCAAAGAATTACACACTTTAAGACTTTGTCTGAAAAATCCAAGTGGCTGGTAAACACATGGCTCAACTGATGCTATTAGTTGCTTAATGCTCAGTATTTCATGCAGAGTAGCACACAAATGTTCCATAAAAACTGACCAAGGATGCTTCTTCACCTTTAGTACAGCTGGTCGAAATTGAGTCATCTGATCTGTTCAAGATGGTCATGTAAATTTATAATTAAGACATACTTTTAAAGAACAATGCAATATAAAAATGCTCCTGTAACATCATGACATATCCCTTCACATTTCCTACTCATAGGGAAGTTACAAGCTTGGGAGAAAAAAAATTATTTCAACCCATACACAACCAACTTAATATAATGCAAATTACACTGTGTGATACAAAAACTTTTAAAATACCAACATTTTATATACCTGTATTTTAGGGTTTTTACAGGAAAATTCAGACTTGCTTCTCCATATGCAAGGTGTACACTTTCATTGTCTGAAAGCATTCTCTCTGCTTCCTATAAATTCCAAGGAAGAGTTTGTAAAATTAGTCACACAGCAGAAACCAAAGTATCTCATGCTGACTATTCCTGTTCCACAGGGATAAGGGGCATTTCCCTGTAGGTACCAGAGTTGAACGCAGCAGATAAAGCTTTGGACTTTTTTTCTTAGAAGTGTTTTATTCAGGCAGAGGAGATGGGAGAGTGAGGAAGGAGGATGTTGCAAGCTTTGTAAGGAATTCAGCCAGGTGATGTACAAGCAAGGCAGGACTTCCATGGAGTTTTACAAGCTGTATTACTGGTAACTAGCAGTTGCTTTCAATGACAGCTCTGCACACACACATAAGCAAAATGTCCCTGATACTATGGACAGTTTTATTATTAAATTAAGCAGGATAAAGAACCCTAGTCCACCACTTCCCTCTCCCTTTCCTTTTTCTTTCCCTCTCTATTTTCTCTCCTTCCAACCTCATGAAAGACAAAAACCTCAACATTTTTGTGCTAACTATTGCTTCTTTCCACTTTGCTCAGTAATTAAGAATCATAGTTCATAGTAGCATAATTGAAACGGTAACATAATTCCTTATCTGTCAACAATAGTTCCTCTATCATTAAATCTCATTAGTAAAGAATTTCAAAAGGTGTATTTTGTATAGAAGGTCATATGCTCAGGTCACTTAAAATTCTTTTTAATATCGTTGAGTATTTCCTGGTAATTTACAACATGCTTAGTTTGATTGTTTTCATACTTACTTCTTTCTCCTTTATCTTTTTGTCATCTTCTTTCTTCTTTTTACTTTCTGGCATAAGATCATCAAGCCAACTAAGCTCTCTTTTGGTGAAACATAAATCCATGAGCTTGCGAATGAACACTAATGCTAGAACCTTAAGGGAACCATAAATGAAATAATTTATATTAAAATATTTATATGAACAAAAATCCACACACACTTTCAGCATACTCAATCTGTAACTGAAGCCCTTTTTCCTACTACTAGTTTCATCTTACCACAAAGTTAAATAATTTCCACTTTCAATAGCGGTTCATGAGGGAATTGCTTATTTTCAGGAAATGTAAAGTCTTTGTGTTTCAAAAGTGAACAGATTGTGCTACAGGGTTTTTTTGCTTCTTTCCCACTCCTTTCTTTCTTAAGGCAGAAGAGATTCTGGATGATATACATACTCTTGAAAAATTACTAAATTGTAAACCAGAAAACTTACCATCATAGGGAAAACAACAGCAGCTGCAGAAGCTTTAATCACCCACAACAGAACTAAACAAGTGAGTTGAATGACTGTAAAGATATGGACCTTCCAGAGTGGCACATAACGTAGATATATCAAGTCAGGTTGATGTTTGGCAGGCATTCCAAATAGTTTTATACGATCAAAAAACTGCACAAAAACCAAAATAATTCTTCAGTTAATTATTTTATGCCCCTCCAGAAGAAAATAAACATTTTTACAGGACTCCAGAAATGTAAGCCTATCCCAAATAAAACACTAACAAAGAACACTGAATATTCAAGAGGGTGGAACTGGGGACTGTTAATAAAAAATAATAATTATAAAAAATTCCAGAATATTTCAGAAAATTTGTTTCTCAGCTATGCTATTGAAGGAATAAATTAAAAAGAACTGAGAACTTAAGGAAGAATACCCTAAGAACAAATACCTGAACATAACACTCAGGATATCCTACTTGCTATTCAGACAATATGGGCTAAACTATTGTGGCTCCAATAATGTAGTGTGTTACAACTTCCTTTTAAATCAGTATATACACAAGAAACCTGCTCATTAAAATGAGACTTTACCTGAATGCCTTTTAATGAAGATACTCCCATGTAAAGAAAGACACCATACAAAACCGGCATTGGAATAAACTGGGGAGGAAAAAACACCCACAGTTAAAAGTGGAATCAATATGGCCTAAGATAGCAGTCCACATCAGTGAAAGACACAGACCAAGTTATTTTATACTTTATATTTTCCTTGAGTGAAATCTGTAAAAGCTGAGGCCCTTTATTTATAGAGAAAATATATGCATCATTGAGCAGCAAAAAATCTGGAACTAACAAGGCTATCACCAAGATTAAAAAAGCAGTTCTGTCTTGTCTGCCCATTCATTGTATTTTCTAGGTTGCAACCAATATTTTTCTTCATGCTAAGTGTACTGCTTTATGTTGAAGTTTGCTGGGAACTGTATTGCCAGCACTGTATTCTGCACAACTTCATGAACTTGTCATGAGTTTTACTCCTGATCACTTATCTCCCATTTCTGGAGCAGTCAAAACAAAAATCCCATCCTGAGCTGTGAAAATCTGCTAATTATTCAGAGCTAAATTTTGTTCTAGTAAGATCAATTTAAAGCTTACTAAAGACAAACTTTATAATAATTTAAATAATAATATATAATATACATCTTACGTAATTTCATATAATTCAATTTTATTTTTAATATAATTTAAAGCCTACTAGGATAACAAAGCTGTCCACTGATTTTAGTGGCACTTGCATGAAACCTCTGCAGTGAAGCTTTCTTTGCTCCTGAATTTCCACGTAAAGGACAGCCAAGATACAATTTGAAGTCTTGTGCTGCTATCAAGCTTGAACAAAAGCTTTAATTAAACCAAGTGGAATAAAAGTCTGCCTTTGGGATTCATTACTGCATGTGTATGTGGCTTGTGACTTCACTGTAAGCTCTATAATTTGATATTTAAACCTCTACTGCATTAAATCAGTGTAAATCCACAAATGGAACAAAAGCACAGCAACTGACAGATGCAAGGCTTTGTTCTCCTTACTTCTTCTGAACAGTCATTCACACTGAAAAAGAAAAGCACGTCATAAAAAACCAAGAGAAATAATTTCCTTCCTGTTACTCTGGGTCCATAAAAAAAAAAGTATGTGTTTCTAAGAATTGGCATGAACACATGGGGCAAACATCTTGCTTTGGCAACCAGCGCTTTTAACTTTTGCTTTTGAGCAACAACAAATCCCTTATTTCTGCTTTTGTTTCTGATTATTTGCATTACATAGTGAAGCTCTTGTACTTTTCAACAATAGACTATAAAATGTGAATACCTATTTTTAGTAACTGTTATGGCCTTGTTTTTTTCAGACCTTTACATTCTTTAACACATACAAATGGTCAACTATTTAGAATTTATAATACGTAATTCTAATTACTAAACTACAGCTGTGTGTTTAGAGGTTTCTTCCCCTCCATTATCTAAACTTAATAAGCTACATTTCTTGTGAAATTACTTATTATCTGTCCTTAAACTGACTTTTACAAAGTTATATAAAGGTACCAGCAATTATACAATATCAGATATTCTGGAAACAAAGAGACAGTTCTTTTGTTTCTCCTTTTAACTATTGGATTTGAGACAACAAAGAAGAATTTGAACAGATTTTAGTAAACTCTGAACAAAAAGCCAACTAAATTGAGTAGTTTTCTTCCAATAAGGCCTTGAAAGGCCACTAGAGATATAAATTAGGAGACAAAGTGTAACCTGAAGCAACAATATAACCAGCAAAATCACTACTACACCAGTATAAAGCATATAATCTTGACAGTCCAAGCATCAAATGAAGTTTAATAAGCTGAAGATAAGAACAAGAAGGGAACAATATAATTTCTGATGATCTCCTTTTAAACCTGATCTTTCTACTCCTTCTGCTATACTGTATTACTTCTGCTCAAGGAACTTTATATCCTATCACACTCCTTTTCTCTCTTCATTTATGCACTCATGAAAACTACACATTTTAGGTAACATGGATTCAATAAAGTAAAAAAGAGTTGGCAAAAAATTCAGGTATGACCGACAAAGGTTGTTGTTTTCTTTACTACTCGCTACATTCCCAGTTTTCTCAGATTTTGTTTTCTTACATCCTCTCACATTGTTTCTATTCAACTAACATCCATTGCTAAAAAAGCAATCTGAGAATGTGTTCAGGCATATTTTACTTCACATAATAAAACTTCCCAACATTATGAAATGCTAAATCACAACATCAAAAGCAAAAGCATAAAGAAAGTATTTTGGAAAAACTGTCTTTCACCTTTAACACAGAGGTCATGAACACTGACATGCCCATCAGCACAAAAATCATCAATCCTGTCACTCGTTGCTCCCGGATTCCCAAAAACTTTGGTTGTTCTCCTGGTGCTGAGCACTGAGATTCAACTTTCAGGCTGTTAACGTGACTTATAGACAGGACAGTCGCAGCAACAAACCACGGTAATCCCATGATAGAGCATATCCCCAACATAACACCAACCATGAGCAGATCAAGATGATAACCACAGCCTTTCTGTAAAATTAAGCAAACAAATAACTTGATAAACTTCCTAGTTATATGATACTGTATTTCTAACTTGGCTGGTAAATAAGCTATAACCACAAAAGTTACATACTTTGAGTGTCCACAAAATTGAATTTGTTCTTTATTAGTCAATTTAAACATGTATTTAGTAGTTGTTGGTAATGTTTCACAGCTTTGCATAATGAATCTGATTTAAAATAAACTTGATTTACACAACATTAGGCTTTCGGGAAAATGACTTTTACCTTCAGTTTATGCTCTTTCCTGTTTATAATAACAGCTGTTATTTGTTGATCCATGAAAATAAGAATAGTACAGAGTAAAGCAGGAACAGCAGCAACCAAGAGTGTCCACCAAGGGTTAGTTCCAAGAGGATCTATGAACCATCCTCGGTCTTTTCGGGTGGGCTGTAAAAAAACCCCATCAACAATAAGAATTAAATGACTAAAATAGAATGCAGATTGTATTGCTACAAACAGCTTCAACAAACAACAGATCAGTTTCTTAAGTACACAAAGTCAATGGCTTTGACCCAAAGACTGATTTAGCTGTTACAAGTGAACATGACATTTATATGGAAAAAATTAAAACAAATCCATTCAATCCTTCATTTTTGTACATTTCCACAAAAAAATGCTTCCTTTTCTGTAACATTACAATATAAAGCAGTCTCCTTTCTCTTTTGGATGTATGTCTCACCTGACAGAAGAGAGACTACTTGATCCACTACATTGTAAGCAAAAAATAGGCATTTCTGTTTCCATACAACTCCATTGTTCTGTAAAACTGTAAGCATTTAAAAAGTTACATTTTTCAAAAGGTTTTATTTCTTACTTCAAATTTCTCTGGAACATGAAGCTTAGGAGAAGGTATTCCTACAAGATAGTCAATCAAAACCATGATTACTATGGTCAAAAATACTGCAAAGTCACTGATGGTAGAACGCACCTATAAAGGAAAGAAATGTGTCAAGTCTTGCTTTTTCATCATTATAATGTGCATGCATAGAAAGACAATGTCTCCCCTGTGAAAAGTGAAGTCTATTTATATTATATCACACCACTGAACATTATATGTAATTTCTCTTCTTTTTTTATACTAAGTTGCCTGCCAACATAGTATGAAGTTGCAGAAGATACACATTCTGTCCCTCTAATTACCTTGTAATTCTGTTCACCTGATTACCTCATTTATAAGTAGTCTACTGTAAGAGGCAAATTACTTAAAATAACTCCATCATCTTCCTGTCCCCTCAACCCTACTAAGACTGAGACATCATAGCTAATACCTTGTAGCTTAAGTCAGTAACATTACTGAATATTTCTGAAATAATTATTCATTCATTTGATCTTTAATCTATAGGAGGCAGATAATTTGCAATACATTCAGGTCATCAAAGATAATTTTATTAAACATTAGGAACACATTGAAGGAATGAGCTAAGGTTTATAGCAGTTCTAACCACTTCAGTCTGTCTAGAAGAAAATGTATAAATCAGTCCAAGATTCACCATCCTATTAGCCTCTATCAGAAATAGCAATCAATCCCCCTGAGGAACCACTCAGAATTCTTCACAGATCAGTAGTTTGTGGAAAGCAAGCAATTGTTCTGTATAAGTGAGGAAAACAACAGCAGTGTTACCTCTCCAAATGATATCTGGCAATACCCATGAATATGGGGAGATGGACTGCTTAGGCCTTCCAATGTTTAAACACCTTGTTGCAACTATACCAAAGTACAGAGTAAGAAATCAATTTTCTGCAGCTGATTTCTTTCCTCTAATGTGTTAGTTTTTGCAAATTATTAGCTACTTTTTGGGTTTTAATTTCCTTTCTGTCTTGAAATAACTCTCTCAATACAAAATTCGACTCAAGTTAAACTAAGGTATTTACCACAAGATAACAATAGTCTCTAATCAGAATTACCTTAGTTGGGAAATAGCGTTTAGTCTTGAATTGCTTAAGGAAAGATGAGAGGAAAAACGTTGCAAAGAACAGTATAACAGACCAGAAGAGAACATCTGGAATATATGGCCCATGATGACCACAACCTGTTCCACGAAACACACCATGAAATTTTAAACATTCCTGCAAAGAGAAAAACACTTTAAATTTCTATGTTTTATTCACTGAGTATATTCAACCAAGCTTGCAGTTTTTCTATATAGAACCCATTTGAGAACATCCACAATCCCAAAAACGGGTATAAAATATCCACTTCAGAAGGTAAAGCTTTCAAGCCTGTTCCAAATAGCTATTTTCAATTTCAAATAATTATTTTCTTCCAATCCTTACTTACGTAATTCCTTTGATTCTTTGTAGTTTTATACCAATGTCTAACAAACTAAAAGAACATGTTTGCTACCACATTTTAACTGCAGATTCCATTCTTCACATCATCTTAAAAATACTTGTTCATCCTATCCAGGAAATGGAAGGAGCCAAACTCCTGTTTGTTGACCTCATCATATTCACCTGCACTTCAGAAAAACAACTGTGTAGCCTACCAGGATTAAAGTGGCTACCTCAAGCAGCCGTTTATATTAGCATTTACTGCCCTGGACTTGCTCATTAACACCTCTACAATGACTGTTCAAAGCCTTATGGAAGGAATAAGAGGGTTCAAAAATAGTTTTAAGGAAAATGGTCAGGTTCAAATCAAAAAAGAAATCAGATGAAAAAATATTAAACTGGTGCTGTGCAGATATTTATTTTTATGCATACATACACACAGATATACATATTTCAGATACTCACAGAAACAGTAAGGTTGCTCCATGGTATATCTTCCCCAGACTTATTCAGACTCCTCCACACATGCAATGTTTCATTGCTTGGTTTCTCAGGTTCAGAACACACACATCTGAGGGGAAGAAAAAAAAAAAAATAGTTTCTCTGTTTTTAAGCTATATGTGCCAAAATGCAGCAATTTGCAGTAAATTAAAAAATCCTGAAGAGTTTAAGCCAGAGTTTATCCCAATCCTCTATGAAAGAAGCAGAGTACAAGGCTCCTCCTTATATCATGTTAACTGTTAGGGTGGTGGGGGAAATAAAGAATAAAAGAGACAACTGCTAAGGAGTTTGAACAGATGGTACAAAAAAAAAATTTAACCCGTATTTTAACGAGTGAGAAGCAGGTAAGATATTGACTTAACTATTTGACTGATCTGCCAGTTTTTAAAAATAACAGCACCCAAAACCAAAATGAGATACAAAACACATGCAGACTTCTACATCTGTTATATACAATATGAAGACAAAAATCCAAATGACTCAACCTTCCAGCTACCCTATACAGACATATATTGTGTTATTTTTAAATAATTCAACAAACTTAGCACAAATAGCTTTCTATGAGTGTGTAAATGAAGGTTTTTAGACTCATTGTGGAATGTTATGCTATACAGGAGTCAAACTTCAATGTCTTGCTGCACACCAACATAAGAGAAGACAGATGTTGAAAACATTTCATTTAAAAAACTGGTTTAGATGACTACATTTCAACAACTCTCTTAACCCCTTTACAAAATACATATGTCATTAGCCTCCAGAAGTTTTTGAGTCTTCTCTCTGTTCTAAAATTCTAGCAGTTCGTCATTTATCATACATTTGCATGTCTTCTGTTCACGACCAAAACCAGTCACCCTAAAGTAAGACACCATTTTTGAGTATGTAGTGAGCTAACTGAAGATATAAATGTATACATTGCTTGGGTTTAAAGCAACTGAATACATGCTTTTCAAGTAACATTTTTGGACTAAAACTGCCCCTCCCTACTGCAGTGTTCTGCAAACTTGGACCAGAATCCTTTCTGTCAGTCAGTTTGACAGAAATACACATCAGATTAAAAAACAAAAACAGAACAAAAAAACCACAACACAAACAAAAACCATCAAAAAAAACCAAAAACCAAACACCACAAACCAAAACGCAACAGATTGAATATTGATTTAATGGGATGCTTTCAAATAAAATTCAGTTACACCAAATGGTAAGCTTAACATGTAAACATCTATGCAGGAGAAAACAAACAGGTAATAAGCAAGAAATAAGTCTCCTTTTTCTATGAGATTCACCAAGACATTGAAAAAAAACCCAAAGAACCATGGACGGGCAAATTTGCATCCAGATAGTGGGAAGGTGAAGAAGGAAAAAAAACACTGAATGTGCACAGGCAAAAAGAACCTATATTGGCAAAGCACAATGTTTTGGGAACTTAAAAAACAGTTAAGTAAACATATTTCCTTAACTGAATTTTAGAGTAGCAGCAAAAGGAAATAGGAGAGGACTGAAAAGCAGTAATTCATACAAGGTAGTTGCAAACACAGAATCATCAGAACAGAAAGGAATTGCAACAATAAGTATGATGAGAAAAAAAAAGAAAGCATATTTAGTTGTTGGTCAAGGCAATAACGTCAACAAGCATGCTGAAGGAAGACTGACAAAACAAATTTCTCAACAAATGCAATGAAGATAAAAGGATGCCATGAAGTAGATAAGTGGAAATCCAGAGAGAGTAAGGAAAAACCCCAGAAAATGTAAGAGTATTTCAGACTGTCTTGTGGCTCACTTAGATGACCATGCCTGTTCTGCACACTATTCACCATTGCGGGTACAGAGGGAAAAGAATAAAAGGAGACAAACAGCAATTGTAAAAGGCTGGATCACCTACAGATTTGTGATAGAAAAAATACAGGACAAATCAAAGCCAAACACTGTGGCACATCCTCAAAGATCTGTGATACCTCACAGAGCTAAACCAAATTAAAAATCACACCTTCTCTCCACCCTCATGGCCTACCTGTGGCAAAACACCATCACATGGCAAGGGCCAGAAGACCTACAAAACAGTTTGTGCCATGTTAGTGAATTTAACATGCTCACAACAGGAGTCCAGTGAGGTCCCACTTAAACAAAGGGACGATCAGCTGGTAAATAGCGGGAAACTGCCAGGTGAACATACTTCCATGGCCCACTCCTGCCAACAGTTGTTAAAGACAGGAAAGTGAGTGCAAATGTCACGTGTGAAAGGAATACAAGAAGCAGTCTGAGACAGTGTTTGTCCTTTCATACCGAAAAAAAGTACCAAAGAAGCATCAATGCTTGTAAAAGTGAGGAGAGATCTTGGTGTAGAAAGACAGTAGTCAAAGCCCAGCTTGAAACTGCCAGGAGTCACTCCGTGTGCAAGATCATCTCGGCCTCGGTCAGGCAGAGCAGATGCCCAGCAGGATGGTGAGTACTCTGCTCTCCAACGAGGGACCGACGGCCAAGTCCAACAGACAGAGGAACTCCCTCCTCAGGAGTGTGGACATGACCTCACTGGGAGCTCCCTTGCCAACACTATGGCCATACAGGTACAAGTAAAGCTGAAGGATGCACATGTCCAACAGGAGGTGAGCATTAGCAGAGAAACTTGTGCTCCTCAAAGAAGGTGTGTGGCAGCCCCCCATGGCCGGGGGCAGGAGGGTAAGTATTGGTGTAGGTGCAGTTAGAACTTTTGGGGATTAGTAATAGAAAACAATTCAAAAATATGTGGGTTCTTACTAGTAATTCTGAAGTGTCTCACATTGTGGTTTATCTGCTGTATTACTGGCGCTGATCTCAAATGTCTGGATCACCAATAAAGACTTAGTTTTGTGTTGCTAATGAATCAAAGAACAGCTTCATTTTTTATTTCGTCTAAACTGTGCGAAATGAGCAGCCTCTCTCAGCAACAGTGAGCAGGACAGTAACCCCGCTCATTCTCTTGCATCAAACTGTACCATAAGCTTTGATTTCTAGAAGCAGCAAGGCAGAACTCCTGTTCTGATCTCTAGGAAAGATGCACTTAAAGTAGGCTTTGTCACAGCCTCTCATCCCTTCCAACCACCCATAGTCAACACAGAAAATTCAATTCCACTGTAACCTGAATAGAATTTTTCTGAGGTTTCTTGTGCCATACCACCCCTTTATTCCTCCTACCCTTCCTGGAAGGGGCACCCATTGCCAATTAGTAAATGGTGTGTCTATTTTCCTGTTTATTTCACTGAAAGATAGAAACTTGGTACTTACGAATATAAAGTCAGTTCATTCAGATCATTGTGCATATTGAAGGCATACACTTCTCCCAAATGAAAAAGCTTTTCCAATGCCTCGTAAATAAATATGATGCATATAAGCGCTGCAAAAGCTTCCTCAGTAAATCGAGTGATGTAGCACACAAGGCTGCTGGCATCAGTGGCTACAAGCACAATGCATAGAAATGCAGTCCACAGACCAATGCTGGTTCGCAGGGAGAGGTAGGAAAGATCATAATCCCTGTGTGAAGAAAGAAACAAAAAAGCATTAACTCAGCCAAAAATCATGTATACTATATTCTATTTGAAAACAGATAGTGAGGTTAAGCTCAATGGGTATCATTCGTCACTTTTTCTCATCCTTGATGTTAACTCGGAAGGGAGCAGAAACTTTTTTTGTCTCATCTTCCACCGAAGAAAAGCAACACTGTAAGGTGTTTCTAGGATTGGCTATGCAAGTACCCAGCTTGAGAAGCATCACAGGGGTGATCTCTGCAGAACTACCCAGATGGTTTCCCCTAGAGGGCAGATCAATCCTTGCTTACCCTGCAGAACCAAAACCAACATGTCCATACAGTCAGAATATAACTTTTATTTAAATCCTAACCATTTCTTATCACTGACTTTATCATTAAGGTTCGTCAGTGCCTCACAGCTTTATCAAACCGTATCAAATCCTCAGTCTCTTGCCACTGCATTTATCTTCATGGACATACACACATTAATGCACATCTGCTTTCAATTAGAGCTGTTCTAACAAGTTAGAAAGTTAAAAATTACATACAAATATCACTTACCTGCAAAATTTAAATAATATTTTTTCAAATACTAAAACTGGTCCGGTACTTCCCAAGATAGTAAGAGGCTGCCCAGCAAAGAGAGAATAGGCAATCCCAGTTAATGAGGCTCCAAAGAGAGACTCTATTGCACTCTGTTTGGGGGAAAAGAAACAGCTGTAACTACACTGCATTTCTGGTTAATGTTTAGCATCACATCTGCATAAATACAGCCTTAAGATGCATTAACTTAGAAACAAGACAGGATGTAAAAACATTGCAATTTATATTGATGTTTGAGACAAGAATAACTTAACACAGTTTTGCAGTAACAATACCATGGACAAAAGATTTTTAAAACTTCACTCCTGAGAAACATAAAGTCATCCAAAATCATGAGAACAAGTTACTAGTCCTGCTAGCTATGGAGGAAAAGCACAGCAACAATTATACATATTTAAAAAATAATTTAAAAAAAATTAAAAAAAGGAAATAGTTACTTAACATATAGTTTATGGAAAGAATTATCTGTCTCTGTAAAGAAAATTGGTATATATATTGCAACATACCTGTACCAAAACATGATACGGTCTGCCGTATCAAACCTGCATCAAATCAAGCATTACAAAAGAGAAAAAGAAAAAAAAAACAAACAAAACCAAAAACTGACAGGCGGAGGTGCAGGGGAAATTACTGAACAGTATTGGTTTATGTATACATGACACCAAAAATAGATGAGCAGTAAACCAATGTCCCACCTGGTAATGCATTTCTTTCACTGAATTAACTACTTCAGTTCTTGAAAATGTTTTACTAAAACATTTTCTGCTAAAAAAAAAAAAGTTACAATGCACCTCCAAAGAGAGGGGCAGGAATTTTAAATACAAATATTATACTAAATTTAATTTTGAAAATAGTTAACTACACCATCTACCACTATAAGAACTTGTGGATTACAGATTCCTGCAATGGAATTACAGAGTTCCTCATGGAATTTTTAAGCGTTTGCTATTTTGCAATTGTGCAAGCCTAGGAAAGCAGCATGTATGTCAACTTGAGCTCCAATTCAGGAAAGCATCTGAAAATAGTCAAAATGGTTTGCTGAACTGGGGTTATTAAAAATGAAAATGAGTCCTTTGTTCATTATATCAGGAAAAAAAAATATAATCCCAGTCTCTTATTCTATTACCTTTGAATTAGTGCTTTTGGTTAGTCAATGCATTAACCTTGGGGCTCTCAGTCAGGGTGGCAGGGAGAGGAGTACTGTGGACGTGATGACCTCTGAGAATGCGAGGGAAGGTTTCAAATACAAACTTGTGTACCTTACAATGTCAGCTACTGTGCTTGAACATGTGTGTGCAGTAACTAAATGTTTTATTCAATGATGCACACCAAGTATCTGAAGGCAGGAACAAACCCGCAAACAATTCCAGATAGCTAAAAGAAAGAAGGTGTTTAAGAATCAAGCTTTGAAGAGGAGTGTATTTTCATAACTATACATGTTGTACATTGAGAATTTACACTGACATTTTGATAATCATTCCTACATTTAGAGTGGTGATACCAGAATGCAGAAAAGACATAATTAATTTCTGTACTTTCTATCGGCTTAAAGTGCTATATCAATTAACAAAAATTTTAATCAACAGCAATACTTGAAAGAGACAAAACAATTAACTACATTTTAATATAATGCAACCTTAAAAACTTCATCTAGGTATCAGGAAGACTTTATAACATTGTAAGCTTTACCAGAATCTTAAAACTTGTAAAGGACATTTGTGAAAACATACTTCCCTCCCCCGAAAGGACAAAGCCTTGTTTCTTTGTGATAGATTTAAAAACAGAAAATACACTTCAAACTAGTTTACCCATAAAGCCAATTGACATTCAGTTATTAACACTTCTGGTAATACGCAATTTTTCCCTGTGCCAGAAACTCAAGGGCAATGATATTCTGGTGAAAAAGCTGTCGGCATCATCTTATATAACACTACCAAAATTTTGCCTGTGTGTGGTTTACATTCAAGTCATTTACAATGAAGAGTATTTTCTGCTCATAAACCTTGGACACTTGATTTCAAAGTGACCAACATACCACTAGTGGAAGTACAAACACATCCTGTCGTTACGTAAGCACACAACAGACTGCCCGCCATACGCCACAGGCATTGTCATCCTCACAGGCCAACTACTCAAGGCCAGTACATGTGCTGGGCTACCCACCTTGAGCCTCTGACTTTGCCTAAAGTAGGCCTAGTGGGATGGTGCACCTTTACTGCTATTCATTACTCTTAAGAAGCCAAAAAAAAAGGCAATGCAAGCCTTTTCTCAATTCATAAAGCCATTCATCCAATAAGGCAGGATAAACATTTTTTACCTCCACTGTGCATCTTCTCCTGTTCACATGGATTCCCCACATTTTCCACAGCAATTACCTTTTGGGGAAGATCTGCTTTGGGGCAGGCTAATCAAGTGCTGTGGGTACATTCTTTAAATAAAAGTATAAATAAATGAGACAAATGCACACAGTGACTTGCCTCTGAAGGTCTAAAAGCCTGGCCACTACCATTCTTTGTACTCACTATTCTGCTTTGTGTAGCTTCTCCCAGGAGCCCTCCAAAAGTGATTACAGGAGACATACAGGCACAGTATAGGAAAAGAATCGAGGCCAGGCACTGCAGGCTTAATGCATCCTTGAAGTCACTCAAGAAAAAAGGTGCTTTCCTTTGGATGTCAAGTATCAAACCACCAAAAAGCCTAAATAGGTGAGATGAAACTCGTCAAACTGTACACTAAAGGATTCTAGCTAGTTCAAAACTATGGGCTACACATGACTGCCAGTGCCTATTGCTGGCACAAATTAGCTATGTCATAATCCAGATTAAAGTATAACAGTTAAAAACACAAATGAGAATCTTATCTATTCCAATTCAGCAGTATTCCAAATATAATCAAGCACGTTATCCACATTTTTAAAAGCTGGCTAGGTATGGGCTAGATACTGAAAACATACCTTTGCAAACTATTTTATCTAAATGCTGTTTTAAATCAAATCTGTTTTATGATATTGAAAACAAGGAAAAGAAGAAATATGCTAAACCTCAACTGACACCACTGCATCGTCACATTTCAATATTACTACTCCATCAAGTAGCTGTAGCTTTTTGATTTGAATTCTCTATATACATATGATTAGTTCTCTATATACATATGATTAGGTCCATAAATTTAGGTCAATGTTTGCATCTGGAGTACAGAGATAGTCTATAAATGCAAACACAAAATCAAACATAGATAAGTTAGTTCAACCAGGTAAGTTATTAGCAAGATATTAAAAAGATTTGGCAATTTAATTTAAGACTCCAAAATACTAGGTATTAATCTGCCCTTATAAAAATTTCTTTTATTTTTAATTATTAATAAAACCTCAAACATTCCTAAGAAAAAGAACAGCCTCATCTACAGATAATTCTGTGGGCAGGAATGAACTTCTCAGCTCCACATCCTGTCTAAAAAAAAGGCAAAAATCAACACAAATGTTATAATGCCTTTTTCGCAAATGTATGAGAAAGATGCATTTCATTCGGATGTTTATTATTCTGGGGATAACAACACTGTACATATATTCCAGAATTTCTCAGTTGATTTAATCTTTACTCTCATTTGAGATATTAAAGTTTAATCTTAACCAAGTATTTCCTATGTTGGGGACTTTGGCAAGTATTTCAGAATTAACAGAGAACAACTGAAAGAAATTCCTTCAATTTTATTTTAGGCCTAAGAGAAACCTGACCAAAATCCAATCCCAGCCAATACCAAAGTATTTTTTGCCACTTTCTATTTCTTGTTGCTCCATTTCATACACGTTTAATAAAACAGATTTGCATTAATGGAAATTTTTAGTACCTAGCCCAATACTTAAAATTGCATATTCCTGCTGTAATTATGGTAATTGCATGCTCTTGATGATTAAAATTTAAAACCCAGCTCTTAAAAGTCAGTTAGTTAAATTAGGCAGCATCTTATGTGAAATCCTTCGCAAATGTGTTGAGAAACATTGCCATAGGCTTGAGACTACTTTAAGCAGATTGGCACTTATAGGCAAGAATCCAACACTTGGAAAGGACACAGGATGTACTCTGACACTTATAGCATGTTTTTTGATGTTCAAATGGCAATCATGAAAATGAAGATTTATCATTTTTAATTCTTTATGGCAGCTAGCACTTAGGGAAGTGAACACACCTTCCAGTTCTCTGAAGTTCAGGTCCAGCATGATGGCCTTCTTCTTTGAGAGTCTCTCCTGTAGGAGTAGATCCATTTGGAAATTTAGGTGCCTTCCTTTTCTCCTACAGAAAAGACAGAAAAAAAAAAGGAAAAGAGAAAAAGATACTTTGAGACTAAAAAGTATAGCTAAAAGACAGTGTGCAGAGACCCTATGCCTTCCAAACCTTTCTTGATAGTCCCAACTTATCAGCAGTCCTTCCATTTGCCACATTCATCTTGTGTTGAGTACAGATGACTGGAACTGCACAACAGTCCACAAAAAAATCTTACTAGCAGTTTGTACAACAGTATTAATAATAGTAAGCTCCTGAAACATGACAAAACAATTTCCAAGGCACAGTAGAGGCTATAACAAGAGGCCCAGAAATACTTAGATACTTTTTTTCAGTCATTTCCTGAGCAGAAAAAACCTCTATCAGAAATTGACCTCACCATGACACACACAGTACTCAGCTGAAGTACAAATCAGAAGTCATTCCCCTGCTAAGCAGGATGCTCTCCAGCTCCTCATAAATTTCTCAGCTGAGCTTGCCTTCCAAAAAACCATGAGACCTGCTTATTTTGGAAACAAATTACATGGTAGCCTCAGGCAATTCATGAACATACTGCACAGCTGTGACCTCCCCACTTCTATTCCACCCACTCCACCGAACCATCACCACTGGAGTCAACACCAGTGCCAGCCTTATGAACCAAGAGCACTGGCCTCTCCCCACTTTTGATCCTGGCAGCCCAAATTCTCCTAAGCTGTCAAGAGGGAGAAGGAGCAGAAAGAGTCTCTCCAAGATCCCACTTTTACTGGCTGTCATTCTAAGCCTGCATCACCACAACTGAATGGTATTTGTATCTATTTCATAAATATTCTGTGAACACTATAGGTTAGACAAACTATATTAAAGCATTTCAGTTAAGGCTGCATGCAAACATAAGTTTTTATAAGACAAATATTCTTGCTGATCATTGCAAGACTGGTGGCAAAATTTATAATAGGAACTCGGGTACAATTTCTGACCAATTCTCCTGCTTCTCACATGAACTTACTTCAGCATTTCAGAAGGAAATATTGTAAATGAAATTTACTTAACAGCATAGCAAAAAACTGATTAATGTCTTTTTTGCCCTTTTCTTTTCTTCTTTTTTATTAACGTAACTTGACAATCCACTTTTTCCTTGCAAAATGGATGTGGGGACTTTCCTGGTGGTTCTCAGCCAACTGGATAGCAGCCTGCACTGTGCCCCATGGCCAAAAAGGCCAATGACATCTTGGCCTGTATCAAGAACAGTGTGGCCCGCAGGACTAAACCAGTGATTGTCCATCTTCACTCAGCATCTCAACTCCTGTGTTCAGTTTTGGCCCCCTCATTACAAGAAAAACTGGATATCTTTTGGTTTTTTGCTTTTACCTGGGAAGGAACACTTTTTGGCGGCTCAATTCGTATAGATGGATCCCACTCTCCTGGAGGCAGGACTGTCACTTGGTCTAAAAATTCGTCAATTCCAGACAACAAATCATTTCGGTCTTTTGCTTTATAGGCAACATCATGGAAAACCTACAAGAAGAAAGTACTCAACAATCATTTTTATTTTATTTTTCTGAAAGAGTAACTGATTATCATTATATAATGATTACACTTCATTATATTTAAAAAGGCCTAGAAAATATTTTATAGGTCCTCAAAAGTTAGGCTTTTGCTTTACTTACTTACTTCTGCATTAAAAGCTACCTTTTTATGGTAGTTTTATCTTCAAACTCAAATTGAACACTGAGTTAATTTTTAAACTTAAATATAAAAGTTAATCATCAATATTCAGGACACCAAATGCATGTACTATCGCCTGAATAATTCTGCCCTACAGTCACTATAGCACTATGCTGTGCTAAATCAGGACAGAAAATACTTCAAATAAGCTTCAAACCAAACCACAAGTTTTTATTAAGAATAAGAACTTCATTTGTACACAAGTAGCTTAATTAAGTTTAAAAGACTACTTAAAAAGCACATGAAAACAATCGTCCTACTACTCAAAAAAAAATCCCCAACAAACAATATAAACCCCCCAAAACAGTGCACTGTTTCACAGACTACAACATAAAACTCTGAATTGACGAACAGGAAAAATTAAAAAACAGTCCCTGAGCACCAAGATGCATTTTATATACAACGAGAAGAAAATATGCTAGTTTTGCTATTAAAAAACTCTGCAGAAGATGATCCTAAATCGCTTCCGTACACTTAAAATCCAAACTGCTTGTCTCCAAATACCTGATCTACTGATCTTAAATTAGATCTTCAAAGTCTATTTAGGCTTTTTAGACCACTGACTGATTTTTTTTTATTTCAATGATCTACAGTATTCCTAAAAATCAGATCATCCTACCTAAAAAAAAAATCAGAAGCTGCAACTAAAGCTTTCAATATTCAGTTCTCACACTGAAAAAACCCCTGTATTCACAGGCTGGTTAAACCCAACTGCAAAATGACACATTTTCAGTTTACACTTCCAAACTTCATACTGTTCTACAGTCAAAAGTACTTGAATTTCTGGTAGATAACCCTAAAAATTATCAGCACTTCAATAGGTGGCGCTCAATGTGAAGCCAAAATTAAAGCATCCTAATTCTGCTCAGTAGGACAGCAACAGCCTTAAAAAGGTCCGATTCCCCTGTGACCTTTGAAACCAATAGGCCTCTAAGCATATGACTTCAAAAGCAAAATTCTAATTTTAATTATCTGACCCTACTTAGATTAAAAAAAAAAAAAAAATCTGTGATGACTCAGTCGCACGCATTCTTAAAACTTTCTGTCCTGAAAACTGACACAGTTTGTTGTGCCCTTTTTGATGGACAGTGATTAATATCAAAACCAGTTCTATTTAATATTTCTGTTAACCAATTTAATGCAAAAATTAAATCTATTCATCAAAGCCAAAATAACTTTTTTCAGAAATATATTTAGGATTTCTTCAAGACAGACAAGGGAGAAAATTGATTTACCAATATCTACTTCACCAACATCAGCAATAATTAAGTTTACAGTTCTTTACTTAACTGGTTTCTGGTGTTTTTTTTCTTAACCTGTACCTCCAAAATAATTTCCTGAAATCCATTGGTAAACTGATTATTCTAGACTGTAACTACAAGCATTTAAAATACATCACTCACATCATCTGTCATAAGTGTTGCTATTGATCTTCCAATTTCATGGTACTGTGGAGCTTTTCCTACTGGTCCCAGCAATAAAAACAAAAACCTGTGGAGAAAGCAATAGCGATGAATATGGCTGACTTATTTGCATATACTCAGAGGGGGTCTTTCAAACTAATGTTTAATGAAAATTTAGTGGTGAAGTAAAAATGTGTTTTTCACCATTTCAGGTCTTGAAAGACGGCTGCAACACTGCAAAAATTCAGCTCAAAGTCATTACTGGAGGGAACTAAAACCTGAACCAAAATTACTCCAAAATCTTCTTAATTAAGCCCAAGGCATATGGTAACAGTCTCCATTTCTAACACCAGTGACAGTTATCACAATTTTTTGTTGTTTTTAAATTAAAAAACAAAAGAAGCGTTAAAAAGTTCCACTGAAACCTTGAACAGGAGTAGCATCTTATAAATTCAAAAGGATACAAACCAAAGAGTGAACCTCAGTCGTTTGTTTCATGACCTTCTTCCTCTACTTCCCAAGCACAATGCATTTGAAATAAAGTAGCATCTTCTTTTATCACACAGTACAAAAAGCTCTATGTCTCCTTTGCAAGCTTATTACCCTAACTAAAACTGAGAATGCATCTTCAGGATCCAAGTATGCTATTCCAAATCTGCAAGTCTACACCATTCTGAAAAACTCAGGACAGAACCATTTTAGCTACATGAATACAATAACCCAAATGCAGAAATTCTGGAATTCCCCAGCAAACATGAATACTAATGTCAACTACCCTCTGAAAATTCTCACATATATTTATTTTTGCCTTTCAAAAGTGTGTGTAAACTGAAAATTACAAAGATAAACAAATGCTTGGTTCATTTTAAAACATTAAAAACACCCACCAAACCCCATGAATGTAGATATGTAGGCCAGACACCACAGAACAGCCCAATACATCAATGTGCACAGAAAATCAAGAGTCCTCCATGATGACTGATGAAATGATCTGCTACCTTCATCATGGGACCAGTATTTTAATATTCTGAACACCTGTAGTAAAGGTACCCACAGCACACTGACGAGCCCCATGACTTTGGGGAGCAGGGCTGGGGGCACCAGGCTGAACAGCATATTGCAGACTGGAAACCCAACATAAAGGTTGCAGATTGCTTACTCCAGTGTCAATCATGTAGATTTGAGCACACAATAACAAAAGCTTTTCCACCACCTAGGTTATTCATGTACAGAGTATTTATACAGAAAGAACAGAGCTTCAGGCCAGACAGTCTTTCAGACTTAGTGGGCTCCTCCCCACTGACAAGCTGTGTCACACTGAAGGGAATTATAACAATCTTCAGGCCCATCTTTAAAATGGCAACACAAGCTTGGAAGACTCATTGCTTTTACTCCAAGTTGTCTATCAGTTTCAACTCTTGCGCTTGCTTAAGACAGCAATATAAACATATATTTTTACATTCAGAGAATTTTATGGCAGATCTCATTCATTCAAATTTTGCAGCAAATGATTGGCATTATGTAAACAAAACTCTGTATTTCTCGAGCTTAATGCAGTAAATATAAAAACTTTCTGCTATTTGAGATATAAGATATTATTATGTTATTGCATAAGTAAAGCCAGACTTTCCAGGCATTTATTTACCGTGTAGGAACCGGAACCTCTGTGAGACCTGAGAGAAGCACAGCAGGGGAGAGTCTCACAAAAGCAATAATGGGTCTTTCTAAAAAATCTACTTCTCCCACTAACACATTTGATGCTTCTGCTCCTGAAGGAATTTTCCTCATGAAGTTCATATCAACCTATTCATACAAAGATGAAACAAGTGTTTATTCCCTTATATTTTTAGCAGAAATTCTGTAAAATAATTATGTTTATCAGTATTTACTAGACATTTATGCTACAAAGAAAAATTAAAAAGCAAACTAACTATCCCACAGTACAGAAAAGACAAACACATTTAGAAAATGTCAGCCAGCCAGCCAAATAAGAAACTATTTTCTGTAAGTTAGATTGCTAACACCCAGGATATTCTAGAAGACTCCAAACTGCATAGTTACCTTTCTAGTATTGTAATGACAAACATTTTGCGATAGGACATAAATGAACAAAATCTATGCACAATTAACTAAGGAGAGTTCATGTAATTACACATAGTTTCTAGAATGCAATGAGCTATTTCACAGCTGTGTATTTCGAATGCCATAATTTTGAAAAATAATTTGTATGTTTATCTTTTCGTCCATAAATGTTATGACAGCTGAAAATCTTCACATCCGTTTCTGTACGTAATTATAGAAGTGCATTAGAAAGTGGTACAGGACATGAACTCCGTATTCACACACACACACAAGCACCAATTACATGGCTAGCTAAGGAACTTACAGATGGCCTCTTGAGTCCCACACCAAGTGTGCCACAACTACAGTGCCAGGAGGCTGACTCCTGTCCAACAGGAGACAAGGCAGGTGTACACAAGGACAGGCCAAGCAAAAATACAAAAACTGTGACAGAGGAGCAGGAGTATATGGCACCTACCATGATTAGATCAGAACTACACTGTAAGTTAGCTTTCCTTAAACAGAATTATTTAACTTGGCAAACCAATTCTGTTACAGGGTTTCACAGTACAGATGACACTACAAACTACAGTTTTATAGTAAAAACCATAATGGAACTTGCCCAGCAAATTTAAATCATAAAAGAAATAGAAGAGATCTAAAATAGAATTTTTTACAAGGTTTTCTCCAGAAAGTGACAGTATATGTTCCTAATGATTAAGATGTACAATAACTTTTGTACAGGAAACTCATAATACATATAAAGCAAATCCTCTTTAAAAGAGAAAGTAAAAACAACCAACAGGAAGTCCTAGGGGAAAAAACCTTACAACACAAACTACAAAATTCTTTTCACATGAGCCTTAATAGCAGATTTGAAAATACCTCCATCTGCATAAGAAAGCACAGCAGCTGCACTCTTACGTTACCAAAATACTGAGATGATCATCAAACAGTACATTCCATCCCACTGGGAAGATTTTCAAAACATGTACCACATTTAGCCTGGACCATATTCTGACACTCATTTGTACAAGTCATCTCTTAGTATCTATGCCTTGTGTACATGGGTACAGGTCTCAGTTGTAACTACCGGGCAAGTTACAACCAGCACATTTTTTGTCCCGTAGTTAATTTGTGCTGAAGTATTTAATGTTACTTACCTTACTGAAATCAACTGTGCTGTTTTCTCTGCTTCCTCCTGCCCCAGTACTTTTAACATCTCCACTTTTCCCATTGTCTAAATTTCCAGGTGCTGACTGTGGAGATGCTAATAGCCCTAAATTAAAACAAAGGAGGAAAGTTCAAAATGGTGCATGAAGTGAACTGAGTGTGCAGCACTACCAAAACCCAATGTGGCAGTTTGCTTAAAGCAAATGTGCACGTTATTCAGTAAGAGTGCCTTACATTAGTATAATAAATGCAACATTAACAAGTCACTGTGTTGTCAAAATTATGACATAATTTAAAAAAATTAAGTATTGCCCAAATGATGGCCGTTTGCAGAACAGTCACCTGAAAACATGAGCTACTTTAATTGCAGAAAAAAACTGTTGACATTTTAACCATAACTGATATAGTAATTAGCATATAGCACCTTCACCATATTAAGAAGCCCTCAGACACCAAATGCAACCCCTTCTGCTATCTAGTCCGCTGTGTAGCAGCTACTGCAATTGCAAAGTGTCAGCAAGCTTCAGGCTACAAACACAAGGAATTGTATCCTGGTAAATAACTAAGCTGTACAAGTAAATAGTGTACCACATGAAGGATAGACAGCTTGCAAACCATCATTTCCATCAACTGAACAAAGCTCCCACTATTCACCTGACCAGACGTTAGTATATGGAACATACACTTCAGCTGAAGAGGCACATACAATGAAGTTACTCAGATTCAACATACAGCTTCCCGCTGACACCTGCACCAAAACAAAACCCTCTTATGCAGCTTGCTACACTGCCAGCAGACTGAACTGCAGGTTCAGGAAAGGGTGCAAAAGGCAATGTAACCCAAGTGCTCAAACACACTGAATTCTGGGGTGCGTCATGGTTATCCCTATACCCAATTAACACTTAAAAGCTGGTCTAGGCATGAATAACCAAGCCCAAATCCCACCTTTTGGATTACAGAGCTTTTATTTGTTCAGTTTAATGTGCGCTAGAAGTGCATTTGGCCTTCTTGCTTGACAGAACATGTTTTCGCGTGCTCTGAAAACCACATCAACACAAAAAGACTGAAGTCTAAATACCATCTTACATGGAGAAAGTCTGTATGTACGTCAAGTGTCACTCTAGTCAAGATAAAGTCCTCGCTGGCTTCTTTTGGGCTATTGTTCTATCATAACTACTGCCACATAACTCTTTGCACACCTCCATGTTTTTAATTTAGCAGTTTTGACATTTTTTAGCAGTTCAAATGACAACTAAATTTACTTTATTTCATCCCCATATTTGTTTCCAAAAAACTCTCTCACAGAGTCATCTTATCAACAGAAAACATGCAGGTCCAAGCCTTTACCATTAATTTTCATTCTTAGAGTTCACAGGGATATAAGGATGTAAGTGGTATGGTTAGTTTTTCCTGAACCAAAAATCAAATGAAGTTAATAGGTTGTAATTTCCTTCATAAATTCTAACATGCACAAGTATTGAATGATCTAACACTATAAATACTATGTTCAGTTAGCTAGACAACAACAAAAAAACTGCAAAAATCTCCTATATTCTACTCTTCTGCTCCAAGAGATGTGCATTATTCACAAGAATCACAGCACCAACCCCCTGTGAAATAGCTGATCAAAGTATTTAACTGCTTAAGAGTTGATGTTCGCAGAACTGGAAATAAATATTGAACAGTTGTTGCAGAAGAGCAGCATAATACAAAAGTTTATACATATAAACTTTTTTCACTTTTCCCCCTCTGCCAATAGCAATTGAGGCAATTCAAAATGTCTATAACTGATGAAAGATGAGCCATAATGTATCATTTGGAACTTTTTGAAAACGGACTGTGAGCAAGAGCAAGCAGAGACTAGAACAAAAAGTGGAGAGACAATCAAGAAGGACAGAGAATAAGGAGTCTACATATTAGCATAAACACTTACTATTTCAGTACTCAAGTGATACCGATTCTTCTAAAAGGTCTGCCTTCCAAATTTCTACAACCAGTCATAGTTAAGGTTCACAGGTTTCAGCACTGACACAGGAGTATTTGTCTGATCCTAAACCACATGTAAATAGTTTTCCTTTCTGTTGGCCTTGCAGTTGGACAGACTGCTGCTCTCACAAGACAAAACTGCTTATAGGTTTTGAGACTCAGGCAAGCATTTCCATATGATATTACACTTGATAATGCATATCAGTCAATCTGATATTTGCAGGGAAACTGAGTAAAAAGTTACCTTCTCTAATACTGAAATCCTTTTATTCAAATTACACACTAATAACTCACTTCCCCCTCTCTTCTCCAGTTCAGTAGATGCAAACTCAGAGGCTACTGCAAAAAGGACAACTACCTAATAGTGCTTTTCAGACTATGTGACAGAGAAATTCATCATTACCAAGGGGATGAATGATCCCCAAGGGGATCATTAAAAACACACAGTACTATTCTCGATGATGTTAGGTAGGCAGATGTACCACCTGCCTCCCCCAAAAGACAACAGCAGACTGAGTGTTAAGTAATTCGGATTATAACCTCTTAAAACCACCCAAGTCAAAGCACTTGTAACTACACCTTTGGTAAAGATCATGTGCATTTTCTAGCCAATGACACTTACTAATGTGATCAAAAAAATATAATCAATAATTTGTCTCACATCTCTGCTTCATCTAAAAAGATGAGTAAGATATGAGTTTAACACCTAAGTGTGACTATTCAGATATAATTATGGTTATATAGGCAAAACTTACGTAATAAAAAACTTTTAAAGTCACACCATATTTATTAAGGAAATAAAAAAGCAATTTTTAAAACTAAATTCCAAGGCAGGTTTAATGTGAAATAAATGTTCAAACTAGAAAGCAAGTCTGCAAACACTTCTGAATTACTATTTCCAGTAAGTAATTAGTGTAAGAGCAAAGCTGCTCTAAATGTTATTTTGCTCAGTTCTAAAGTACACTTATCAGTGAACAGAATGACCTCTTTCCTACTTTGCTGTTGTTCACAGACATTAAGAAAGCTCAATGAAAGCTGGTGAATTAACAGTGTTCATTTTTAGCTGTGACACAGTTCTTTTCCTAGCCCTCCCTATGGAATTCATTATTGAACAGTTCTTCAACTGATGGCAAAGTAAAAAAAAAAAAAAAACTATTAAGAGAACCCTTTTTCCAGTTGACTTACTATGAACTGATGACTGGCTGATGAAAATTAACTGGTAGACCAAAGGCATGTCCTTGTTCCCACCTTTTACTGTAACTCATCCTAAGTTCAGTAAAATTCCAGCTACTTATAATAAAGACTAAAAGTCTGAAGAACACAAGGCCAAGAATAGATGAACACTGAACAGAAGAAAGATACCTATTAGAAAAATAACACAGTTCCTAATGCTTACAGGAGGCAAACCCAACTCTGTCATACAGACGTGGAAAATGTATTCAGATTGCAATATTCTGAATTACTAGAGAGGTAATAGAGCCCATACTCTATAGTAGAATGGATCAGGAAGATTTTTTGGTTTTGGAGGGTTTTTTTTAATTAATACCAGGAAGATGACTTCCTAATCAGGGTCTCCTGATTCTGTCTCCCAAGACAGGATTGCAGTTCAGAGTTGCAGCTCTGAAGTCATAGTCTGAGAATGCCTTCAAAGGCATCTCTAACGAAAACACGTCTTTCTGTGGTTAAATGATTTCTTGAATTGAAAAAAGGGGGGAAAACACCAAAAAACCAAAAATGTCCTCCATCATTGTTGATGTTTAACATTCTCTGAAAAACCTTTTACTTATGGATTAACTGGGAAATCATCTCTTCAAAATTTTTCCTTTATGAGAAACATCCTCTTGAGGAACAAAACCAATTTGAACATGATTTGGAGATTCTGGAAAGCTTTATTAGTGATAACAGCAGCATCAAGTATGTCATCTTTTTTTGTTTGCCTACTCTTGCATTCTGAACTCCTTGGGTCTGGCATTCTGTCATTCCTGTCAGATAAATGAGAACTAGAAAACCAATTACAGCTATTATTTTACTTCTAATTACCTTTGGAAGATGACCTAGGAGAGAATAATCTTCATGTGAATGCTCTTCATTTCCCATAAGGAAGTCAGAGAAAGAAGTTTTTGTTTGCTTTTCTGAACTTAAGTAATGATGGACCCCTATACTTCAACTGATGATAACAGCTTACAACAGTTTGCGCTTTGCTTTTCAGAGACTTGGTTGCCAAATGTAAAAAGGGAGATAACCACAGTCTTTTCTGTCAGCATTTTTTCACTGCTATATGTAACAGTGTCCTCTTATTTACTAAGCAAGTGAGGAAGAAGCCAAGAAAAGCCTCACTGATGGAACAACTAAGTGAAATCCACTCCTCTCCCTGTCCCCTCTAATACACACACATCTATATGCTGGATTTTGGCAAGACAAATTTCTGAGGAGAGAGAAAAAAAGGCAGGAGGAGCCTGAAGGCTGAAAGGAAGCATGATCCCCCCCCTTAAAACCATGATCTACCTAGAAGAATCATGAAGTCTCTAAACAGGTGATAATTTTGCAAAAGTAAAGCAAGTGTAGCAGTATGTAGGCAGAATGTATGGGCAATGAAACTTTTACTAAAAACAATTCAAGAAAGAATGGAAAATTCTGATGGTTTCTTTCAACTTATCTATACATCTACATAGCTTTTCACATCTAAAGAACAAAGCTTTGCAAGACAATAAAATAAAAAATTGCTGAGCTCCAACCTACAATTACAAGCTCTTTAACTACCTTCTCTAATTCTGCATATCAAACACAAAAAACCGCTGAAGGAGTGTCTGATGCTGAAGCAATACATTAATGGAGAGCTTTCTGGAAACAGCTGCAGGTGAACTGAACCTGAAAATTTCATCATAAACTACTACTCATTTTAACAGCCATGGTTTTTAAAAACAGAAATACTTCATGGGACAACTAACTATGAACACCACTTCCTAATTCTTTTCATATTTGTCTCTAATACTTCACCATGTCTTCAACTGTACCTACCTCAGGATATCAAACACTATTTTAAAATATTAACCACTGACTAAACCAAAGTAAAACCTGACATGGACTGTAGGTGAGTGAAAGGAAAAGGCCACCATTTTTGACATGTTGCTTATATATTAGATTTTAAAACCATATTATGTTTAATTACACAAATGAATGTTAATTAAAAAAAAAATTTGCTTGCTTTAGTTAAAAGCTAAAAAGTTAAAAATGCCAAACAAGAAAACAGTCAAAACTGAGCTAAAATAAACATGCAGGCAGATGTAATAGTTATTGTATTTCTTTGTGCCCGTTACGTGCCAAAAACATAGCAATGCAAGTGATCCAGATGCAGAGAGCATCACACATGGACAGCTTAAATTTCAATAGTTGCCTGGTGTTTTGCCAATATTTTCCTCTGTCTTCTTTTCCTGGCTGTCCTGCACTTCTAAGTCCTCCTCAGGTGGGTGGATTACTACTGAAGGAATATCATCACTGGCAGGTGACACCAGCAATTCCTTGCCCTGAAGAGGACTTGGCTGGGCACTTGTGGTGGTTGGTGGGAGACTGCAGGTAGGACTGGAGGGTGGTGTGTTTTGAGGGGTAGTTACAGGGGTTGTACACCTCGAGGCTGCCGGGGTTCCAGCTCTTGAAGAAGGAAGGAGGTAATTGAGAAGAACTGACAAACGGCTTTCTCCTCTCAGGGAAATATTTGAGGCAGAGAGACCTGTTCGCAAAGAGTGGCGGGAGGCTGAAAGGCCTTCCCCTGAGATAAAACAAATGGAACACCATGAGGCTCACAAAAGGGAGATGTTAGATTTTTTAAAAAATAAAACAAAAACTGAAACTCACACAGATACAAATATGCATTAACAATTTACATAGTAAATCGCAAGCTTTACAGGCCAAACTGTCGTACTCATGCAAGTAAGACAAGAAATAAGAGCAAATCTGATTCCAGATATTAGAAAAGTCAGAAATTACTAAGGAGTACTAATTAGGATGCCAAGGATCTGTGGAAGAAGATATTATCTTAACTCAGAATAAGGTTTGTTAATAAAAAAATTTTTTTATCTCTTGAAATGGACTCAAATTTTTCTAGAAGAGTTTCTTATTCCAAATTGGACAGCAGCTACCATTAAAAGTCATCCAAAAATACACGGAAAAATCATTACCAACCAAAACATTAGAAGACTTCAGTTAACTCCACCCATTATGTACAAAACATTTCTGAATTTTAAAAAGTGAACTTCATCACAAGTATCTAATTGTGTTAAATGCAACTGCTTTCCAATAAAAGTCTTGTTATACTAAGAATTTTCCCAGGCAGCTCTAGTCCCAGTATGTATTTTTGAAGAGGGCACAAAAATGAGGTACATAATCCCTTCTCCTTTTCCTCTTGCTACGACTTCCCAGTAGCCCCATATGCCTAAACCCAAACACATTTCTTCATAATCCACTGCTACTTTTCTTGCCCTATCCAGCTTCAGTGTTCCACTAACTTCATATGAAGAGAACATGGTCTTGTGATGGTTCCCTCAGACTGGAGCTTGCAATGGATTTCAGTTCCTCCTTAAGCAGGCAGAGAGACTGTTGACATTTACATTAGTGCTTCCATTACAAGGTTTACCAATACCATTTCCCCTTTTTACCAAAAACACTTTTCCTGGGATGGCAGCCTCTTTGAAAAGATTATTGATTACTTCTCCTACAATCCCTGAAATCCAAAACATGCTTTTTCATGTACCATGACATCAAGCAAGGAAACAGCAAACTAGACCCGTTTACTCTCACACTCATAGTAGGCACTCCAGAAACCAGTACATTGAACAAGCCTAGAATAATTTACAAGGAGGTGCAGAAAGCATGCCAAGGTAAAGGTCACATACATTCCCCTCCTGCCCAAACAATGCAAGAGTGGATCCTAGAGGTATAAACCTGATTTAAATTAAGAACAGAAGATCCAAAAATCAACTATTAAAACAGCAAAACTGCAGGACAGTAGAGAAAACAGGCCCAACAGAGCAAACTGGTTGACTTCACCTGTATTAATCACTACAGCAACAGCTACATTTCTGGCAGCATAACTGTGATAAATCACAAACATGAGATGTCCTAACACACACACTCTCCTAAGGAGCCTAAGAAGTATTATGCACATATGCATGTTTAGTTTACCAGTTTATTAGACAGTCACCATAGAATTATAAAGAAAAAAGTAAATTAGTATATGTTGACAAAAAGTTCATCGTATTATACTGGTTTCTTATTTCAGCATATATCCCATACTCTGTTGTAGAAATAGTATTAAGAATAAAATGCACTGAAAAGTGGAAGTGACACATGAAAGGTAACTGACAAGCAAGAGACCTCAAAGACAAAATTCTCATAATTACAGCTGGGAACGCAGACGTTCAAGGATGTGTGAAATTTTCATGTTTGTTGAACGAAACAGGAGAGTTGGGAAGTACAGAAGACAATACGTTCTTATATAAATGAGTTGTATTTTCATTTTTGAAAAAAATATTCTGAAACTATGACAGAAACATTTAAGCATACATCATATACTCTCACTGGCTAACAAAAGGTATCAGTAAGTTTAGGTGTTCTCTGGAGAGTACTCCAGCATATGTAGCTCCTAACAAGCACTTAACTAACTGAAACATATTCTAAGCAATGAGGCATCTTTCAAGACAGGAAAAGAAGTTCACTTCAAGGAGTGTTTCATGAAATCTCTAGTTTTCCCTAGATGAAAAAAATTTCAGCTGAAATTTTATGCATCTCAGTTAATGCAAAGCAAAAGAAAATAAGGAACAGAGATGGAAACAGAAGCCACAGAAATACAAGAAAAAAATAAGGTGGTCTGCAGTACATATTGCTATTTGGAGTTCAGAACTGGATGTCTAAAGTAAATTTTCAGGAATTGGTTCAAAACAAGATATGATGCAGCATCTAAAAACATTGCTAATATATTTTTAGGGTTTGGGATTATTTTTCCCCACTAGATCCTTTTCTAAGAAACTATTAAAAAAAACAGAGTCCTAGCTAAATGTGCTATCTTCACCATTGATATAGTGAACTTTTACTAGCTATAGTAACATAACAACACTGGATTAAAACACATTAATTGTCAGTATCATTGAACTCATGATCACCATGTGAATCTCTTGTACAAAGACTGAATAAGCAAGTAGCATCCATTTTATACACAGGTATAAAGTTAAGACACGATGCTGTAATTCCTCCAACATTGCACACCTTATTCAAGTATATACTACAAATAGTTAGAACCAATGTAGGTCTATTTCTGTACTTCTAAATAATAATGCATGCTATGGTTTGCAGGCAGGAGTAGCAAGTTTTGAGTAAATTAAAAACCATCCAGACACATCATCCACATTGTTGTTAGTTCTTTGCTCAAGGAGGAAACACTTATCTGCTATTACCAGCTGAACTTTCCTTCATCTCCCAGTGAGAACATTATTTACCAGGTTAGTACAAACTGGATGCTACAACTTATCTCACCATTTCGTTCAAGCAAGTGAGGGTCAGAATGTTTCTTGCCTATATCTGCGAAAGACCGAACCAGAGGAATCCGACTGCTGAATTTTTTCTCATTCTGATGATGGTGCCTTTTTAGGAGAGCCTCCCTCACATTCTCTCTTATGGATTCATCCAGCTGGCCAGAGGCAATCATGTTGTCCAAAACCATATCTACATAAGAACAAAAAAGAAAATTATATAGGCAGCCATCAAATCTCTCCTTCACCACACTCCAGCACTGTAGTTGTATCAAATTAGGGGGGGAAAAAAAAATCAAATCTATTCTAAAAAAGGCTTTTCTTTAGCAAAGTTATCTTCAAGAATCCACAGAAAATTTTCAAAGATACCACTAAACAAGCAAATGTGACAATAAGGAAAGCACAACATGCAGATCCAGAGACAGTATTTATTAGTAGCATTGTTCAAGAAATAAATTACTTAGTATTTTATAATGTATTGCCATTTACTTCAACTTTCAATAGTGACTCCCATTCAAAAAAGTATCCACTATATTCAACAACCCTGCACTAGAAGTAGGTACACAAAGATAGAAAAACAATGGAAAACAGACATGACAGTATTAACCTGATGTTTCCTAATTTGGAAGTATATACAACTATATAAAGGTGGAAGTTATTACAGAATGAGATGAATTCCGTAACTCCTCTGTCATCTTTAGATGCCATAAGGTCCTGAGACTCTCTACTTAATTTCATGTGACTCACATGCAATAGAGGAGAAGTATAAAACAGCATCTAGTTATATCACCTAAAACTACTAATCATCTGCCAAATAACATGGAGTTTCAAAGGGGCATCTCAGTAGTATGCTCACACCAGGACAGAAAGCCTGCATATCAGGGAAAACAACCACCGTGATTTCTTAGCTGCTCTTTTTTTTAAATAATAAAAAAATAAAATGAATTCATAAAAAAGCCCAACCTGCACATGGCAACACAAACCTATATGACAACTTTTTGAATATATATATATTGCCAGGTTTATCTAACATATTGAGAACTTAACTGCACCACTAAACTGGAATGACATAGAACTTTCCACAATGAAAAGGGCCCAGGATGCCTTACTAACAAAACCACATGCAGCAAAGTGTCTGTCAGTACAGTGCAGTTTCCTTCTGGTATTACTGGTAACACACAGCCATTTGTTAGAGTTCTCAGAAGGAAACCTTCCACCTTCTCCCTCCTCTTTTGACTAAGAAACAGTAATACCTACTAGGTATTCCTGGTTCATAGAAACAAGACAATACATTTGTATACCAAGGACTGCTATCCTACATACTTCAGAATGGCACCCAAAATGAACTTGAAACAAATTCATACAATCTCATAAGACATCCTAGATCCAACTGAAATACCTGTTTTTAAGTGTGTCATTTAGATAGAATCAAGCAACTATTTTTCTAACATACTAAAATTGCTGCTAAACTTGATTATTAAAAAATAAAATTATAAACCAAAATATTGCAAATGATGCATTGAACACTCTTGTTCAGTAAGTCAAAAAATAGGAAGCGAATTCCAATTTCCCAAGTGAACTTCGAAGATTTCAAAACAAGAAAACATTTCAAGCACTTCCAAAGTTTTTAAGATTAAAACACCCTGTCCTTCACACACGCTGGTCAACTGTAATTCTAGTATGATTCCTGAGAATGCATTCCCACTGTGTGGTACCTGCAGCAAGAGATACCAGGAAAATTATGTAAAACTACTTCAAAGGAATTCAGACTAAGTAGAGATACATATATAATGTATATATATATATGTACACGCTTTTGGGGGGAGGGGATAGATCATATGCATATGAAAGTCTCCAAAGCTGACTGTAGAGTATCCAAAATGACCATGTGATTAGTGAGGACACTCAACATAGTAGCTCAAATAACATGTACAAAATTTATTTCTGCTCACCTCTTATAAAGGTGAAAAAAATACCAGATGTGCAACAACCAACTGCACTAATGGCATCAAGTTAACATCAGCCAAATTATGATTAATAATTATGGTACTAAAGAGCACAAATAACTCCTAAAATGTTCTGGCAGATACTTACAATTCATCTGTAGAAACAAAGACAAAGAACACAGTCAGGGATTAGAATATAAAGGCAAATTCTGGGCCCCACCTAAAATACATGCTAAAGGAGCTCCTACTCATCCAGTGTAGCTTTTTGCACATGAAGTTTGTAGGACCAGTTCCTTATAACCAGACCACGACAACTGTGGGAAGCATGCACATACCTGTTTCTTCAATACAGTATTTCAAGAACATAAAGACACTACCAAAACCCCTTCAAATAGAATAAAATTTAGGAATAAAATATTTTTTTAAAGTTTTGCTGCAACCTGCTATCTCATCAAGTGTGTTTGCTCTCATGTCCAACATGACGGTCCCATTCAGAATGCAGCTTCGCAGTTCAAAGAGGCTGTGCAGAGACAGAGTTGCTACATAAGGCTTGCTCCATCGATCACCACCATCTTCAACATCCTCTTCAAATTTCAGCCACCTGAAATACATTCACATACAGGTATTTCTCCTGGAAAGAAGATTTGGCAAGCAATCCCATCCTTCCATGTGGCTTCGGCATGACATGGAAGAGGAAAACGCATGAGATCACACCACCTTTCATCTTCTCAGACAGCCCAATCCATCAACATTTTTATCATGCCTTTCAATCACACTCAGATGTTTTAGTTTTCACCCATATTGCCTCTTTTGATTTGAACAATACCTTTCTATTCACACAGTCTTGTGAAAAGTACAGAACTGTGCCTTGTTACTTGATTTGTGTACCTTAATTTTGTTAGTATTTTAGGACCAGAAAGCTGTCTGAAACATACCATATAGCACATTCAAGTCTCCTAAGGGTGCTAGATCAGACATTTAAGAACTGGGCAGTATTAATATGCTCAACTATAAATTGATCTTGAGTCCAACACATGGGAATCATGTAAATTAAACTCCTGCAAAAGCTGGCGTGCATCAAGGTAGCTGGAAGTACCTTGCAGAAGAATTTATTACAATTCATAGGTAGAAGGAGGCAACTAAATCAGTATGGCATCCTGCAATGCTCATGCATGCAATTTTCAAAAAACTAATCGAATACTACCCAAGAAAAACGTAATATCCGATTTTCTTTATGTTTGAGTGAGAAAAAAATTACACCAATATATCAGCAATAATAGACCAGAGAGATACCACTCCATGGATGAACATAGTCCTACCTTTCACAAAGTTTGGTATGATTAGTTTTAGGAATATGAACACATCACCAACCAGTGAGACTGAGGGGCTCTGGAGAAACCATATTTATACTTTCAGAGTTGGACAAAAACTCCAAAAGTTTTGTTTTGCTGAGCATGAACTGAGCATACAACTCCTAAAGTTAGTAAAGATTCTAATCCAAACCTGGCTTGAAGTTCTTTGAAATAAAATGTCTAAGGTATTGTTGAGAGGAAAGGGTTAAACGTGGAAGAATGGCAAGGAAGCTGGTAGATTTGCTCAGTGACCCTTCATACGCAGGTGCAAACAGGGTGCCCACCCCTTGTCCGGAGGGACTGAGCCTGCGCTCAGCAGTGCCCGCGTTCCCACCCGCGCATCTCGCCCGTGGCTTCACCATCCCCAAGTTAGGGAGGCAGTGAACTAAATTCACTTTCCGCATTTCAGCCGTGGTTCTGTGGGTGTTCTGGGTGCCTGCCTGTGTCAACTCACACAGACATACCTTGAAACAATCTACCCCTAGCATACCTAGCCGTTTCTCTCCATTCATATTCTTCTCCATTCCTGAAGCAAAGTTCATCCATTTCAGTGAAGAGATCATGAGGAATGTGTTCATCATCATCTTCAGTACCCAAGATAAACTGCACTCGTTGAGATGGTGTGTCTTGAAGAAAAGGAGAAACTGAACAATTAAAAGAATTCATACTTCTATTACACAAGAAACACCCCACAACAGTAAAATCTCCTGCTCTCAGCTAGAAAAGTGCAGCACAACAACCTCTTTAAGAGGGAGAAGGAAGAAACACTGACGTCTCTTTAAAAAGACGCTCTCTGAAAATTTTGCATTGTTTCTGAAAACAAAACATCTGGAAATTTATGTTTATGAAAAGTAATTAAGTCTTTTTAGTTCTTCTATAGATTGCCAGTAGGGGGAAAAAAACCCAAACAGTAAAATTGGCTTAAAAAAAATATATCCCAAAAGGCTAGAAACTTTGTTCTCACTTGGAGAACAAAATAAATTATATCATTATGACACTGACAGTAATTAAAGGAGAAAAAGAGAATACAAAACAGGCTGTTGGAAAAAAACAGTTGCCCAAGTAATAGCTGAAGACACTCAATAGTGAGTACCCAGCAACTCATATTGTTAGACTTTTCTGTGGCCTTTTATTACTTACATCGGATGAAAAAAATATATTAATTTATACATAATGCGTGGTTGGATCACTATGTATAAATTAGCATAGCAAAGTAGAAACTATGCAGCTAAAATGTTGAGGAAATATTTTAACTTCTCATAGTACAATGCCTAGCAAAACAGGCTCAATAAAAACTAGTAAGAAATTTAAACTACCTTTATTGATCAAGTAAGTACTGAATTGCATTGCTATGAGCAAAACTTTGAAAAAAACCCCACCAATAAAGACACATGGGTTTAGATACTCTTAATATCTATACATAGCTTTTGTCTCAAATCAAGCAAATTTTCAAATTACAAGGGTTCAATAATGTAGCAATTGCAATATTATCTCAAGGTCAGAGACAGAAAATCCACATAAATCTCAATTTTAAAACTTTTCCATTTTATCACTGAAACATCACTCTCACAGCTGTTAGATGTGAACATACAACTGCATGCTTCTACTGGAGAAGGAAGATCGCCTTTCAGATTTGCAAGATCTGAATTACCAATTTTGCTTTTGCACTGTTGTTCTGGCATATATCACCATCCAATAACAATTCCGAAATGAGCTCTTGAATACAAACAACTTTCATTATCAATTCAAATCTATAGCAGATTGTTATTGTCCCAAAACCAACAGAGTAACCAGAACAGATAACTGAATTTCTTTCAGTTTAATATCACTTGTTGCTTCAAAAACTGTACAGCAAGACTCTATAAACATAATGCCAATTATAATAATTTATATTCGAGAGGGGAGCTTTGAAAATGGATGCAACGAAGAACCACAGAAGGGTAAAAGGAGACTTGTCAAAGCATTCCCATTTGAAGACTCCTTTGTTTCAGGTACTGGCCCCATGGAGAACATGGTTCTAGTTAGAGAAAGTTAATAGTGAACAACACAGTATCCACATTTGAATTCGAACAATGCACTATAACTTGCCCATTCACTGCACTCCAGGAACAAAAGTGGTTGTAGAGTATTGAAAAAAAACTGCTAAGAGTAGTGCCAAATAATTTAATTTCAGAGAAGGATATGAAAAAATCATCATCTCTTGAGGATAAGAGGCAGGTTGGGGAGCAGTTTATGATCCAAACCAAAAACTTAGGAGGCTGTACTTTACTTGTAATTGCTTCACTAACAGACAGCAAAAAGGATGAAGCAAATACTTAAATACATTGTTGATCAAATTACCATGGTAAATGCTGCTCCACAGCTACGTTCTTAGCTTTAAAAACCAGATGAAGACGCATATGCGACTACACAATCTGAGAAAGGTGTGTAATTGAAGTAACACAGATTGTCAGGCTACAGGAGAGCATTACAAAGCTCTGTCTAACCCCTTCAGTGCAGGCTGCTGAACATTGATGTGGACAGCTGGGCCAAGTCCAATAGCTCATGACTTAGATAAAACACAACCACAAAACCCTTGTCTGATTGGACATAGAAAGACACTAATTACAGTGAGAATAAAAGAAATAGCATAAAACAAACAACATTTAAGCAGAGAGTTAACTACCACAAGTTTATTTTCAAAAGAGGCCAAGAACTCTCACAACTTTCTTACCATATGACGGAGATTCCCGGCCATCCTCTCTGTCAGTTTCTTTCTCTTTTTTTCTCCTGTGATGTCTGTGCCCACGGTGTCTGTGCCGCCGCCGGCCTGGCTTCCCGAGGGGGACATGAACTCCAATGTACACAGCTCTGTGGCCTTTCCAAGAAAGTTGAAAACAATTAAAGAAAAACCTACCTGCTGCCCAAATTTGGTGTCTAATGATAAGAGGGTTGAAAATAAGAAATTCAAAAGCACTTGACAAAACTACCTTTAGTGAACTAATATGACCACTTCCTTTCTGTCCTTCCAGAGTGTCCAGTAACTAGTGCTAGACCCATCTGCCTGATAAATTCGGCCATATTCTTAATTAGTTTAAGAATTCAGTTTGGAACAAGTAATACAGAAATACAAGCTTGACCTGTAACACTGAAATAAGCTACTTGATAAACATGAAGTCAAAGCAGAGAAAATACACGATGCTTCTCTTTTTTGCAGGGATTCATATCAGGATAATCATTAGAATGGCAAAATGTAACTTCCTAGTTCAGTTTATTAACTTCATTAAGAAAATACTTATCATTTACAGTCTGCAAAGAGTTTTTTCTTCTTGAAAGAGCTACCAATACTTCCTCAAGTAGCACATGACACATCTAGATGAAACTGATGTTTAATTATATCATTTATTTAGTGTCAGGAACATAAAAGGAACTTCAGATTTTGGGAGTTGTATCAACACTTCAAATAATTTACAGAGAGGTTGTGGGGGTTTTTCCTATCCTACTTTTTTTATTAAGTTCAACAAGATATTCTTAAATTAATACATAATGCTCTTTAAAACATGTACTTTCAACATCTTGTTTTTCCTCTGACCTTTCACATTAAGACAATATTAGCATCAACAACTTGGCAAAAGAAATCAATCAACAGACTATCATGAACGTACTACTACCACGTCTCCTGTCACAGAGATAGCATACACAACAGCCTCTTCAATTCCTATTTAAACAATCTCAGGAAGAGACACATTAACTGTAACTCTGGAGGTTAACAATAAATACTCTGCTTCATACTGTACAAGACTTATTTCAGAAGACTGACATTAACCAAAGAAAAAGGAAGTGGTTTTCCAGCTCTTACACAGATGCAAATTCAGCAAATTTACATTATACAGGCGAGCCCAAGGAGCTGTAAATGTACACATACATGCACATATTTATGTGTGTATAGAACACATACAATAGATGAAAGATATTGAAAAATCCTGGTGATTACAGAGCTTTAAAGAAAAAGTGGTGAGATGTCACTTGTTTTTTGAAAAAATAATCCCTAAGCCCCAAAAGATACAGCTTTATAGAAGTTTCGTGTATTTTTACAGTTCTACGTAACTAAAAATATCAGCAAAACTCAGTATTAACACATGAGCAAGTTCCATATTTAATTAATTTGGTCAAGATTCCTTTACACATAACAAAACCCAATTCTTGACAGACTTCCAACACGAGTTTAATTAGAGTTGACTGGCTGGCACTATGACCAAGTCTGAAATTAAGCATATTAAAAGCTGTTTGTTTCCATGTAAGAGTGGAAAAGAGATTAATTTCTTGAAGCACTCATCAGTCCTATTTATAGAGAGAGACTTGTCTTTTGTGAGTTTCTTCCAACAAGAATACCCAGCCCCTGCTGGGCAGCCTGACCTCCACCCTCCACGACTGCTGGGCTCAAAAATAACTGCATTGCTCCCCACTCCCCATTCAAACCTTCCTGGTGCAACAGAGTGAGCCACCACTTACTGCAAATGTTGTTATCATGTCTGTTGGGTTTTTTGTTCTATTTTATATATTGGCAAGTACTAAAGCACAGTTTATATATATACACCGTTAAACAGTTCTATTCCTTGCCAAAGTGTTGGCTTTTTTTGCAGGAACTACTTTTTCCTAAGAGAAACTCCAGCATTCTTCTAGCAACAGAACATTTTATATAATACAGTTAATAAAAATGTTTTAAGCATGTGTTTTGAACATTGCCTAAAAATCCAAACTTGCGGAATCCGAAACTGTTCAGAATTTTACTTCCTGAAAAATTAGAAGGACATCCACATTTTGGTCTCTTAGAGACAAAGATCCTACATACTTTTCTGTACTCAACATCAACAAAAATCCCATAGAGTTTTCTCAAGGGGCTCCACCTTAAACAATGCACCCTGCTATTGCAAAAACTGGCATTTGTAATAGTGTGATCACTTCCACAGTCAAAGACCATGTTGCTGCACAGAGGGGAGGTAGAACAAGGAAATGAGGAGTTTACATCTCCTTTTGCAAAATTGCAGTCCCACAATTTTTTTTTCAATAAAGTTTGGAGAAGAGCAGGTATGTTGCAAAGGGAAAGGTAAAAGCTATGGAAAACTGATCTGAAATAAGAAACAACCCACAGGTGTTTCTAAACAACCTGTGTTCACAGCTGATTGTTTTCCACCCAAAAAGCACTGGCCTCTCATAGAAACGTGTCCAGGTGCCTCATGGCTGCTTCAAGGCACACCAAGTAGACACTGCCAAGGGGGGTACTGTTAATTCAGATGATCAATGGAGCATAGAAGGGTGAGAAAGTACGTGCTGGGAAACCAGGCAGAGTAGTATACAAAGTAACTATATAACACTAGATGTTCCTCATTATCAAGGCCTTGTTCCTCTCTGACTTGGCTGCACGCATGGGAACACAATGGTGAAGGTTGTACAGGGGGGTGAGGAAGCTGATGATGGGAGGAAGAATAGGTGGGCAGAGGTCATAGGACCACTACCCAACAGGCGAGCATGCACAGACTGTTGCCACTTCTGTAATTAATAGGTGGTGTTTGGCTGTCTCTCAGGCATCGCCTTATTCTGTGTCCTGGCCCTTTGTAGTATAATGGATAGCTGATAAATAGGAACATCAAGAGTGGGGGAGCTGAGCAACACCCATCCTTCCACCAAGCCCGTGTTGGCTCCGCAGGGACGCCTGCTAAGCATGAGTGCTGTGCAGCTCCTGCCATACTGGTAGTCCTGGCCTGTCTGCTCAAGTAACATCAGAAATAGGAAGCAACTGCTGCAGCATCAACTATGTTTGAACTATATTGTATCCTTTTGTATCCTTTAATTAAGTTTTAAATATTTTATTCTTTCTATTCTCTTTTGTATTAAGTATTTTACCCTTTTAATTCTCTTTCGCTAGTCGCTATTGCAATAAATGCTGTTGGTAGTATCTTATGACTGTGATTGGCTTTATTCTGGACATGTATCCAAAACGAACTGTTACAGTGCTCAACCCAGGAAGTCAGCCTATAACCTACAACATTGATACTGCTGTTCCAACTCTGAAAGCAAAGTTTAAAGAAAGCACCTTCCTGCTACCCTAACAAATGAGGGGTGTCTCACAAAGACAGGGGAACAGACCAGGGATGGGTTATCCTGCCCTTGAGCCCACCCTGCCCAGAAGTGACTACTGTGTGATTGGCTATTTCCTCACGCAGACAGAGTCCTGCAGGCAAATGTAAAACAATACTTTCCCCAAACTCCTTCTGTATATGCAAAGTGACTGCTACACCTGCAAAGGTATCTTGGGACTAATAAGAAATGTAGACAAGCAAGATGATTTTCAGTGATGGTTAAGTAAAATTCATCACAATCCAAAGTAATTCTATCAGAATAATTTCAAGAAAAAAACTTGATTTTGAGAAAGAGCCTGTGAATTACTTTTTTTTTTTCTTTTTCAGAGCAAACATTGGGGATGGCAGCACAACAGACCAACCAAGAAAAATTTGGTTATTGCAAAACAGTGCACCAGACTGCTCTTTAAGAAAAAGAACCTTTTTTGTATCATAAACACTTAAAAATAAAAGCATCTCACCTAATACCTACGAAATCCAGAACTACTGCTGTTGAGTACACTGCCATGATTACCCAAAACCACGTCGCAGGTATATTCAACTCCAAAGGCAGGACAAAACTAGACAATAAAAGTTGGACAAGCTTAACTTTGGTTCTAACTCAGCAAAGCACTGAGAAGCCCTCTAAAAATAAGGAAGCTGCATTGAGTAGGTCTGGGTTCCCTTAACTTTCATTTTTCAGGCATAATAATGTTTGCAGATGGACAGGCAAAGATTTACCTACAAACACCATTTACAAGGAGAAGCAAAACAAAATAGGGATTTTTTTTTCCTTCACTCCCAATGAATTGGGTGAAACAACTCATAGTACCCTTCAACTTAGCAAAAAAAAAAAAAAACAAAAAAAAACAAAAAAAACCCCCAAAAACAAACAAAAAAACCCCAAACAAACAAACAAAACAACGACAAAAGGAACAAAAAGAAACAACAACAAAAAAACCCAAATAAACAACCAAAAAAACTAGCAAATAAAAATCACGTAGAAAGGCAATTAATATAAAATTGTTATATTAGCAATGGGGGAAAAGTTAGCTCTAAAAAGGCTAGAATTTATGCTTCTGCATCAGAGTTATTTCTAGAAGGAACATCACCTTTTCCTTGAACATTGTTTTTAAAAGCTTGAAAGGTTGACCTTCAAAGTTTTATTCACGTAAATGTCTGTACCACAGTACCACTTTCAAGCAAAGCTTCTTAGAGAATTACTATAAACCAATAATCAATAGAATTAGTAGACTGCCCAATACTAAATTTAGTAATACAAAGCTCAAGAGATAATTGCTCATTTTAATCCAACATGACTTTATCCAAGCTTAGCTGTTCAAATCCACCAAGAGTATTTACTACTTAAGGTCCTTATCAGTATGAAACAAATTTAAATTTTAGAAACTTGCAACAGCTCCATCACATGGTTGGTATCACTCCAAAAATCTGTTTGTGTAAAGTCCTATAAAAGTCATAGAAGAGAAAATGCTTTAAGTTCCCTGATTTCTCCCCAAACCCCCTGTAAAAATGTAATAGAGGACTTCAAGTCAGAGAGATCAAAAACATGTATCCAAAAATGCTCTGATGTGGTAATGCTTGAAGTACAATTCTACACAGAACTTTCTCTTTTCTTTGGCTATATGGCTTTAAAGCTTCATACAAAGAAGGACATTCTTCTACATGTTAACAAGAGAAAGCAAAGAAAATCAAGTTTATATCTATGTGAATTCTCAAATCCTATTACTTAGAAATTTGAACTAAGAGATCATCTATTCATGATGGATGTCAGGACATGTGGAGTTGAGCTACCTGGTCCAGTCTTGCTCAAATAGCCAACTTCAGACCTGAAGCCATCTTTTTGGTCAGGTTGGTCAGGATGACAACCAGCCAAGCTTTTAGTATCTTTATGGACACATATTCTACAGCCTCTCTGGGGAACCTATACCAACCTATAGCAACATACTGCAGGAAAAAAATTTCCCAATATGTAATTATCACTTCTAATACCACATCTTATGTGTGGTTCTCCTCACCCTTTCACAAAGCATCTTCAAGAAGAGCCTGACTTTATCTTCTCAATAAGCTCCCAAGTCTGCTGAAGACAAAAACTTTGTGACAAGAATTACTACATTTCTGAAAATCTTCAAATCATATTCGTAAGATAGAACATTTATTGTAAACAGAAGACTTTAATCAAATAATGTGGTTATCTCTGTTGTCCCAGCACGGAGCATTCCAGTATGGCGAATGGGCAGGACAGATCCTAATCTGTTCCTTCAGATCATAAAATGGGAGGGAAAAACCCAGCAGTTTTGTCCTCTTTTAATTGCCCTAGGAGAAAAGATTTGGAACACAGCATCTCATGCCTTGATGTTAATTTCTCTTATGTCACAGAGAGTAATTAATATTGATGATAGTGAAGTTCTTCGTGGAAGACACAAACTAAGTATTTGAAAACAAACAGCATTTTTCACTTATTTTATGACCTCACACACACATTCACAAGAAACAGTCAAATTATTTTCTAAGGAATCAATATATCAAAAGTGAATATGAAATACTTTAATATAATCTTGGTCTTCCATATTGGAATTGATTACTAAGAAGCCCTTTTATTACCAAGGATTCTTCTGCTGCACTTTGTTAAAAGAACTATTCACCAAGAGCTATCTCTTGCTCTCAGAATCAAACAAGAGAGATACAATTTTCTAACCAAATCTGCATAAAGAGGCAAAGAAAATTCTTTTGTGGCACAGCTACATGCCATTGCTGGAACCCAAAGATTCTCCATAGCACAGCATATTTCAGAATCCACTCCATCTCCTGGTCTGTACTCTGAAATCTCCTGTTGCTCCCAGTAATTAAGCATATCTGAGAATACACTTTTTATACTTGGATAGATAGAAATTGAGAAGCATAATCCAAAGCCATAGTAAGCATAGCATGGGGTAAGGCAGCTCAGTAAAATGTTTTCTTACTACATGACAAGAGACAGCAACATATTATGCTGACTGACAGAAGCAGTAAATGCCAGATTTCTGATTACACACAGAAGTATTTTTTTCTGACTTAAGCCCAAATATGAGTTGATAGGGGCAGTCATAGAGAAAAATGCACTGAATAGTCCTATTTGACACAATCAAATATTCAAGAAGCCATGACCAGTAACTACGCTAGACATACAGGTAGGAACAGTAATAGGAAACGTTTAGTGCCGGCTGGCAAAGCCACCCATGGAATGTGGCACAGAATGCCCACCCCAGGTCTCTGTGGCCCACTGCCAGAACCATCTCCCTCGCCTGGGAAAGGAGCCAGCACATGGTACCTGTGGGAGGGGGGACGAGCTGTCCCTGCCTTGGACAGCCAAGTCAGACACAGCTGGGCTCCACACTCTATCCGAGCTGAAGGTCCTCTGTCCAGCCTGTCTCTCCAGCAGAGTTCAGGAAAAATGACACATACTTAACAAAATTTTAAAAAAGTTCTTTCTTTTGGAGTAGAGAAAACCTAGAAACAAACAATTCAAGCTAAAGTCCCATTAAGATTCAAGACTGGCCTTTTGTCCACTTGTCACATCATAAAAACACAGAATGGTTTGGGTTGGAAAGGACACTGAAGATCACCAGGTCACCACCACCACCTGCCTTCCACCCCTAGAAAGGACAGGAGGGTTCCACATTTGTAACACTGTGCATGTGAAGTATTTAATAAAAAAATTTTGCAAAGAAGATTCTCTCTATCTCTGTCAATGGGTCACTAATACAGTCTCATTATAAATTTTATCACAACCCTCTCCTGTACAACTGCTTAAATTGACCAGTTTGCCAAATACATCTATTTATTGATATTTAAAGATACGAAAAATACTACAGAGGGAATCTTCTCACTTCAGGGATATGACCAAAGAGGATGGACAATAATTGGTCTGTAAGAATCTTTTACAATCGTCCTAAATGATTTTTGTTTTCAGAAGTAGTTTCACATTTTTCTACTTGTGGACCATATACAAAGAAACAACTTCATAAGAAACAGCATTTCTGGGGGTTTTTTTCTGTTAAACATGGTTCTTTTCTAGACCATAAGGGGTCTCCTAAAGGTTCAAGCATTCACTCTCAGTTTGACCTCCACGGAAACCTGTTCTGCATTGCCTGTTTAAATCTGTACAGCCTATTACAGAACACAAAAACACAGCTAAGCACAATCCTAGCAGATACAATGCCCTGTTACATTACTTGTGTCACCTGCTCCTACAGAACTTGCTTTCTTAAAAGATTTTACAGGAACAATTCATAGGGTTTTGAACAGTTGCAATTTAGATGCATCTAGAATAGATGCCTATAAATAACAGCAAGGCTGACACCTGAAAAAAAAATCCTAGCAATAGATTCTACTACAAGTTGCCCTACAATTTTAAGTTCTCCCAAATTCTTTCATAACACTGAAACAATTTTCAATGACTCCTAACTCTTTAAATTACAGAACATTCAGAGAGCAAGTTTTCCACTTACATAATATATACTTATAGACGGGGAAAAATACAGGAATATTTAACTACCTGTCATTGTCAGCCAAGAGTAAATGAAAATCACAACCGATTTTTTAAATAAAAATTCAGGATCTAAACCATCAAGGTGTAAGAGATGAAAGGGTCATTTGAAATGTAAACACTGCTTACACCTGCCATAGGACAGTGTGAGAGTAGTGCAGCTATTAAATCATCTTAACTCTTGAAAGCTGCTGCTTGGATTTATGCCACAGAAAACTAGTCTACCAAGACACACTTGCTTGACCTCAGGTTGTTTCTGGAACAAAACTACTGTTATGGGTAAACTTATCTTTGCTATGCCTGTAACTGGCTTGCTAAGAGTAACAGAACACATCCCTTTTCCCTTAAACTGTATCTAGTAAATGTAACTTCAAATCAAGACTGCAAATTAGCTACACATTTTAAAGGATAGGTCCTGGTAGTAACAAGTCAAACATCATAACACAGGCTTAAGAAAGCCTTTGTTGAACATGTTTCTCAACAGAAAATACCTTTAACCAAGATCACATGAAATCTCTGCCATTGGTATTCTTGCCTTACTTCCAACTCGTGGCTTACTTTATTACTTTATATTCCTTGCAGCTCAAAAGAGCCTGGCATCAAATTAAGAACATTAGGTGCTCTTTAAAAGGTTATTTTAAGATGTTATTCCCCTTTCTGGCTCTTCTGTAACTGACATTTGTTAGTTCAAACTAAGGCCTTACAGCGTCAGTGAAGTGCAGTACCTTTATTTAGCACACACAGAGTCTGCTCACAATTGCCATTTACAACCTCTAACCATTTCTCTTCTACAGGAAGAGTGGTGGAAGCAAGTAGCCTATGCCTAACCTTTCTAACCCAAACACTGTCACTCCACAGAGGTACCACACTTCACCAGCCACCATAAATAGAATGCAGAGATTGAGAAGGCCAAGATCTACTTTTGCCTTTAGCATTTGACCTTTCTATTAATATTTCATCACAAAATTTCCAGAAAACACAAGTATCCAATACTGATAACAACAAATCTTTGCTTTATTATTAGTAGCAAAATTATGCCTTCTACAGCAGCAAACTTATCAACACACTTTAAAGCAGTTAAATATCACCTTTCCATGCTGGCTCTTAAAAGGTTTGGTGCTTTACATCATAGCTGAATTGCATTTACTGCTTGCTGCCTCTCCCTGAAAATACATCAACACACACTTCTGGAAAGGTTCCAGATTCCTAGAACTCCTTTTCAAGTCACCAGGAACACATGTTGAAAGACTGGACTGAAATAGTTTCAGGTCTTAAAACACTTCCAAATCCTCATGCTTAGTACAGGTCTTCCTAAGCCTACAAGAAAATGTTCACAAGTCAGAAATGAAAAATACTCTGCTTGGAGTTGTTTTACTGCTTGCAGCCAACCACTCCATTTCTCTTCTTCTAAGACATTAATACCAGAATTAAAAATAAATGCCAAAAATCCCACATACCTACTTTCATCATCATAACTTATAAATAACGATCCAGTAAACAGAACTGTAAGTTCACATAAATTTATCCTCTAAAACACCCTGAATTTGAAGAATCTCTGATAATATGAGTCATAAACAACCACTCTTCCTTACTCTTTCATTTAGGAAAAGAAGACACTTACACTGGGTCACTCCAAAACCAGTGAGAGGTAGCCAAAGGAAAGATAAGGCTGCATAGCTAGGAACAAGGCGAGGACAGTGAGCTCTCTCATCAGCTGTTAATGCTGATCCAATTGCTCATCAAACAGAAGTCTTCATTTTATCAAACTTCTTTGTTTTACCCTCATTTATTCTTTGGCTGTGGGTAAAAGACAAGGGTATTTTCCATAGTCAGCAATGCAAGTGCTTAAATTGCCTCCAGCAGCCTGAACTCCCTGCCTTCCCCCCCAGTATCTCATGTCACTGCAGTGTTGTACTGGCTGAAGTGCTCCTACCAATGGCTATGAAAAAAACTGGGGAAATGATTTGGCTGCACATTCCCATGTCATTCTTTGTGGCTGAGGCATTACAGCTGCTCAGGCTGCTGCCCAGCTCATTGCTCCAGCTGGATTCCTGCTTCCCCTTTAACTCCTGCCTCCCTGCAAAACATACATGTGCTTCTTCTGGGTCATCTCACAGAGAAAAGTGAAGGAAATTAAGGAGGAGACAACTTAAATCTGCTCCAAAGATTTAACTGCAGAAACAGCAAAGGCAGTAGTTTCCCCACAGCTCAACCCCATCTAAACTGGCACTGTCACAGCCTCCAGCACTGCATCTCTCAGCCTCACATTCACCCCTCCTTCCTCTGCTCTGCACCACCTCACATCCATCTGTGTGGCAAACTGGTCTGGGGTGCTCATCAGCTGAAATCTTGACCATCTTCCTCAGTCAGGGCAGTTGCACTTTCCGCTACCTTAACATACTTACCCAGACTTACGGTACAGTCAGACAAACCAAAGTGTTAGCACAAGACACAAAACAGTAACAGAACGAAGGGACAGAGCAAGAGTATGACTGCAACAGCAACACACAACTTTAATAATGTTACACCATCTCTTGTTATACCACAGTGTAAGAAAATGTGAAAGCAACCTAAGTCAACTTTTCTCAGATGCTATAATGGCTCTCCAGTGCTCTGCAGCAGCACCAGCCGGTACTACCACTCAGTGAATTTACTGACAGTCTTCCAGCATCCTGCAAATGTCAATTAAGCTTCAGAGCATCCTATATGAAGGACTGGATGTCCCTAACTTTTTCCTCTGGCTTCATTAAATAGCACCCATGAATGTTCATCCCAATCTAATTACTTTTCAAGTAAGAAAGAAACTGTGCCTTAGACGAAGTATCTAATTTTATATTTTGTCATATGAAACTAAACCAATGCTATTTTCATTGCTAAACGCAAGAGGCTGAATCCAAAATGAAGACTAACAGGATTCCGTAACAGTCACTGACTGCACCTGTGGCACGTACAGTTTGCTGTGGAACCAGCAGCACTGTGACCCATCTGTTCAGACTCTCAGTAGTTAAAGTGCATGATCACAATCACAAGGATCCTTAACTTTCAGAAAGCAAAACAAACATCTCCCTCATGACCCGTTTCCTGAATTTTGATTCTGCAGAACTTGACACCACTTATGCTGGAAAATTACTTACCAACAGCAAATTTCAAACCTAAATCTCAGGAACAAGTTTTCCTTGGAAAACTTCTTAAAAAAAAAAAAATTTACATTTTTTTCTGTGACAATTTGAATGACAGTGAGTATTTACTAGCATGCACAGAGACCAAAAAAACCCAACACAGGTCATCTCTGCCTTTCACCAGTTTTATTCCTAGAATTTCACGATAGCCATAAAATTCTGATTCCTTTTAAGATGGAAAATATAACTTTTATCCCCAGGTAAAAAAATGCATGTTAAGCAAACAGAAAACCACCACAAACTTACTCTCCAGTTCTTCTTTCTCAAAATTTGTATTGATAGTAGAGCTGATTTTGCCCATATCCACAACAGCTTCTTCATCGTGACCCTGAAGAAATGAGACACAAGTTTAAGTTAAAACTAAGTAGAACTAATTTTTCCTAAATTTCTAAGTTCTGAAACAGTATATCAAAGTCTTCTAAACCACTACATTTTTACTCCTTAGAGAATGAAAACATCACCGAGAATCTACCCATCCAATTCTTCAAGAAAAATTACCCTGTATTGAAGAAAAACGAGAGTAAACCCATCGTCAGGCTAAATACCATGCAATTTCCGTTTGCAATGCTCTCGATTTCATTGTATAAACAGTCAGAACACACATTTCAGCAATGCAGTAATCTTTTGGGTTTTTATTCAACAGCAATCAATGTACTTCAATGAAATAACTGGCAAATTTATAGGAAGTTACACAAGTTAACGTTCAGAGATCCTGAACTCATCTGCTTACGGGAGAATCTCCTGTGTGAGATTTAAAAAGCTTTTGTGAACAAAGGGGCAGCAAACAGGTTAAGTCACACAACTTGGGGGTCTCTTCTAGACCAGCAGCTCTGGAAAGATCAAAACAACTGCTTCACTCAGGTTTCAGCAGCCACCTTGTCAACCACACCCCCACCTCATTCAGACTTCGGGGGCACAACGTTAAAAAGCAGCAGTTTCGAGACCCCCTGTTCTGTTACTACTGAAATCACACCGTTTGTAACACAAAGCACAGTGTTTGAAACAAATAAGCTCAAGAATTAGCCATATTTCTGAACATGTCCTTTAATCACATTTAGCACATCACTAAAGAAGACCTTAAAGCACTGACTTTTGCTCAGTCTTGATGAAAACAAAGTAACTGAGCAGCAGAAATCTCATCTCGGCCCTGACATCAAAACATTAAAGTTGCCTTCCTCCATGTGTTTGCACTCCTGAATACAGTCGACTTTAACAGCTCACATATTGCAGCCTCCTGACAAAACTGGTTCTCCCCAAGAACAACTGCCTAAGGCTAATGCTTTACATCCAAGTGTAAGGGCAGGCAAACTCCTGAAGATTACTGTCCCTGCTCTTTCTGCTCCCTTGGCCACGTGTTTTTTTTCCTTAAGTCAGACCTAACTATCATGAAATATGATAAAAAGCGCCTTAGCAATGGACTTTTTTAGCTTTTTTTATAACAACTTACTTGTTCACTGGATCAGTTCACTAAATTGACCTTTTCTAGAGTTAAAAAGCAATCCTAAATCCAGGGCCTTCCAGGGACTGGGAACCCTAACAGTGTTGACATTCACCTAAACTTTGGTCTCAGAATGATGCAATTGCTTTATATATAGAACAAGTTGGTCATCTCACAGGAAAGTGACAAGGATGAAAAACAACATACCTGTGTAACAGGTTCAAGCTAAAACATACTGTAGTAACCTACACCATCCCCTAAAAAAGTTTTTTTTGAACATGTAACTTTTCAGTTTTAATAAAAAAGGTATTTCTTATAGTTTTTGTGCACACATACAAAAACACACCAAAAAAAATCTTTCTTTGGCTACCGGGTAAAGCAGATTAACGAATATGAAGATGATAAACACCACACACTGGAAAAAACTTCAGATGAGGTTTAAAAGAAGGTTAAAGACAGCTACACCACACAAAAAAACCCCAAACCAGCTGGCACTACATAAATAAGCAAGAATACAAGAGAAAAGAATGGCACATGGCAGAACAAACCTCTGATAACTCAATAAAGGCTGATTTTGTGCTCCTAAAAACAGGGTTTCCAAGAAAGGCATTACACTGTAATCTAACTTGGTCACTACTGCTGCACTGTAAAAGTAGTTTTGCAAGCAGGTTAGAAAAATCAAAATTCCTGCAACACTTCACACAGCTACAACTAAAAAAAATTCAAGGGATTAAACCAAAGTCAGTCTGTTGGGCAAATGTGTGAAAATGTTACAAGGAGCTACTATAGAAGAATTGGCAGAAATTTTAACAAGTGCCATGTCAACAAGATGTGACGGGTCTCCAACACAACAAAATCAAATGTTCTGTAACACACTCCAGTTCACAGAAGCAGATTACACAGTAATCTTACAATTACCCTTAAACTCCAAATAGAGATGGAAATAGATGGAAGAATTACAAATCCTCTAAACTATCTTAAGTGTTTCATTATATGTGAGAGAAAAGAAAAAACCTAATAATAGGAAAGCTGCTATCAAAACCTATTGCACAATTAGCTTGGTGGTTACAGCCACAGACTGACACAAAATCCTGTACCTAAACACATCCATCCTCAACAGCCCTTTTAGGATCCCTGCCAAACAGCTTTTGAGCAATAAAGGAACACAAAGTTTTTTCTCCAGATTATACAAACTACTGCATACCAGTAGACAACTACATACAGGAAATACACAAGCAAGTAAAGATTTTTATCTCCAAATAAAATTTTGAAACTGTATTTGCTGTATGCCTTACATCACGTTACTAGTATTTATCACCCTTTGCTTCAGTATAAGATGGTCTTTGCCAAACTCAAACATAGAGAAGCAGCCTTCGAAAACCACATCATGTGAAAAGTAACATGTCTTTTAAGATTAGATTACAGAAGGTATGTGTGCCCTTGCAAACCGTTCCATCACTATCCCAAAGTACTCAACATATGCAAAGACTCTTCCAAGAATAAACCATTAACAACCACAAATATCACAGATGAAGAAGGTGTATCCTTTACAGCCTTTGTTCAGCAACACACAAAGCATCATTTTAACCTACCTGTTTGTGATGCCGAGAGCAAATCCCAGTGTGAGGTACTTTTGCCTTAGGTCAGGTAAAAAACCAAAAATATTCAAACATGCTATAAAACTCATTCCAAACTACAACCTTGCCCTCGTTAAAAATAAAGTCTGTAGGGCAGAGGTTTCCAGTAGTTACAGATGATCTATCATGTCAGTTGAGAGCAAAAAAGGGAGGGAAAACTATTGCAGTTGCCATTTTAGTTCTCTCTTCTACTTTCTGAACTTTTTATGTACATAAACAAAGAGCAGTGGGATCACTGAGAACTTGACAACCACCCTTTTTTAGGCACAGAGGACGACTTGAGCCTAAAGCAAACATTCCTCTGCAGTTTGCCATCCACTTCACATGAAACTTTACATACCATAATCCCACAGATGCCCAAAGAGAGCTGCTGAAGAAGATAAGCCAAAGTAAAATTCCAGAGTAACTTAGAATGTATGCAACTTTCATTTTCAGCCAAGAGACAGAACAATTGAGAAGGGAAAAAACCCAACAGAAACAGCAACCAAGGTGCCCCAGAGTGAGATTAAGGCTTCACCTTTGCATTGCCTTTTTTTTTTGTACAAGATGGTAATTTTTAAAAACAGAACAAATACAGAGTATTTCAAAGAGGAGGAAAAACAAAAGAAGCCTAGTACATTGTATTAGGATACACTACATTGTATTATGATGCACTAAGTATACTTTTTCTGAACATCAGACTTCTGCATACCCACAGACATACTGCAGAAACAGCTCTCCAGTAAAGCCTTCAAGTTCAGCCAGAGATGCCTGCAGACACCAGAACCTGCCTTCTCAGCCTTCCAACTCTCCCCAACTGCTGGAAATCAAGTAAGACTTGCAAATTCTCTGTTCTCTAGCAGACTCCCACTAGGACTCCTCTTGCCAGCTCTGATTTCTGAATGTTTTTTCTCAGTCCAGAAGGAAAGAGTAAATCCCTTTCGCAAACAAGCACCCAGAAATTCATTTCACTTTAAGTGTTAGAAATTAACACTTCACTGATTGACCTTGTCACACATTTGTCATCATTTAGTACAGTACACTTTCTGTATCTGCAATATTAATGCTACACATTTTTTAGAACTAATATTGAAAAAAAGTCAATCCTAAATTGCATGAATCATTAAGGAAAACTCCCAAAGTTTGGAAGAACTTCCAACCTGCAGCAGTTAAGTGTGAGCTGCTGTCCAGTGGAGTAGCACAAACATGACGCACAGAGTATTAAATCCAAAGGAAGTTTCCACTGCCATCTGCACGAGCTCTTCTCACCGCGCAACTCACTTAACCTTCTGCAGTCACACACACGACAGACTTCAGACAGGCACACTGCCAAAGTGCAATACTGAATAACCACTTCCAAGACAGACAACTTGCTAGCAGCACATTAAGGAACTTGAAATACAGTTCAATCAATTCATTCTAGTGTGAGACAGTGATGATAAATGGCTGACAGAGCTGACCACAAACCTTTGAAATCTACGAGCAATACAGTGATCGTTGAGAATAATCGATCGTTGAGCATAATTTGAGCTCAATATTTAAGAACTTTACTTAACTAAGCCAATGTTCATGTGCTCCATTTACACTTCCTCAGACCAAAGTTTTTTCCCAGCAGAATTAGGGAGCGACCTGCAGCACCAGAAGAGACAGCACTAGCACTCATGAATATAAGTAGGGCATGGGAGAGGGCAAAAACAAACAAAAAAAACCCACAAACAACACCATCTGTCCTCCCCCACCTGCCCCAAAAAGGTTACATTTCCACTTTCATGCTACAAAGAAGCTTCATTGCAGCCTTTACTGAAGTAGGTGCAAACCACAAAGAAAATAAAAACTAACAAAAAACCTCACTAAAACCAACCAGTCAAAAAACCTGTCCTTGGCCAAGAGTTTAATAGTTCTTATTTTAATAATATTCTAATACAACTGTTGACTCCATCACAGTGGCCCTACATACTGCCTTATGGTTGTAACTATAACCCAAGCCCTCTGGCTTGAAGAGAAAGCAAATAATCCCCCCAGCTTCCCACCAGAACCCACGGATAGATCTCCACTTTTGCAGAGACACCAGATCTGGCAGACAGGATTTAGCTCTTAGGCTGGAACGTGGCACCACCAACCCATTCTTATCAAAACAGGAGCACACGCTGCAGACTCTACTGGCAAACCTTTACAGCACATTATTGTAGATTTACCAAATAAGATCAACATCATATGAGACCTTAAGCAAAGTGCGTTTTGCTCTTCCCTCATCAGTACAGAGGAGAGCAGTTAAGCTGGATCACACCATCCCTCCAACAGTGTGCTGTGCCAGAGGAAACAACAGTGGAAGCCCTACAGCAATCCCTGCAAACAGAATCAGAGTGAAGGTGGCTTGCCCTAAGCCCAGAAAGCACAGCCAAACTAGGGGTTTTTGTTTTATTATCAGCCCTCCTTTTTCGGATCTGCAGTCAGAAGACAGCCATCCAGGAAGGCTGCAATGATCACAGAAAACAAAAAATTAAATAACAAAAGATTTCCAATATTGCTGTGCTTCTAAAACAAAGACTTAGCTCAAAAAAACAAAAACAAAACAAACAAACAAACAAAACCCCCTTCATTTTGACCATATAACTCAAAGATAACCAAAGAAGAACTACAAAACCTCTCTTTGTGACAGTGTCCAGGTATGTGTATGTATATACAAAAAATATTTTAATACTGACTCTCTTCATAGATAGATACATTAACTC
>JAWWEV010000083.1:38607943-38634073 GCA_035583235.1 Hafferia zeledoni
ACAGTGTCCAGGTATGTGTATGTATATACAAAAAATATTTTAATACTGACTCTCTTCATAGATAGATACATTAACTCATTTGTTTTATTACACAGCTATTTACATACATTGTTCAGAATAATTAAGACCCAGCAGGGTAATTCATGATTCATTTTCACAGCCACGTTTCCAAAGCGGTCTCTTTCAGAAGCCTCCATTTCTGTTCTAAGGACACAAAATATTCCAGCAAATAAAATAAATCTCCAACTTACAGAATGCACATACAGCCTCCTCTCTATCCATTCAATCTCCCCAAACTGCAAGTTATTAAGCACTAATAGTTCCGGGGGATAAAAACAGACAAGACCAGTGTCCTAGTCCTACAAAATTAAGTCCACCAAAGACAGCAATCCTGAAAGTGATAATAAAAGAAATCAGGAAAATATTGTATTTGATAAAACCATCTTCTATTACTGTATGTAGAGTTCAATAACAAACATTCTACCTCAGGCAATCAACAGGTGTACCCTATAGCTCTGCCACTATTACCCACACAAAGCACTGAGAGCAGCCTTAGTTAAGGGTGAGTAAATTAGAAAGGGCTTTTTGACACGGTTGACCAGCAAGAATGACAAATGGCAGTACTTGGCTAGTTCTAAATACATTGTTTTACTTCTCTTTCAGACCGATTCTGCTCTTAAACCAGAGGTAAGATGGTGGGCAGGAATCTCTGGTTGCTGCCTCCTTGAAGGACACTCAGGATATGAAAAATTAAAGTTCTTTCTAAATAACAGTAAGTGAAGGAATTGCCCAGTCCACTGAACAGTCTTCAACTGAACTGCACGTGCAACCCCATGGACACATTTGAGGCAAGTTCTTTGGGCAGTCTCTCCACAGCAGTACTGTATCTTCAGAAGCTGCCAGAGTGATGAAACACGACCAGTTCTAAATCAAGCACATCAACCTCACGGCCACGGGAAAACGCACCAAATATAAGTGAGCCCTGTCTCATTTTGTCATCGCACAATTTTTAGCTGGCCTTGCCCTCTAAATATGTACGGATGAGGGCACAATTAATAATAATTCACAAACAGAACACTTGCCAGGTTTAAAATAGGAAGCATACCACATTGATGGGTTCCCCCTTAGCTGTATTTTCTATGGTCTCACTTGCATAGGAACAGCTGCTTTCCAGATTTTTGTCACTGTTATCATCTTAGCACAGTGTATTGCTCAAGCACTACAGGAGAGACTCTGGCACAGCTCATCACCTTTGGTGTCACTACAAACACCCCCTTTTCTTGTGAATTTTATCTGTGGTTATACAAATACTATTTTATACAACAATCCTTACATGTAAATGAACATCCCTCCTATCAAAGCAATACTCAGAGCCTTGCCTGAAGGTTTAACATTTAGATTTCAGTAAGACCAGAGCCATAACGAAAGAGGTTAGGAATACTTAGACAAGTTTTTCTAGCCTACTAATCCTTTAATTAACTGCTCAGCTTACCCTACTAAATACATCTGACCAATCTGCTTCTAGAAGACTTAACACAGCAGCTACACAAACCTTGTTTGGACAAGTATGTCCAACAGACATCAACAGACTTCAGTCAGAGCCTCCACAAGTTGCATTTTACTTTCCAGAATTCTGTGTGAAAGGCAGTAAAGATGTGTATATGTGCTACTTAAAAAACACCACAAACCCCAAACACTTTCAGGAAAACAGTTCTAAACATGCTAATGTTTTGTTTCTTGCACCACTGAAATCTAATGTTTATAAGTAGCTTTATCTCAATACTTCCAGCAGGTGCTACTTCAGCCAGGGTCACACTGAGCACTACAACCTGCAACAGAAGCCATGTCCCATCCCAGACAAATCAAACACCTCATTGGACAGTAAACAAAGTGTTTGCATTAATCAGAACAGAAAATTAAATTGGGAGAAAAATGCAGAAAGAAAAAGAAGCATAACACCAAGAGACTGCTTACAGTTGTGGATGGCTGTCAGCTGTGGCACACCACAGCAATTCATCAAAAATATTGGGTTAGAAAACCACAAGAAAAAGGGATGGTTTGTTTCCTAGCAAAGTATGACTAAAACACAAGTGAATATTCGATTAAAATTAGAAGCTAATTTGAATTCAACTTGAGTGTTCTGCAAGCTAGAAAATCTACGACCATGCATAAACTTAGCAAATAATGTCACCAATCCAACACAAGATATCAAATTGCATATCTAATGTTGTAGTAGCTATTCTACAAAGTTGTTTTTTATCACTGCCTCACAGGACTAAATTTCATTCAAAAAAAAATCCATATCTCCATTCACTTAAATTTCTGAAAATACAGTTTAAAAAAGCAGAAATACTAGAATCTTTATAATTAGCCACCTCGTATCTTTGCCTAGTTTTCTAGGCACATGCATAGAGTTCTGTGTCCAGAGCTAAAAACAGCACCACAATGAAAATCAAAAATCCATCCCTGTACTATAGAGACCTTTACAAACAAAAGGTCTCTGCAATCTGATGCATTTTAATATGTTTAAATCTAACTCTTACTTCTTTTGCTCACACAAGGAAATAGAAAATTTAGTTGTCATTCTATAAACTTGATTTAAAATAATTCAGGTATCTTTAAAGCTTAGGAAAATCCATCCCATAGATTTTAGTTTCCAGGAAACTCTTAGAGTAGTAATCCCTGCTACACACTGCATTGCAGTTACATGGCAGTGGTAACAACAACCCAGGCAGTGCTAAGCAATAGCTTGTAACACCGATACCAGAGTTCCCTCCTTCACTGTACAGATCCCCACAAATGCAGGGGGTTTTCTGTGCCACGGAGGTCTGAAGAAAACTCTACCTTCATGATCATTTTACCTCAGTTACACAGCTCGTTAAGGTCACCTTTTTTTTTTTTTTGTCAAAAAAGAACAATCAATAGGCTATTTCAAGATTCACTACCAGAAACATTCCTGCTATACTTGCACAGAATCACTCAAAGCCACAGTTAATAACCTTCAGATTAAGAAAGCCTGACACAAAATACTGCAAAAGAGAAAAAAAGAAATAATAACCCAACACAAAACACTTAACCCCTCTCAAAATCTGGCAGTATGCTCTCACAATTGTAAAAGCACATTTTCTTTCTGAATTAAACTGGTTGCTATGATTAAGCAATTCTAACAACACAGCAACTATCTTCCCTAATACAGAAATCTTTACTCCAAGTATTATTTCTATCACCAGATCTTTAAAAATTTCTTCCACCACTGGTAATTCTAAGGCAGCACACCATCCTGAGACACAGCTGTTAAGTACCACTTGCACCAAAGCACGTTCGAGCCATTATTAGGTTATACAGCTGCTATTTACATACAGGTTGCATTTTCTTCCCTTGCCGAGCTTCTTCCATGCTGATGTGCAGGAGCGGAGAATGCCCTTGTGCGAGACCCTGTAATGAACCTCCCCAGAGATCAGAGCCTGCGCACACATGACGGCTTTAGCTCGCCCTGCTGGACACAGACGCACTCCGGGAAATGCTCCCCAGCCAATCGCTCCAGCCACTCATCTCCGGGCCACCGATTGCCGCCACCGCGGGGTCGCTCAGCGGCAGAGCGGGCAGGACGGCGGGGCTGCATTCCGGATCAGAGAATACCGAAAAAGGAACTCAAACACAGTTCCACACTCAACATCTTCTGCATCAACAGCTGCTAAGAGCTCCCAGGTAATATTTTTGCTCTGATCCAAGACTTCAATAGCACTGCAAAATGAAAACACATTTGTACCTTGGGTCCCTGAACAGAACAACCCAGAAATCAAACAGCTGCTAAGTGTGTTTATTGCTGAGTTATCAACCTTTCACCAAATACTCATTCTAAAGCAGGCGGGTTTTTTACACAAGCCGTGTATTCTTGTCCGACAAAGTAAACTAGGGCTTCCTAAAAGGAAAACCTCTCCTTTTTTTTCCTATTGAAGAAGTAAAAAACTCTTGCTGTTTGCTGCATTTAATCTCATGTCTCCCCCGACTAAGGTGGCTCTTTGTTCCAGCTACGATGCAACAAGCAGTACATTTTCCTTGCTTAAGCCAATCTTAGAAAAATGCAACCTTCACTCCAGCAAATCAAATTTGTAGCTTTGTTACATTCTTTCCCTCTTCATCACAGACACACCTTAATCTCCTTGTCCCATCATAAAATGCATGGGAAAACTGGCTCTTTAAGGTGTGATCTGTAATTTAACCTTCCTGACATGCCACTGCCTTCCTTGCTCTTTCATTCTTTCATTCCTACTGCTTATATGACGAGAACTCTAGTAATGAAGCTGGACTGGTGCCACCCCAACCAACGAAGAACTTGGACAAAATAAAACAAGTAACACACTGTTCACAAACTTGGTGCAAATACCACCAGCCAAATAAATACATTGTGCAGCTGTGAGGATGACAATCTCACCCAGTTGCACAGAAATCAGGTGGCCACCTTCAGTTCCTTTTGCTGCTTTTCTCAGCCCAGAAAATTCTCTAACCATAGACTAATAAAAGCATTCTCAGATAGTGCTGACAGAAGAGTTGAAAAGTAGTTTGTTTCCACTCTGTAGATAGATGTTCACTCTAACTCATGTATGCATCCTTTCACTTCCAAGCTCTTGAAAGCCTCTCTGCTGCGTTAAGTAAATGACCATACACTAAATGATTCACACAGGAAGCACAAAGTTAAACAAAAACAGCAGATACCCCGACTCTTAGCACTCTCTTCTCAACTGCAAATCCTAAATCAAACATACTCTTCTCCTAATGTGGAGCACAGATGCACACAGTCCTTCAGCTGCTCAGATGAATACTGAAAAAGCTGTGCTGAACTGTGTCCTGGTTGACTCTCTCATATTTTAATGCACTGCTCCTTAGCATGAATCTGTACTAGAAGTAATTCAATTGCCACAAGTACAGAAAGATGCTTTGTTGGGGGGGGGGGGGGGGGGCGGTGAATGGGAAAAAGAAAAAAGGGGGTGGGAATCACAGCTTTGATTTTTTTTTATTTTTTTTTTAAGTCTGGGAAAGAACACTTGCTTGGTTTGGAAATTTACAAAAAACCCACCTCTCTGAAGCAGCTTATTGAAATCTCCTTATGGTCTGTAGTCAACCAATTCCTAGTTAACAGTCACTCAATCTTGGAACAAAACAAAAAACCAAAAAACACCAAAACAAACCAAACACCACTCAGCAGCTTTATTCATTTTTTAAAAAAATAGAAAGCAAAGACCATGTTCATGAAGAGCCACGTTGAAAAATCCAACACTCCAAAATATAAACACTTTTTTTTTTTTCAAACAGATGGAAGTTTTTGACTTTTAAGTCCTATATCAAAACACTTTGTGGGGTAAACATCTGCTCTTTCCTAAGAATAAATACAAGGAAAAGGCTTTGCATTAAATGGAGAACAACACAGCAACTTCAAACTGCAACTGTCTCAACATGTTTCGCTACAGAACTATTCTAAAACAAACTGTAGGCAAATATATTCAAAATTATCACATCCTTGAACACGTTCAGTGACAACACTTTGAGAACTCAGCAGAACTATTTATGCTGCAGCAATATTGTAACCATATGCTTTATGCTACAAAAGAATCTCTATGAAGTGTATGAGGGCTTTTTTTTTTTTTTAAATAAAAAGCAACATAAGTAGTTATCATGAAACACACACTTTCTCCATCAATCTATCCTTAATTTTCACTTTTATACTCCTTCAAGCTAGACTTACTTGATCTTATCTAGGTCTGTAAAAGCACATTTTTGAAAGACAAGTCCAAAAGAGTAGGATGTATCTCTTACGCAGACAGAAAAATTTCCTCTGAGCTCCTGGGTCTTTGAAAAACATTTTATCTTTTCACAAGCACTACATAACCACGACCCCAGCCCATCCCGAAGTGGCAGTGAGCTGTCTCACTGCAGGGTCTGCAGAGTGTCTGTCCAGCAGGCAGAGCTGTGCTTAACCTGCCATTCTGAAATGGCAGGACATTTAAAGTAGCTGCGGTAAGCAGGACTGAGCTCTCAGCAGGATTTTCCACTGGAGCTCCAGCCCAGTTGCCACCTGACAGAGCCAGAAAAGAGCACAAGGAAACCGACTGCTCTTTGCTTTCAAGGAGACCATGCTGACACACCCACACATCCAACCCTGTAAACCGGTAGATCTCATATCAGGTTTCTATTGATACTTTAAAATCCTGCTTTGTGGGGTGAGGGGTCTTACAAGTTTCATCCAGAGTCCAAACTCAGCCCTTCCTTATATGAACAAATCAGAGCAGGGAGTTGGACTTGATGAGGCCAATGGGCCTCTTCCAACTTGACATATTCTATGATATTATGATAATTTTTTCTAACACTGCAGGCCCCAAAAACCAAACAATTCACTGCCATCTTTCTTCATGTATCTGTTAAGGGCAGCATCTAACAAACTCAAAGTGCCTCTCTTTAGAAAAAGAAAATAGAACCCAAGAAATACTTATGAAACAGCAAGACAATACTTCTAAACGAGGCCTTATTTTAGAGGGGGCAAGGGTGGCTCAGGTCATGGGGGAGTCAGGAGGTACCAGCAGATTAAGACAATGCAGGGGCAAGTTGTATGACACAGTCTAATGTTAATATGTCTAATACCACTATGGACAGTTTTGTTCAGCTTCTTATTAAATGGGAACATTCTAACTCATATTAAGAACAGCTTCCTCAGAGTTTCTTATTACACAGAAATAAAATACAAGGTATTTCTCCAAGGAGATGTTATTGCCTTTGCAAAGGAACACAGAAACCTTTGCAGGCAGTGGCTCATTGTGTAATGAATTAAAACTAGCCATAAAACCCAAATATCTGATTGCTTGCAAGTATTTTTCAGAATGACATTGCTACATAACAGCTAGTTCCCAAAGTGTACATCTGCTCAGCCTGCTCCAGCTTGCCTCAGTTTGTATCGGCATGTACTCACAGAACTGGGTGTTTCCAAAAAGAGAATGAGGAAGGAAAAAAGGTAGATCTATTCCGTGCAGACATTTTGCCAGTGTATTGCCCAAGTAGTGGCCTCGGGTTTCACAGCACTTTGCAGGAGAGCTGATAGAAGAGAGCGAGCATGAGGCAGATCACTCGTTTGAGGCCTCCTGACATCACACAATTACACATCATTTGGACAGCTGAGGATAGCACTGACACTTATAAGCAGAATGCTCATTAACAGCAAGATTAAGTAGTACCATGTGCTACTCCATTGATCACCCTGCAGCCCTGATCTGCATACACTGATAAAGCAGAAACACAAAAGATGCGTGCAATGTTTTTGAGCACTTATTCCTGGACTCAAAACCAGCCCTCAGTAGAGAGAGAGGGATGAGACCAACCAGAACCCCACCAAGATTTCACTCCAACATGCATGAACATGAGGTCACACATGAGCACTGAGCTAGGCCAGGGGGTGTTGGGTGACTTGATTTGTTGGGGTTTTGAGAAGGATGAGTGTTACTGCTTTGGTTTTCTTTTTTGGGAGGGGGGTGGCATGTGGTGTGGGCACACAGACACAGAGATGAGGATGGTTTTCTAATTCAAAGCTGCTCTTTACAACTACAACACATTCCTCATCACTTGCCATATGTTTAAATGCTTTACTATCACTAGTACAAATATTTTGAATCATAGAAGAGTTTGGGTTGGAATAGGACCTTAAAGATCATTTTCACTGAAGGGACATTTAAAAAGGGATCCACCTCTGTTTCTTATTTGCCTTGCCTGTCATCATGTAAAGCCATACAGGTAACTCCTTCAGTTTCTGTTCACAGAAAGCAAGAGCTGATTTTCTGAGATACTCAGCACTCTAATGTTTTCACCATGTCTGACTGGGAGGTTCTGGGAGAAGTAATTTTAAAAGTAAGGTGCTGATTCTGACACAACTGATTCACATACACCATCGTACATGATACTACTCTTACAGGAAAGTTCAGTTCACAACATGTAAAGGGAAACCAAGACAGATATGTACAAATTAGCAAAAAAAAAAAAAAAAGAAAACCCACCTCTTTTGTGGCTACTTCATTCTTTGTCTCAAGGCCAGCTACTGATAGGACTCGTGGTATTTTATTATCTTTTTGTTTTGTGAATAACCATGTAGAGGACAGTCTACAAACAGTACTTTTAAGAAAGACTCACATGTTTTTATTGTAAAGAGTCAAAAACAATGCTGTAGGACTCCATTTGTAAATATAAGACTTCAGGGGCTATTTAGTAAGAAAAGTTGACCACATCCAGCACACAGCAGGCAAATTAGATGCTTCTGATTTGTTTAACACTTAGAATTCTTTACTTTAGAGAACATAACATCATTTGCATGGGAGCTCTAACCAGCCAAGAACTACTAAAAAGAGTGCTCTCTAAAAATGCCTTTTAATTACTTTAAAATAAGAAAAAGAAATTGCCTGTCTTCCTAATAAAGCCTGAGACCACATTTCCACACACCTTAATCTGCACCCTGCCATCCAGTAGCACAAATACAGCTTAAAGGAAACACTGATTTTAAGTGAAATTGGAGTATGCACAACAAAGAACTTAGAGAGTCTTTTGGCTTTCACATTGACTTCTGGAAGAGAGATAATTACATAACCTTGCATAAAGTCTACCCATAAAAATTCTACTGTTGATTTTCTTGGAAGGCAAATTTGAACTTGCAGAGTAAACTTACACCAGCCAAGCTCCCTGATGTGCAGCAACAGCAATTCTGACCAGCCCTAGGAATTGTAAAGCTGGCACCAAATAAATAAAAGTCCTGGCCCTAGACACAAAGTTCCCTCCTGCATTCTCTGCCTGAACTTGAGAAGAGATTTAACATCTTTAAGACGTCCTTACAAACACAACTGATCCTATTAACAGATAGAAAAATAAAATATCAAGTCAAATACAGAATAAACCAAACCCTAAGCCAAATACATAAAATGCATCATCCAGACTGGAGACCTAAGCAAAAGACCTTCCAGCAATATGAATCAAGTATGCTACACCCAATGGCCATAAGAACTGTATCTTAATATTTGTAATTCAGGATTTTACAGCTAGCAGGAAATTTTTAAATGCTGAAAAAATGCAAGAGTTGATCTAGACAATGGCATGTGTATCTGGCAGCCAAATGAATCTTCTCCAAATATGAGATAAGGAAAAAAGAGAAAGCAAAAAACTGCATTATGTTTCTAACTATTCAGAAAGTAGGTCTCCAGAATATGTATTTCTTTCTGATACTATCAAATCTGTAGAGAAGCCATCTACACAGAATCCAGTACTTGCTTTTCCTGTGACATATAAAATAGGAACAATGTAGCTTACAGTCCTGGGGGATGTCTTATGGTATCAAATAAATCTCTGCCATCAGATATCTTAATTACATGTGCATTAATACAAGTTTAAATGTACAACTGGGTTTTTGTAGTAATCAAACCAAGCTTTCATCATTCCATGATTCCAAAAGACTGTGTTCCACCTCAAAACTATATAGATGAGAGCTTGAAAAAATACATACAAGATATATGAGAAACAACAGTTCAGAGTAGCCATATTGAAACTTTCTCACCTCCTGCCAAAAGCAACATGTAAAGAAATATTTAAATAGGAAGAATTTGAATTTACTTGTCCTCTGGGCAACTACTCATGTTTTTAATGATAAATTTGTCATTTGCCTAAATCATGTGCACAATGTAAGCATATCTGTCCCTTTTTCCATTGTTAGTTCACCTAAGTCTGGGCACACACAAAGAAACCAACCTATCCACCAAATTAATTGGTTTTCTAACATTATTATTTGTTATTCTAACATTTCTTCACAGGATTGATTCTACAGAAGAAAGTCAACTGCCTGTAAACATGTTGGAAAAGTGGCACCAACAGCAGGTTGCAAAAATCTCCCATGTACAAATCAAACAGAATCAAACCGGCTTCTACTGCACCCTAACCCTGATCAAATGAGATCATATCGGAATGACAGTAAGGCCTCAACTTTGGCAGAAAGTGGTACCTTTTTATTAACATTTGAATACACCTTGATATTTGGGGCAGCACAACATCACAGCTTTTGCTTATCTTAACACCAACTTCAGAGTTTCTGTCTGAAATTTGATTCATTTAAATAGAAGCAATTATTTCACATCTGATTTTAACAACCTTTTAGAGACTTCCTCAAAAACTGAGGTTTTCAAAAGGACCTGTCTTCAATTTGAACCAGTTTTCATCATTAATTATCAAAATCAATGCTAGGAGAACCATCACTTTAAAAAAAAAAAAGCATAAAGCAAAATCATTCAAGCATAATGAGACAAATAAATGGCTATTTTAAAATATTTATAACCAGGTCAACTGTCTACTGAAAGCTATTTGTGCTGTTTGAGGTCCCTGTACGTTGACAGGAACTCAAGGAAAGTGTAAGATGCCCTTTTCTCACTGGGACAGAATAACTGTGCCAAAAGAAAGCATTCCCATTAAAGGAAAACTGAACTACAGCTCAGAATTACAACATCCCTAACAGGACACCAGGGGGAACCTGAAAGCAGTCCACTTCAAAAGTCTCTTTCACACACTGATCCTGCCATTAACCCCAATTTTCACTCATGGACAAGTGATTAAGGTACACAAGGGAAGAGAACTTCTTTCAGAGAACTGAGGTTGTAACACTCCCAAGATTTGAAGTGTTGTCATACAGACTATGTAATTGGGGAAAAACCATGGCACTCTGACAGCCTCAGAAAGGAAGCTCTTGCACAGTAGTACAGACAACATCCATCACTCTCCATTCTTACAGTTCTTCCAGTCTTTTCCACTGAAGAAAATTATCAAGCTGCAAACTTAAATACCAAGAGGTGTATGTTAAACAGAAAGCAGTTTGAAAGGCTGCAATGCTTATTGACACTGTTTAGGAAATGAAGCAAAACAAATCAATCTGAAGAAGAGTTTATCCTGTGTATTTGAAGCCTATTTCTATGTTTGCCTCATTCCTTAATGTAACTGGATTTTTGGTAACTTCTATTATAATGTCGTGAGCAATTTACACACATTCATCAACATGTATTCCCTTCTAAACAGCACCATCCCAAACACACAGCAGAACAGAGGAACTCTACCACAATTCAGACTTTGGGAACCACTGTGTCAGCGGCTTCACTTCTTCTCTGGGTCTTAATTTGAATATGCAAGAAAACACCACATTTCTGAAACCTCTAGAAGAGCTAAGAAGCATTAGGAGACAAAGACAGGCATGTAGCTTTGAGAGATGTCATTAGCAATGTTCACAGCCTAACACTTTACAAGAAGGAGGATGGAGGGTTATGGAAGAAACAGTTCACTGAAGGGTTTCCTGAAATTCACCCATTTTCTTTTTCTTTACATAGTAATTTTGTTACTCTAATAGCTCTGTGCACTTCCTGACATTTAAAAGCTGTAACACATTCTGTAAAGAAGCTTTCCCCAAATCCCTCATATTCTTTCAAATAACTATTTGTGTATTTTCCAGGCATTGCAAACTAACTTGATTAAAGTCTTTTTTACTAATGTTATCAAAAGAACTGTCAATATGTATTAATAAATGCACAAACATTACACTTGAAGATCTTAAAGGTCTTTTCCAACCTAAATGATTCTATGATTTCTATGATTATAATGGAAACATATCAGTGCTTACACTGCTGAAATTGAACATCCTTAACATTTATGAACGAATAGCAATAAAGTCACAACACACACAGAAAAAAATCCCTCTGCTTAAGTTGCTTCTATTGGAAATTTATAGAACTGCAGAGGAAAATTAACCATTGTAAATTAGAAAGCTATCAAAGGAGCAATTCACAACAGGATAATACTAAGAAGCCAAGAAACCCTGACTTACCCACACTGCACTGTCTTGACAATCAGGGACTACTTTAGAAACACATCATGAGCAGGCCTTGAATTCCAGGCGCTCTCTATTACACGAACAGCAACACACAGAAAAACAGTCACCAGTAAGTATTTAAAAACAGAAACCTTCCTCAGCCCTCAGCTGCAAGGGAAGATAAATTGCTAAATTCTCAGCCTCCCTGCTGTGCTGTAGCTGTATGCTCTAGCGCTTTCCATGATGAAAAGAAGACTTGATTGTTCTCAAGTGTGGTCTTAGAATACCATGACAGGACCACATCCAATTATTCGGTTTAAAGCAAGTAATTCTGGCTGTTTCATTACATCTTGTCTCTGAACAACTTTGATATAAATCTTTGTTCCCATTAATAAGACTTCCATCAAACTACTGGCTACAAGCAAGTTTAACACATTAGCTTACATAATTAGCAGAGGACACTTAACAAAGACCAACTTTCTCATCTACAAAGAGTTCCATGATCAACTGCACCAAAAGCTTTGCTTCTTTTCCACGGACTCATTTAATCTCATTGATTCACTTGTAATGAACAGTTTCCAGGTTTGGATTTTCTATGACTTGGACTGACACAGGATTACTGCCCTTGTTATCAGAGAGAATATAAAGCATGTAACTTATTTTGAATTTTTGTCCCTGCTGGTGATGCAGAATTAGGATATCACTGCTTTTCACTGTCTCAAAGCATGATCATGATGTATATCAAAGGGGAAAGTAATAGGATTAGTTTTATAGGTTCTCCAGTTTCTGGTACTTCTAACAAAGCTGTCTTCTTAGAACCCAAAGCGAGGCAGAAGCACTTTCTTCAGTAATATGAACAGCACAAGGAAGGAAGAACCAAACTTCAAGAGAATACAGTCAGATCCAGGACACGATTTACACTTTGAGTTTTATTACTCTCTGCCTAGAATTAACACACTGGAAAGCTGCTGTGGGTCTTTGTCTAGGTATTAAAGGGAAACCCTGCTCTAAAATTACAGTCACCAAAAGGAATAAGCAATGCACTTTACTTAAAGCTTAGAAACTCATGTCAAAGTTGAGAGATAGTAGCACAGTAACATGAGCAAAGGTGATGCCAGTCTTTAGTTATACATGAAGCAACATATGAAACACAGAAATACTGACTCGCAAATGCCTCTCTCTCACTGTAACAGAGGAGCACTTGTCTACCAAGAGAAACTTCTCTCAGTGCTGCAGTATAAGTAACTGTAAGTCTTGCAGGTATGTGGAGAAAGCACACCAATCTTCTAGAGTCACAAAACATTGCTTTTATAGCAGACATCCCATGAAAATCCTTCCACTTCATAGGAAATACAGACTCACTGCTCACACAAAACAGGGCACGTGGTGACAATCCAGTTCCTTTGACACCATCTGTCAACACAGAACCATTTAAATTGGAAAAGGCCTCCAAGATAATACAGTCCAAACTTTGACCATTCATAAATACATAAGGTTAAGGACAGGAGTCAGGCAAACCTTCTCCTAACAAAGAAAAGCACTGGATACCAAATAGTAAACCAAAATAAAAAGGGAAACAAAGAACTACAGCCTTGTCGAGATGCCTAAAACTCGCCTCTGTTGCTTGTTGTTACACATGAACTTTCCATGGAAAGTTTGAGAATTCCCTTGACCACAGAGCTCATAGAAGGACAGCTCTCCTCCCCTCCATGTCAGTCCTCACAATAAGCCACTTTCTCGATCAGTACCTTATTTTAATGATTCCTATATAAGCAAGAGGAGGTTGAAAGCAGGTCCCAAATTATTCTCCTCTTTTCTATCTTATACTTCACTTCAGGAATACTACTAGACTTAAAATACGTTTATTGAGGATCTGTTAGTGAAATACCAGACTTGTACAAGACAAAAGTATTTTAAGATAGAGCTTTACAGGAGACAACTTCTGCAACTTCTGTCCATTCTTTTCTGTAACAATACATAACTTCTTCCATTTAAATTTAGTACATCTTAAAGATAAATACATACAATCTGTTCACCAATAAAGAGCCATTGTTCAGTTCTCATTAAATTGTACAGCATATTCTACCAATTCATGGCATTTGGGTGGTTTTCTAAGCAACCCTCAAGATGGGGGAAGAGAATTTCTTTTCCATCTTTGCCCAAGAGCCTGTTTTATACCATGAGAAAACTGAAGCAAGAAACATGTTCTTCATATTATGAAGTGGCCATAATACACAAAACTATTTACAGCCTTACAATTGATCCTCTGAGCTTGACAAGAAATAGCAGGAATGCAAACCACAACACATAACCCAATAAGCCATCTTGGAGTTATGTATTCTTTACTCTTCAGAAGAAATTCAAGCATGTTGTATGCCTTTTTTTTTTTTTCTTCCCAGAAACAAGCATGCATAAACAAACATCTGTCCTTTCTGCAAGTACTCAGCTCCCCAGCCACAATCCCCTTGGGCTCTCAACAGCTTTCACAGCATCTGACACCTGTACTGCCACTGCCTGTGTCTCTCACCACCCCCTGTCACCTCTGCAGCCTCTGAAACAAACCTCTGTTTGGACACAGTGCCACCATTCTCTAGAAGCTATTTCTGAAGACAGATACACATTTCCCTGGTGCCTTCACTGCCACCAATTTCAGCTTCTGGGTATGACTTCCCCCAGCACCTGAAAGTGGACATGTGTGACTTTACCCAAAATATGCATCAGTGGCAATTTCAACTCAAGAGTGATCTGCAGCAATGTCTTAGGGCAACAGACAAGACTACAACCTCAGCTGTTTGAAAATTCATTATCTAAACACTGGTCATGAAACACTCCACATTTCTTCCAAGAAGAGCCAAAGACAAAACATGTCTTTTGTCCAAAAGCTGAAGTTAATTATTTGTGAATGCAGCAACCCCCAACATAGTTTTCAAAGTGAGAGCTACTCCTGCAGCCCTTCCTGAGAGAAACAGCTACAGATTGACATATGTGGACTAGGCAAGAGCACACCCCTTCTGCAGCACATGGAATATGATCTGAGAAAGCAGACCTGGTTTGAGAACTACTGCTTTACCATGCAAATGCTCACCTTTACTTTGCCTCCCGGCTCCAGAGGTTTATAATCATCAGACACCCACCCTGAGCTACCATAAATGCAAACACAGGAAATATCCAGTCATAAAACAAACAACAGACAGAAATTCATTATCTTATTAAACAAAGCAGCATATTCTGAGTTATTTGCCGTATTAGGTTTAGCTGAAATGCCATATACCAAATGGGATACAGCAAGTCAGCCACATTGCCAGCAAGGCAGGCACACTGATCTCCCTTGTTCGCTGCCCTTTCAAAAGACTCTGCTGATGCAAAATACAGAATACAAGTAATAGGTGTATTCTTTGACCTTGAGCATATCAAATTTCCTCAGTTCCCTATTTATATTTTGCCCTTCATTTATGTCTTCATAGCAAAAGCAACTTACTCATGCTCAAGAATTAAAGCCTCAGACTGACACTACTTGGCTTCACCCAGTAGAACAACAGGGCCATCATCTTCCTGGACGAAACCAAACAGGCTACCGTGACCTACCAAGCACAGCTGCACCACACAGAAGTTATTAACAACTGGAATTTGTGTCTATAAATGGAGTGCCATTTATGTGCATTTTGTCATGTCAAACAGAATGTTCTGTTTGACAAATAAGGTTTTTTATCATGTCAAACAAAATCATTTGGTGAACAGGTGTTCCATTTAAAAAAAAAAAAAAAAAAGAAAATCAAGCCAGGCATCACAGGCCTATTTAATTTGTTCCCTTTCTTGGTGATCAGTTTGTTAATTGTTTTTCTAGAGCGGTGTGCCCTGTTCTAGAGGCAAGTCTATAATTTTACTTAATTTAAAAATAAATGCTCATTCCATTGACTTCAAGGAAAAATACCCAGCTTCTCAATAAACTGATCTTCCTCAGCTAAAGCATCTAAAGCATCTTTGTATAAAACCAGTCCCAGAATCTTTATCCTTACAACACACAGAATCATGTAGAGTTATAAATTTCAGTAAAAGCAATCAAAGTTGATGTAGCAAAGTACATTACACTATATGCTGAAAAAACCCTCTGGTTATGTTCCTAAAAAGTAAAGCAATTGCAAGCCTTTTGCATAGCAACAGCAGTTAAGGCAAGTGACGGATGGCTACACTGATGGCAAAAGAAAAAAAAAATGGTTGTTCATCCTGTTTTGATTGACATAGATCAGCAGTTTTTAAAATGCAAGAATTTCCACAAAAATCAGTTAAAATAGCTTTAATCAAATTGCTTGTATTCACAATCTAAAATTAAAACGGTCCAATAACTGGGTTTGTAAACTTAATTTATAAGCTGACACGTCTCTCCATTAGATCATTATCTATCTGCAATTCAACCAAATATTAATTACAAGCGTATCTGCCTTCTTAATTTCCTTTTTGATATCTCTCAATGGCACGTAAGCACAGCAATGCTAATAAAAAAATCAAGCTGAAAAAGGAAAGGATCTTTGCTACTCTTGGGTTTTATCACTTCCTTAATTGAGTCATAACAATCATCAGATGCTATCTGTTTATTTTTATATAAACAGTTTTAAAATTCACGGCTGGTGTAGTTATTTGACAAACAAAATGAAGAACTTACCACTAACAGTAATACCAACTGTGGCGAGTCACTAAGAAGTTTCTCATTTCCTTTTTCGTACACAAAGTCTGTCTGGAAATATGTCTGACATGTTAAAGAAATGCATGTGCTTACATAATGGTATATCCTCACAATAGTGCTATACAAGCCAAAGAAGAAAAAATTCCAAAAATCAGTGGCCTAAAACAAGCACTAAGTTTAAATACAATCTTTCCAATAGCCTTTTCTTTTAAATAGAAACAAAGAAGCAATAAATCTGGCAGTAGTCTAAATAATCCTACCTTATTGTTTAGAAATCTAATTAAGGAGCTTGCAATCACTCCTTTGACTTCACGACTTAGTCAGAGAACCCACAGCAGACCTTCTTTTCAGTATTCTTTCTGCTGGGGAGCAACTAGAAGAGAAGATTCTCTGGTTTTGCCTAGCCTTGCTAAGCACCAGTAGGGTTATTCAGTTAAAATCCCTCAATAAAAGAGACACAGACGAAGAAAGTAATTCCTAGAACACAGACTGAAGCTACAGTGTTTCCACCTACAACAACTTATGTTTACAGATATCACAGAGAGAAGAAAATTTAGGCTTTTCCAACTCAAGCATCTCCAATATGGCACAACTGCCTCTCATCTACACAATGAGGTATTTATTAAATGTTGTTAAGTATTTCAAGTTAAGGGAAAGAGATGTATATCATTGCAGGCACATGACCTGGCAAAACATGAAAATCTGTTGTATTTGGTCCCTTCAAGCTGAGAAGCCAAGAAGTTGTGCAACACAACAGCACCAGCCAACTAAAACCTTTAATGATTATTGTTAAAGAAGAAATTCTGCTTTGAAGAAATAGCAGTCATTACAGGTAAGCTCACAATACTGGAGTTGTGAAAACAGTATTGACATGATACACCTATCAGAAACCAACTGGTAGTAGAACAAAACATTCACACAAACATGTATTTTAAATCTGTATTGTGAACAGAACTAGATGGTAAAGTTTAATAGTTTCACAACATAAACCTGTGCGCAGCACATCTGTCTGCCAGGGCTCAGCCAGCAGAGGCTGACGGAGGTGACAGGTGTCACAGCAGTTCACAAAACTACAAAGGGCCCTGAAACACTGTGCAAGTTCGTGCAACATGTTACAAGGTGAAGTCTCCAACAACAGCCATCAGAGATCCAACTTCAAGAACCACCCAGGGAGGATGTCACCGAGCAGGAAGCACCCACTGCTCCTCCCGGGGGCTGCGGATCGCAGTGTCCTCCCACGGCTGATGGGGGTGGGCGAGCCTTGAGGTGAGAGACCTGCAGGAGGGGATGAACACGGGGAACACAAGACAGAAGGTTTTCACGCTTCCCTTGTTGGAAGCACCCTGTGTGTTGGCCCATGGCAAGTACTTTTACACAGCAGGGGAGGACAACTTCGTTCACACACCATTGCAGAGCTGTAACCTCACAGAAATTGGAGAGCCATGGCAGGATACCTCACATCGCTGGGAGTGCTGCAATGGATGGACAGAGGCTCTTTAAAAAAAGACAGCCTGGAGAAGTGAGGAACATGGGTTTCGATCCATACAAAGGGCTGCCTGCAGCACATACTGCTTTTCTTGGAATGAGTAACAAGGCATTCCAGACCTTACAGGAAAGGATCAGAGAACAGTCCAACATGGGTGACTTTGTACTAGATCCCTGCAACAGACCTCCTGATCAAGACAAGGCAGTAGAAAAAGTCGTCATTTGAAAGCTGAAGGAAAAGCTTCACAATTGCAGACCCTGGCATACACCAGGGCCTCAAACCACTGGTATCTGCTGGTAGGGCATAGCCAAACACAAGCACTCCAGGAATTTTCTTGAGTTTGTTGAAAATTATTTCTTGGTGCAAGTCATCAATGAGCCAGCTGGTGAGTATGTTCTGCTGGATCTGCTGCTCACAAACAAGGAAGAAACAGACAGAAATGTGGAAGCCAAGAGCAGCCTTGGCCGCAGCAGCCATGAAATCTGTGGAGTGAAAAGTCTTGAGAGAAACAAGAAAGACAAATAGTACAGCATACAGTGCAAGGCCCAGTACATACAGTTACAACATGACACTTCAGGAGAGCAGATTTCAGGGATCTGCTTGGTAGAATCTCCTGGAAGACCACCATGGAGGGCAAAAGGAAAACTTCTGAGAACGGGCTGACCTTCAAGGCCAACCTCAAAATGCAACAGGAACCGTTTCTGCATGCAGGAATTCAAGTAGGCCTGACAATGGACTAGTGTGTGAAAGAAAAAGGAACCTGTGGCTGAGTGAAAATGCAAAACAAAGTACATGAAAGGTGGAAGCAGGTGTGGGAGGAATATACAGACATTATCTCACCATGCAGGGGTGGCGTTAGATAAGCCAGAGCTCTGCTGTGGTTGAAACTGACAACAGATGTGAAAGGCACTGTACAGAGGAGAACACACATGTTGATTTTTTCCTCCAAAAGTGAAGTTATACAGCAGAAAGAGCAATGAGATCTTTGTACAAGGTGTTATACACATCAGACATCCTTTACTTAAAAATATAAGAGAAAATCTGAAGAATTAGGGCTTCTAAATGGAAACTTGAAGCCTGATCAGATAGCAATAAACACGATTTAGTAGCTGTATTAGCTTACTCATAATCCTGTCTAAAAGAACACATGCTTCCACTTCAGCACAATTTTTGAGATTCAGAATACAGCAGTCAGAATCTCAACATGGCAAAACAATTTTTGCACTGAGAAGCAACGAGAATCGAAAAATTGACACCAAATGAGATTCTATTACAACACCTCTATGAACACGGGCTGGCTTTAACCTCTTTCAGTTCTTTCATAACAAAAATATAGACACAAGGCAGTCTGATTACTGATTTTCTATTCTTGTGATTACCATATACTAATGAAACAGTCATGGTGTTCAGAGGCAGCATTTTTGTTGAAGCAAATTCTTAACTTTTTTCCTAGCAAGGAACCACTGGTATCATCACCATTGCCACAACCTGGTACTCACAATAACTTAGCTGCCTTTTTCTTCATCCCAAAATAGATCCCAGTCAAGACACGGCCAGCATATATTTAGTAGACATTACTCATGGAAAATGCAGAGGAATTAGCCTAGTGCAACAATGAGCAAGGGAAAAAATAAATCTTCATTTTACACTGTAGGGAAGCATAGTTTTTCAAGACATTCTTTCCACATACACCCTCCTCTTATTACACTCATGTCCCTATAGTAAAAAGGTAGTAACTGAAAAAACCAGTCAAGTTTTCATATGAGTCCTCAGTTCACCCCACCTGAAAGCAGCCTCAGCCAACAGATCATCAGTAGCACAGCTGAACTGCTGAGGGAACAGTAGGAGAGGGCAGAGTAGGTCAAACAGCAGAATTCCAACATAGAGGGGATGCTTCTCTGAAATTGCCACTTCATTTCAGCAGCTCCCGCCCACACGCCTCATTCACAGGAAGCTCCAGTTTGTTTGGAACTCCAGACATTCTGTTAAACTGGAGCAACAGTTTGACAACAGGTGCCCAATCAGGAAACGTCTGTTTAAGTTTAAAAAAACCTTCAAGTCTGTTTTTAAGTTTAAAAATATTCTGGTATTTCAGGATACTATCTTAGTCATACTGCCAAGAGGGTAAGTCTAGATGTTTTCCAGCACAACTACATTTTATGAAAAACACCCAGTACTCACTCTGTATCAATTGTAGAAAATTTTAAAACTTCCAATTAGTTTGAGCAAGTTTTTTTAAAAAAAGAAAAATACACCCACATCCTACCAGAAAAACAAACAAAAACATCAAACCAAAACAAAAAACAGAAAAACCACAAACAAGAAAAAACACCAACCTGAGTCACAAGAAACTTCAAAATCTCTCACGGTAGGATTCTGGGAAAGATGATGACACACTTATACTTCACAAAATACCATATACTGAGAGAGTTCAAACGAAGATTTGAATAAGGTCCTACTCTTCAAGCTGACATTGTGTTAATCAAACATAATCTTCAGGGTGGAAGACAAAAGAGTTGGGGAAAGGGCAGGTCTAGTACATACACTGCCAAGGACAAATGTAGGAGCAAAGAGTCACACTCCAAGAAAAACATAAATACACCTTTTAGAAAAGTGGATGCTGAAGGAGGATACAGGATGATACAGCGAGTACAGCACTGTGAATACTTCTGCTAAAACGGGAGTTGGTAGAATTAATCAGCAAGGGGTATTTCAAGGTTATGAAGCACTCGAGCATTGCTGAAATAAGACAACTGGTGCCAGTAGACCCAAATAGGACAACCATTGCATTACATAGCTTTGAGTCAATTTAGTTAAGGCACTGAAGTAGGAAAAACAAAACCTCAAGTAACCTGTTTGAGCTAACAGCCTGTCCCGGGCAGAAGTGGCAAGAGCCTCCAGACTGTCAGATATACACCACGACACATCAATATTCCAAAAAGTTAATTCAGGCACAAGGTGTGCAAAGGCTATAGAGCTCTTCTCACGGGACACACTGGACAATTTACAGAGATTACTGTAATTCCCTTAAAGGGCAAGCATTCCCGTTTTTCGCTCCACATGTATGAAAATGGAATACTCTCCTGATGTACTGTCACTGGAAGAATAAAATGCTTAGTCTTTATTGTAGGTAAAGAAATGATAAAAAACACTGTAAGCCATACTCTAAAGACAGAATGACTGGAAAGACATTAAGAAACAAAGTTTTCTAAAGTTAGGTAAATAGGCACACTGATCTGTAACTAAAATGGCTCCATCTACTGGTGAAAATACACATTGTTACGATGCTCTCTACTGCAGCAAATTTAATTCCGAGTGTAACAAGGAACTCTGAGGGTAACAAACACAAACTAACACTAGACTGTTAGACAAATAATCCCTTCTAATAACTGTTGAGATATTAGACTTGGACAAGGTAGATTTGGGATGCTTTCATAATTAATGTTTAGTCTCCATAATACAAAGACGAGCTTCTAAAGTGTCAGGACTGATGTTTAAACACAAATGCTGCGCTTTGTTAAAAATAATGTAGTATTTTCACCTGCTGGCAATTGTGCACATATGAACTCAGAAAAAACATATTTAAGAACATTGTAAGATCATCTGTAAAAGAATCTAAAGTCTCATTTCTGCATTCAGACATTCATCTACAGGGTTAAGTAGTACATGCTGCTCATCTCCATCTGCTTATTTACAAAAGCCTCGTTTGAGCCTCACTATTCATATCACTGTTTTAAAATATTAGCTGGACAGCTACCTTCATTTTAGCAAAAAGTTTGAAATGTCCCTAAACCTTATCATTCCAGAATGTGTTATACCAAAAGCACCATAGTATTATTTGGAAACCCTATCTAGCTAAGCTCAAGTTATAAATTCAAACTTATACTCTGCCTTTTATCAATCACTGATTATAGGGCAGTTCTATTTATCAGGTACTACTACTGCTTCAGGGCTGCTACAGGCCACGTGCAACAGATATCCCTGTGTAAGGGACATCAACATCCAAAGGCTAACAACAGTCATGGTGACATGACAAAAGTCACCTGCAGAAGCAGATCGATATAAAAATGGATATAAAGCAACAACTACTCACCTTGGTATACCCTACAGCTTATTTTGGACAGCAAACACAACTACTGCAATGAAGCTTAATCAAAGTTCTCAAGTAACATACTGAGTTTTTGACAGCCATGGTAACTTTTCAAGAACTCAAAAAGATTGCCAGACATGCACTTAACAGCAGCTTACAATACTCTAATCCAGAGGCCCCCACATAGAGCAAGTTGTACGAGGTATGCACCATACCCAAAGAGTGCAATGCAGAAAAGCAGCTTGTCTCTCCAAAGCCACAGATTTCAGTCTGCAAGGCTCTCAAGCCAGTACAATTCTCTCTGATCAGGGCTATTTAGCCAGGTCAGTGCCACACAACTATAAATGTATTGCTTTAACTTGTGCAGAGCTTGTGTTCAGCCAGATGCCACAAACTTGTGGGGGAGGAGAGTTTCCTGCACAGTCCTCAATTATGCAGTACAAACATACCCTCAGTTGCCCTTGTCCAGCCATAAAGGGAAAACACCAGTTAGAGCTTACTGTGTTAATATGAAAAAAAATTATATGCACCAGCATAATACCCTTCAGAGACCTGTCATTTGACTTAATATCACAAAAGCCTCATGTGAAATAAGAAGGCAGCACAGGAGAGTGCCTGTAACCCACCTGATAATATGCATGCACCACTGTTAAAAAAATAAAAAGCAGCAGCCAACCACACAGCCACTTCAGAAAAAGCACAGGGACACTAATGCCCCCTTCAGTGAGATATGGCAGACCACAGTACTTTACTGCTTTGATTACGAAAGCCAGAAGGAGAAGTCTGGAAATATGCCCTTCTCCAACAGAGCCCCTTTCAGTTCTGCCATCATCCAGAATTAGTGATAAAAACAGATGTGTTTCATTCAAAGGAAAAGAAGACACAAGCCCCTTACTTAGCTATCCTGCACAGTCTACAAACTTGTGAACGTTTTGTTATACATGAAATAGTATCAAACACCAAAGGAAAAAAAGTTTCCACCTACTTTTTTTTTTTTAGATAACAAGGTATTTTTAAAATATTACCTGCAAAACACCTAGAGACATACCTGCAATATACTTTCCTTTAAATGCTACTTACAACTGTTGCAAGGAAACCCATCAAACTACATGGCAATAAACAGCACAATGACAGAATGCAGACACTAGAACTAAGATCACTGGTGTGCAGTATCAGGCATTACTGTAACTGTCAAATTCACCACTGTATAGAAAACAAACAACCATGTCCCACTCCTATTTAAACAAACCCAACAGGAATTACCATAAGTAGCTGTTGAGGGAAGAGGAAAAACAAGACAAGCGTATAACTCCTCCTTACACTCTCACAACCTCCAGCTGTTTTCAACTCAGACTTCCTGAAGCTGTTGCTCATCTGTTTACAAACCTCAACATATCTGTCTTTCAATGCTTGCCCAACTTTGCCTTAAGTCCACAAAAACTTCTTGTGTATACACTGTGTAACAAGAATACCTGTGAATTCCTACACTGAGTGAAGGATCACCTTCTTTTGTTTGCTCTGAACTAAGCACTTAACTCTGATTTCACTGGGTGCCTCCTCTTCTATGGTCACCTACTCTCTCTCTCTCTCTCTCCAAAGTCGTTTTATAGCACCTTCCTGTATCGCTGTTCCATGAGCTCAAATAGGCTGACAAGTCCTAGACCATTGAATCCATTCTCATCTTTGAACTAGTTCATATTTTGTTGTCCTTTAGTGAAGGTTTTCCAATAATAATAATGATGCATCTGAGGTGCAGACCAGCCTAAAGTATGAAAGGTATGAGAGAGCCATGGATTTATGCAGTTCCATGTCTTTTTCCTATTGTATTCTCTAGTCATCCCAGATGTTCTGATTATCAGTTGCTCTCTGGTTTTTTTATAAGGTATTTGCTTCACCTCCCACTTCCAACTTTAATGTATACATTGCCACCAAGCAGGTTCCTCAAAATACCAAAGTCCTAAAAACTTGATGATTCTCTTCTTTAAGACTGGACCTAAAATACAAAACAAGCAAAGTTAAAGAATATTTTATACTTTTGATAAAATAAATGGAGGGGGAGGGGAGCATGTGACTGACAGAAGCGCTCCTCCATAGAGAGGCACCAGAACTTAACTCATGACATACCTAATACTACATGAGCACAGAAACAACACTGGAAGAAGGAAGAAAAGGAAAGTTTAGGGAGCTCTTTGTTTGATTACACTTCTGTATTTTTAAGCCACAGCACTAAAGTTCTCAGATTTGGTTCACTCTTTCTACCAAGTCCTTTCATCTTTCTGAGTTTCTTTGTGAAAAAGCTATGCATGTGTAAGCAGTTTCAGCAAGCTCTGCTAGCAGGAAGGTGGCCTGTACTGCCAAGAAACACAGGATTAGAAAAATTAAGTCAAGCTGTATTGTCAAAAAATACTCTTATTTTGGATTAAGTAGCTCTTGTATATCTAAAATTACACCTCTCTCATACAAAACCCACAACAAACCCAATACTGCTAAACTATGTAATTGTGCAAGTATCATGTCGTGTCTTTTCTGTAAGCCATTTACTGCATATGTTTTCCACAGAAATTCCTTTTTTCTAGTTCCTCAATCCTTTTGCCCTCTCACTTCTTTAACTATGGAGTTACACTCTTTGGCACTGAAGTCAGCTGTTGGTGTTGCAGGGAAACCAACGTGGGCCACTCCACTGAGCAGCACCTCTGACCAAAACACCTACATCAAAAACAACAATGCAATAGTATAGGCAGCTTTTGTGTCCATCCCAAAAAAACCTAATTAATTTCTGTTCAAATGTAACCTAACGACTCCTGCCAGTCTGACAAATGTGCTCAGGGCACACTGGTTTTTGTATCTGCAATACACTTTTTGTTTGGATTCAACTGAGGGTAACCATTCCCATTTTCCACATTAAGCCCACACTTGAAGTGTAGAGTTCTTGCAACTCGCTCCACAAAGCCTGGCATTTCTTCACGAGATGGGAGTATTCTCCTGCCAGCTCAGCAGAGATACTTCACACAGATGGGCAAGGTAGTTTTAACTTGAATTAAACCTATCAAGCATTCTGCTCTTACCCAGAATTTATCTTGAACAATCTAATATGAATTGGAAATATGCCTTTTCAGGATAGTAACAAGGTGGAAAAGTAGGCTGGAATAGATCAGCAAACCCTTCAGAGGCGAGCACAACACTGACTTCTGAACTCAACTTACAAAGACTGTAACATTCACAAAATTCATGGACCTTTGAACCACTAAGTTATCTACAACACTGCTGTTATAACAAAGGAAAAACACACTGAACATACTGATGTCACAGGAAGTGAGTACTTCATTAGACTGCCAATTTTAACAAATGTGACTCAAGTCTCTCCTTGAAGAGTAACGGAAAGATGATGAAAACTCGTGCGCTTTCAGTGTTACTTTTCTCTCTGTCACAGCACTCGTTATGTTACAAACTACACATTCTCCTCTTCAGGCACTGAAGACAAGTTACTGTGTGACACCTTTTTGGAAAAGGCCCTGAAGAAGAACATCAGCATAAGAGCTCAGAGGCTTATTAACAAAATCCAGACCTTGAGTCATCTGAGGGGAGGGGAAATTACAACCGTGGAACCACATGTATTTTTCAGTAGCACAGGAAGCGAGGCAACACATGCCTTCTTTACTGAGCCACTGGCCCGGGAAGGAAACCAGCCCAAGCTCCACAGTTCTACCCATCTCCCCCCCACCAACACTCCCCCGCCCCAGGATGAGAAATCCGCCGGGGCGCGTACCCGCCGCGCCTCCGGGCAGCCCGAGGGCGAGGGGGCGCCGCCGCTTGCCATGTGTGCGCACTTCTCCCTCGCCCAGGAACTCGTCAGCGAGCGGGGCAGGCAGAAAGGCGAGGCCAGGGGCGGCCGCGCCGCCCACCGCCGCCGGCACAAGCCCCGCGGGGCTCTCACAAAGGAAAGGGAGGGGGCGGCGGGGGGGACGGGGCAGCCGCCGAGCGCACGGAGCCCGCGGCCGAACAAAAGGCTC
>JAWWEV010000083.1:38634576-38739028 GCA_035583235.1 Hafferia zeledoni
TGGGAGCGAGGGCTCCGCTCCCGGGATGGGGCGATGGGCGAGAGGGCTCCGCTCCCGGGATGGGGCGATGGGAGAGAGGGCTCTGCTCCCGGGATGGGGCGATGGGAGAGAGGGCGCCGCTCCCGGGATGGGGCGCTGGGAGAGAGGGCTCCGCTCCCGGGATGGGGCGATGGAAGCGAGGGCTCCGCTCCCGGGATGGGGCGGTGGAAGAGAGGGCTCTGCTCCCGGAATGGGGCGATGAGAGGCGCCCCCGCCCGGGAGGGCAGCGAGCTCCCCGCTCTGCCCGTGACTGCGGCTGTTTGGTGCTTCCCTTTCTTTTCCTTTTTTCTTTTGATTTTTTGACACCCTTCACACTTGCTGGCAACTTCTGCCAAGCTTTTACCACGCAAGGCTGAAATTTTCCATGCCAGGTGCCTCCCTCAGGCTGATTTTTTTTTTTTAAAGTAACCAAAATAATTCAGTCATTTCCAAAAATAATGTTATTTGACCTTGTGTAAATATTCCAACAATCCTTTATTCAAAAGGCCCTGGGGGTGGCGGGGGAGAGCAGTGTCAAGGTTGTGTTCTCTGTTGCCCCTGCAAAACTTTGCTCTGGTGAAGATTTTTAGAAAGTAAAATCTGTTTATCCTTGTCTGCTAGAGATAACTTCACCTTGTCTGCCTCTGTGAAGATGACGCCCTCCTCGGGCATATTCGGTTGTGAAACACCTTGTGCTGATGGGGCTGAACATCCACACACAGCAGGTGAACCATCCCTTCTTGCTTCCTCTCCTCGAGGACATACTCACATCGCCCTGAGGCTCCTCCTAACAACACCCAGTGCAGTTCGGTGGGGAAGTGCATGCCCTTTTTCCACCCTGACACCCCATGTGGCCAGAGGAGAAGGCAGCCTTTATCTTCCCAGGACTTACGGGCTGAGCTGTCAATGAAGCTCTAATTCCATAAACTCAAGGAGCTGATGGGCACGAGGGGTGCGGAGAGGCTGCACAGCTCCGTACCATATGTAATACAGCCAATTCCCTGGACCACTTTCGGGATGCTTTGGGCTTAGTGCTTATTTGTTACATACAGTGTCTGAACTCTGAGTGGCTGGGAAACATCTGGAAGAAAATAGCAGTGACTTCACTGTAGGACCAGTCCCAGCCTGACTTACAAAAAATGGCAAAGGCTGGAGTCACTTGATGAGAGACAGAGTTTTCAGGATCAGCCCAGGATCACAGGAGGTGAGGTGTAAAGCAGAAGGCAGGCAGACTGATGTAGATACAATACATCCAAGATACATCAAGGCAAGGGGATCAGAACTGGATCTGGGTCTCAGACAAGCCCTGTCAAACGCAGATAGGAGAGCTGCTGATTTTATCAGCAGCTTTGGAAGCAGCAAATGAAAGGAATGCATGCATCAACAAACACTCCGCTGGACTAAGAGCACTATAAAAGGAGGCTCCACAGAGCACACAGACAAAAATGTAAACCTGGCCGTAGAGGCAAAGCAGGCCTCGGTCTGCCTACCAGCAGGAGGCTCAGCACAGCCTGAAACCCACTTGCTCTGAAGAATGGCCAGAGTAGAGTGAAAGGCTCCAAACCTCTGCCTGAGCATGGGCAGGAACCTCGAGTTGGTGACCAGCAGCTCCCTCAATGCTCTTCAGGAAAGGCACTGGCAGAGCCAGTCAGTCTGCAAAGGAAATTAGTTCACAGTTTCTCTGAACAGAAGCAAATGTTCTGTAAGGAACAGCAGGTGCACACACTGTTGGATGGCACAGGGCACAGATGTCCTGGCCATAAGGCCAGAGCTCCTGACCCATACAACTTGGAGGAAGCTTTCAAATGAAACACTTGGCATGGGCCTACATTAGGTCTCTATAACCTGTACTTTGAGGAACTCATAATTAGTGTAAGCTACCCCTGCTAGTTGTGCAGAGGAGATGAAGTAAGGCAAGCTGTGCAGAACTGATTGAACAGGGAGCAATCTTAACATGCTCTTCAGTGAAAGATTATGACCTGGGTCAGGTCTCAGCTGAGTTTGAACAGATACTAGGCAGAAATAAAGCGCTGTGCACAACCACCACATACATAATAACTTGGATATAAAGGGCCTTGATATATCTGCAGCTATAACTGTGACCTATTCCATCTTTTCCTCTTCCAATAACAGTACTGACAGTTTCAACCCAGATAGACCACTGAAAATGGTCTCGTACTAGACAACATGGGTATAATAGGGAGGGATTGTAACTTCAGGTCCCACATAATTGGTGCAAGATGTGTGTCTTTGGGAGGCCGATTGCAGAGATCCTTCACTGCTATTGGGATGAACACAACCCATCTTCTGAGCACAAAACTTCTCCATTCTCTGGGGACTCAATCTACAGAATGGTAATATCTAAAGCAGGACTTCCTGTAATGTGCAGTGAACTACAGTATTTAGTGAGGTTTCTCGTGGGACAGCAGATGGAGAGTTTCTAAAAATTCAGTCAGAGTGAATAGAATATTTAGTCCATCTAAAGGAGCCTACTGACATGAATGCCAGTTAGGTTTTGGCATAAAGGGATGTTACTTTTCCATTATCCTCTTGATCTCTGAAGAGGGGTTCTGAAGAGGGATCTCTGATGAGATGCTTTAGCACTTTTTTCCATAGCATCAGAGAATACCCAATGGACAAATCAAGGTTTAACAGGGCTGTAGAGCCCAGTATTCATTCACCATATTTCCTTTGCAACTATACTAAGAACAATATCTCCAGGTGAACATAGAGTCATTTGCTGAGCTGAAAAACTTGTTTGCTCACTGCATTCCATCTGGTCACCGTATGTATAACTATAGCAGAAAAGGCCTGCCTAGCTTCCCCATGCTGTGCTGCCTGAGTGAAGAGAAAGTGATGCCACTGTTCACAAGAAGTTGACCAGAACTTCAAAACATCCAAAAACATACCAAACCTTCTAGAAATCATTACTGAAATAGAAGCAGGCCAGCTTTGTGCATATGAGCATAAGTGCAACTGTCATTGACACACCAGACGACATGAAAGGAGATGGAGAGGGCTCATGTGGCACTGAAGAAGTGGATCATCAGCATCTTTAACAAGATGGTACCTGGTGCACCAAGAGTGGCCTGATGGTCCTTTTCCTCCACTCCTCTTCCTCCCTTTTCCACCCTTACCCCCTCTCCAAACGCATTCTTGGACACAGATGGAAGAGGCAGAAATTGTTGGATAAGCCAGATCTCTGATTAGGAAATTGCCTGTCTCCTTAGGGCAGTGCCACCATCAGTGTCAACTTTGCAGTTTATTGTCCTGCTGTTTAATTTCTTGCCAATTATCAGACACTTAAAGGGTTCAAAGGAAGGAAGTTAGAGGCTGATAAAGGCACCTTCCATCCAGCCTGACACCAGCACCTGATCCACTCCACTCATCAGCTACCACAGACCTCATGAACAGCGGGAAAAGATGACATTTGATGGGATAACTGCAACAGTCATTACCAAAGAAGATTCCTTCTCAGGGCTTTTATCTATTAATATGGGCTGTTCTCACAGGCTGACACAATATTATTAATGAAAACATCAGCAACTTTAATGGTGCGGAGTATCTGGTACAGGTAATCACAACAGGAGATTATTTTAGCAGCAGGAGTGCCCTGTAGAATGGTGAAGGAAGAAAATGCTGGAAGTCAGTATGCCATAGTCCTTGTTACCTCTTTCCAGACAAAGCAGAAATCATTCCCCTAGCTAGGACAGAGTCTCAGCCTGAGAAGCCACCAATGCAAAAATAAAAGGAGGAATGAGGGAGAAAGAAGATAAGGGGCCTAGCCTTTCTTTCTCATTAGAGCATCTGATGCTGGCAGAGGCAAACAGAAATTCAAGAAATCAAATCATTGTGTAAGGAGGAGAGGAAAGCAGTATGCAAGAACCAGTTCCTATAGCTGCACTAGGACAAAGAACATTTAAAAAGGAACAGAAGTCGTACAAAAAGAGTAAGGACAAAAAGACATGAATACTAGTGCAAACAATCATGGGTGCAGAGGGAAACAGGCAAGAGAAACACCTGGGTAGGCTGAGAAGAATGGCTCCAAGCAAAGAAGTGGAGTAGGCTCGGGGAGAATGATGCTGATTTCTTGGGGATCAGAAAGGGAAGTATCAGAGGTTAAAATGGGGTTGAGGAGAAGAAGGGGTTAGTAAAGAAACACAAACTAGAGCTGCAAAAGGAGAAAGAGGCGTTCTGGCCTAATGCTCTTAAAGAAAAGGGTGTAGGGGAGGAAGATTTGACTGCTAGGAGGCAGATTATAGCAGAAAAACTGGAGTCTGAGGACCCCTGCCAATGTACTATCTATATCACAGTTTAAAAAATGAAACTTTCTCCTACATGGTTAACTAAATGGTGCATTCTTTACATTCTGGTTACTGGTTTGCCAAGTTCAGAATGAAGCAAAGCCAAAGACATTTGCAAATAAAGCCAGAAAATGTTGCATTTTGAGGATGAGTGGCATGCAATACTTAACACATAAAAAAATTACCTGTTGAGGTGCCTAAAACTGGGTGCTGAAGATCAGTTGAAACTTTTGACGTTGTTTGGTCAGCCATTTGCAAGAGAATAAATCCCCCTTCCCATATTTGTGAAAGCTGTTATGAAAGTCAGTTCTTATAAAACAAATATAAAGCTGAATACTAGTAAAAAGCACAAAACAATAATATCATCCCAGAGCAGTAAATAATAAATAAATATATCCTAAGTCTGCACAACTAAAATAAAACACCGAAACACTGAGAATTATTTCTTCGTTATTTGTTCATTAAGTAAATGCTGTTATATTTTCTATGCTGAATGTAATATGAATGGTTTCTTAAAAAAAAAAAAAAAAAAAAAAAAAAAAAAAACTCAACAAACCTGAAGCAACTGTGTAAATGAAGACCATCTCATCAGGCACATGAATGACAGGGTCAAATCAAAACTAATAGCAACCTGCATTCTCACAGATACTTAACTAAGATATACAAATATTCAGGAATCATCTCTGCACAGCTTGTGTGTATAATGTTAAATAAAAAATTGTGACTATATATTTATTGTATATTAGTATGGTCAAGGATCAAAGTTATTCTTGTTTATTTCCAGAAGATTTATTGTACTGTGTGGTTTTTAAATGCTGATGAAGAAATAATCACAGGCCTGATGAGTTCATAAGCTAAAGCGAAGAAAAAAGCAAACTAGAGGACAAGTGCAGCATGTTTGAGGTATACCAAAACGACCAAATTCCAAAGTTGAGGAGTAATCAATCTCCTATAATTATCTCTTTTGTGATTGCCTTTGAAAGAGATTTCAGTATAAACAAAACAGTGATGTCATCATCATTACAGTCACTAGCTTAAGTGAGTACAGGTTCAGATGAGTAAAGTAGATTTGAAAGGTATATAGCAAGTCAAGACAGGTTACTTAATGAATAAAATCACTTCCACTTCATTTTCTCTCCTCAATTCTCATGTCTTTTAAAAGATCAGTTGTCTTTTTGTATCTTTTTTCTTCCATGTAAAGAGAAAAAAATACACATTTTAAAAGAGATATGTGTTTGACCTGTTACACAGATGGAAATCAGGTTTTATTCTAGTAAAATATGTTTCACCTTGTCTAAAAAAAAAAAAAAAAAAGAAAAAAGAAAAATCTGCTGCCTTGTAATTTTCTGGTATGTCACAATTCTGAAATCAGTAGATGTCCAACAGAAGGAAAATATTTACTAACTTCAATGTATAGAACATGGCCATGTTAGAAGGCAGGTCAGATAGCATGAAAGGTCTCTAACAAGCTACCAAAAATCTTGATGGTGTGTCCATCTATTGCTATTTATCCTTCCTTAGTACCACCTTTAATCGTACATGATACCTATCTTGTCCAGCTTCAGTAACACAAATAACAAATTTGGCCATCAACAGCAGCAGAAGCAACTTCAAAGGAATGTTCAGTTACATTTCTACACATCACATTATATGCAGCTGACTTTTAACACAAATTTGTGTTTCTTCCCCCATCCAGCTTGTGTTCAGTATCTAAAACATAAGAAGTTTCGGCCCCTTGTATAGAAAAGCAGTGAAATCCATCCTCAGACTTAACCATGTGTTTAATGCTCACTGGACCAGGGTGCCAACTTTGCATAACCGTGGCCAGCTGACTAGAAGAGGCCTTCCCTGACATTCCACCGTCACGTGGTTTAGCTCCATGGTAGCCATGATATTTACTTTTTCCTCAGGACGGAGAAAGGAACAGTTGTTTAACCAAAAAGACAACATTGGCTCAGTTTAGGCTGAAAAATGTTTCTAGACACCAGAAGAACAAACGTCTAGGGAACCCTTCTCAGACCGGTCTAGGGAACCTTGAGAAAGCAAGAAACCACTTAGTTTAAGATAGACCTTGAGGTAGTAATTAGGGCTTTAGCATGTAAATGCCTGCAGTAGGAGAAGACTCTTCCAAGAAAAGATTCCAAGAAGTTCTTCCCAATCCTGTGGTCTCACACATTTCACAGCTGCACTTGTTCCTTGTTTTCTATACAGGCTCTGTATAGAAGCCTCACCCATACAGCCCTTCACATCACCAAAACAATCAGTACCCTTTATTATAGCCCTAGTTAGCCTTACAGTCATGAGTTTAACCTTTAACCTGTTCCTCAGCCAAGGAAGAATATTAAAGGTTAGTCAACTTCTGTAAAATTTTTTCACATGCACAGCAAGAAAAGAAAGACAGCAAACAAACACTGAAGATATTCATATAACCTGGGTTACAGGTAGCTGAGGTAAATTGTGCAATATGGGACACCAAATCTTTTTTCCCATAAGGCTCTCCAGATGATCATGTTCTTCCCACACAATTTCTCTTCCATCACCCCAGGGACTTTAATCATACCTGTTGTGATGAAAAGCCAAATTCTAAATGAGTTTGGACACCCTCTGGACTCAGTTCCAAAACACCCAATTAACAACATGCCAATTATCCATATATAAAATGCCTTCAGAGTTGGCATTTCTGTTTCACAATGTCATACCACAAGGTCTTCACCCAGGATCTGGTGACTATACCTTTATAAACTGTTGTAACATCATCTGCATTAACATAATTTTCCTTTCTTTCAGGAATCAGTTCCAACATTAAAAAACAGCAAAAAAACAAACAAAACCCCCCACACTGCATTTAAATGAACTGCATTCTACAACCACTGCCTTTTAAATGAACTGTCTTTACTACATAGAACATTTTCAATTTGCTGTTGTGGTCTTTGTTTTCTGGCCAAGAACACAGCCAAAAAGCATGTCTAACTTCAGATACTTTTTTATTTAATAAGTTTCAGCTCTTGAGAAGTAAGGTACTTAGAGACAGAAAACTGCAACATGACAAAGTCATAGCCCTATAATATTTAAATTAACCATTATAATAAATCAAAATATAAAATATTATCTAGTTAGATTGCAACAAGTGTTTTACTAAATATTATCAGATTTATTAAACATTGCCTTTTCCATCTCTTATGTTCAAGTATAACGTATTTTCACCACAAGAATTAGGAAACCTTTACTTTCAAAAGGGAATTAAGCAAGGAGATACCACTATGATAGGAAGGCAACTCTCTCACTCTTGGTCTCCTGAGAGAAAAGAGATTTGAATGTTTTTTCTAACAGAGCATGGACAGTATAGTGAAAAAATGTGTTTGTTGATGAAATACACAACCAATGCAAATGAGGTTAAATATCCCATTTTGCACAGCTTTGTGATATTTGGGGGGAGAAAGTGGGTGGCCTATTTTGCTTCCCCTCTCACTTGAAGAGAAACACTGCACAGATCATCATCCTCTTTATCTCTGGGTTTCTGGCACTGATAAAGGAGCATGAATACAAGGAACCTTTATTAACAAGTCAAATACATGTCCCACATTTTGATATGCTGTAATTAACTTTAAGAGAACAGTGCTGCTAATGAGCTGCATGTATTCCCTAATGCAAATCACATTAGGAATTACTGAGATTATAACCTCTGCTTGTGGAGACTGTGGTCAAAGTCCCTTGAGTAATTGCGACTTCTACAAAGTTCAGATCTGCTATCTGAGACTTCTAAAGAGCAAATACCATAAAAACGTACTACACTTAAGATTCTCAGCTGAAAGGAAAGTGGCAAATAGCTGCATTGTTCAGGAGAGAAAGTTATTACAGCATAAATCCGGAGATCACTGTCCCTCAATATTCTTCTTAGCAAAAACGTTTCCTCATGAATCACATGAAACAAAGTAATACTTTCCAGGTCCTTGTAATGTGATCTATTCTTGTATCTTTTTCTTAATGAAGAAGCATTCACCAATTGTATCAAGAGGGAGGATGTTCCCAAAAGACACAAGAAAAAAACAAATCACAGGTTGAAATTTTCCCTGAGCCAGTGTCAAAGTGCCCTCTTGTTCTTGTCGCTCAGGGCTCTTGCACACATGTGCTTTCAATTCTAATGACTTACTCTATTTCCAGCCTGGAGATTGTCATGGCACAAATCCCACCCATTAGGCAATTTTGGGCAAAGAAGCTGTGAGGGTTAGAGCAAGAAGAAAGCAGTCAGAAATGAGAATGGCCAGCTGAGGAAAGCAAGGTACAGCATGACCTGAGTTAATTTGTAAATTGCCTGTACTCCAGTCTAGAGAACTTGCTGAGTGAGCTGGCATTGCACAGAGAAGTGAGGGCCCAAGCCATTACAGTGAAAATGGAACCTGCTACCTGAACTTTCTGTGCTATACGACATCAGTTCTTAGAATATTTATGAAAGTACCAAATTGTGCGTAAATGCTATCCAGGACAATTGTTCTGTCAACAAATGGAACACATGTTTCTGCAGCACTCTGGTAACTGAGCAGGAGTCAGATTACATCCCAACAGCCAGCTGGGAAGCTGAGTTTTCCCTTGTGATTGCGAACCACCAAGTTGTTTTTGGCAAGATACAAATAGCTGTGTCCCTGACAGACATCTAGGCAAAGAATTTCCAATTATGGAGAAGTTGCATTTAAGAGTTTCAGATCTAAAATATGGACTTCACCTTAATTCCACAGCTATTGCAAAACAATTTGCCTGTGAAGTTATAGGCCAATCTGGGCAAAAAAGGTAATAGTTCAGGAAAAGTTTGCTAATGCACATACATTCTTCTAGCAAAGGATTAAAACACCTATAGCTAGGGCACGTGTATTTCCAGTTTTAGTAAAATGCAATTATTTTATCTTACAATCAGCTTTTTTTTTGATTGATTGATGGATTGATTGATTGATATTAGTGGGTGATGAGATGGAGTCTATCAATATCAAATTTTAGATAGAAAAGAAAAAGAGCTTCTTGGATTTTCTTCCTTTGAATTTGCAACATTAAAATTTTATCCTGTCTGCCTGTCTTAAAAAGTCATCTGGCTATACTGACACATTCAGCTTCCACTCAGGTGCCTTCAAAATTCTTTCAAACTGATGCCTACAGATTTTAGTGTGTACTTTGTAGATTTTTAGAATTATGGAGGTTGCATGGGTTTTCCTGGGTTTCTCACATTTTTCGGTGGTGTTTAGAAATCACTGCATGTTTTTCTCACACTTTGCTGAGGACATGTTGTTCTGAAGAAGCACCTGCAAGATAGTTTGAAGACAAAACAGAAGAGAAAGCTCAGAGCCCTTAGAGAGGCTCCAAGGGGCAGTTCTGAGGAATTCTGAGGGTGGGCACCAGGGCAAATGGGTACCATGGGTTGGTTGTAGGTATCATATATGTAAATTACTGGAAGTTACCAAAACTGTAACATCACTGAACACAAGTGCGCATATTTCGGGTGTGCACCTGGAAGCTTCCAATAAAGGCTACTTATCTATCTATCTATCTATCTATCTATCTATCTATCTATCTATCTATCTATCTATCTATCTAATCTATATATATATATCTTATCTATGTATCTAATCTATCTATCTATCTAATCCACCTATCTACACTAATTTTGTTTTGAGAGGTTTTTTGCAGGAATTTAGGCATCAGTACTATGAGTTTCATTTCTTGTGTATTTCATATTGCAAAAAGTTGTTTTGTACAGGTTTACAAGTACATGGGATAGACACTACTGTCTTTGTGCTGCTAAAGTGCACTTTATACTCTCCCCAGTACTACTTATTTTCTGTGTTCTGTTTCAAAGGTGCAATACAGTTGGACAGTCTCAAATTTCTGTCTGATAATAGAAAAGTCAGATTTCTTGAAAGGTAAAACTCTTCTATTTGTGATCATGCAGCTCACCTTTCATAGCAGAAAATTTCACACACAACATTTGCTCAGGAATTCATCCAAAGGACTTTAGTAAAATCAGATATTAGTTCATTTATTAAGTATATTAAAGAAGCAGCAGTATCTAAGTTTAAATAAGTAACAAGGGAAAATATGTGGAAACAGAATATGGAAGTGGATTATTTGCTAAAGATACAAGACACAAACAAAACTACTTACATCTTTTAAACTGGGCTACCTGGCCTGAAATGTTTTCCATTTTTATCCATACATCTGTACTAGTGACTAGATTGCCACATATGTCAAATGGGTTACAGTGGTTCCTCCAAAATTTAAGAAAAACTGGGCTCTTAGTGGACATGTAACAATTTAAATTTCAAATACTCAAACGTGGAAAAAAGTAGTAAAATATGCATAAATCTTGAACCTAACTCATGACTCTCATTTCAAGTCAGGTCTCAGTTACAAAATGTTTGCTAACTTTGGTGGCTGTTGCATCTGCTAAAGTATTTCCAGTCCAAAGTACAAAACAGAGCAAGGAGCCCTGTGTTACTCCCTCAGGTGCGGTATCATAGAATCATAGAACAGTTTGGTTTGGAAGGGACTTTTAAAGGTCATGTAGTCCAACCCACTGCAATATTAGATGAGACAGCTCAGAACCTTGTCCAGTTATATGATTCTGTGATTCTCCAAAGTGATATGAGTATTATTTCCACGTAGTAATATTAACTAAAAGCAATGACTCTGAGTCACAGCAGCAGATTCACTAGTACTTGTGAAGAGTAGCATAGAATTTTACTCACCTCCAAGTTTGATACAGATTTTCAGATTCTTTCTTCTTAAAAAAAAAAACCAAAACATAATGTTCACTGTCCTGGTTTAATCATTTCATCAATGGATATAAGAGGATTTTTTGAAACAAATGTTATCACCATGTCCACGACAATGGAAGTTGCTATGGCACCAAAGGAAAAATTGCTGCCACAAGTACAAAATGTGATAGGACAATAGCAGTATTACCTAAAACATTCTAGAGTAACCTGATTTTTACAATGTTGACTTTAATGATTTCTATCAGTGATGTAAACGCATGATCGCACTTACAATTAACATATACCTACTTATAAGATCCCATTTACAGCACTTAACTCTCCTGCAGCCTGTTTATCTGTTTTATTTGATCTTAGAACTTCTTTTTCTTCCATATTTGTAGTTCTAATACTCCATAGTTATTTGATTATAAAGACCCACACAAACTATGTCTAACAGAAAAACATCTTGGCCTGGATGTAGAAGGGGTAGAAAAAGCCGAATACGGTCTCTGCTCTTTCATTCTTCCCTAAACAAGATACATTCTGAGCAAAAGTCTTCCTTATTAAAGATTTGCAGCTTGTGTAAATCATTTTGGCAACCCTGGTTTGACTGCATCTGTGTCAAGCAGTTCATGTACAGCCTAAGCAATAGCAGTATATCATCTCAAAACTGTGCAGGGAGAGACAGAGAAAAAAAAGCTGACCAGACATGAGGCCATTGTGAACTGAGAACCACGTTGGCAGATTAGCATGGAACTCTGCTGTGACTAATCACTCTGGTGAGAAATAGTTCATACAGATGCACCCTCAGATAGTTCCTGACATTCTATGACTCTCCTTTGCCTTTTATGGGAGCTGCCATTTATAGTCAAGAAATTGTTCTTATTTTATTCCTTCCCAGTTTCTGGATCTAAACCAGTATTAAATATCTGTTCAACAAACCCACATGAGACTTTCCAGTTTAAAACTGCCAACATCCTACTGAACTTTGACAGGCTTTGTCAATGGTTTGGCTTTCCACCTTATCTCCCCATTAATATTTCTCTTAAGCTTTCACTTATGTTGTTCTGTCAAAGTGAAAACATACAGGAACAACTGTTTTTATCATCAGCTGTGTAGTGTGGTTTGGAGAGATTGTGGCAATTTCATTTATAATCACACCTACTTAAGCTGTGAATAAAACATTAATTTACACCAGCAGATACAGAAACTGTGTTTACACAATCAGTTCTGACTTGGTATAATTGTAGCATACTTTTTGATCCCTAATTGCAAGGTACAATAAGAAGTCTTGCAATCATTATACACACTTTTTTTCTCTATTTAACATAAACTTACTATGTTAGCCACAGAGAAACACATTCCAAAAATTTAACACACTAAAACTGTCTACAAAAACAAAGTTTCAAGGATTTGATTTGTCAGAGAAAATATACATAATAATGACAATGTTAGGGCTCTAAGCTTGGCTTCTATTCTCAGATAATCCAAGATATTTAAGTGTTACTGTGGTATTGCATTTCAGTAAGAAATTTGCTCTCCACCTTTTTCTCCATTACAATTACATTTGAAAGAAAAAGAAAACACTACTGAAAATAGTTGTTTATTCAACATTAACATCAGTCCAGCACAGCTCTGCACAAATCCTCCAGTACAGAATATGGCCTTCTTTGTTTAAGCATCTAAATTACAGTATATAGAAACCTAATAGAATTTATATCACCCACCCAAAATCCTGTATAAACCCTAAGCTCTGCAAAGTGTAATACAAACCAAAGATAGAAGATTGTAGAGGGAAATAAAATGCCAAACATAAGCTTCAGAATTTGCCAGGAAAACTGTAGATAAAAATAAAGCTTGGAGGTTAACTCTAATACTTGGCTGCAGGAAAGCTTACTTTGCTGAGGACTAGAGTTTAGAATAATTCCCTGAAGAACTCCAGCACTAGTAGGAACAGACTGCAAGGATTTACGTTATTTAGAAAACAATTCCTTCTGCACCCAAAATGATTAGCTTTCAAGGGCACATCTGGCTTTCCCTCTTCTTAGTTTTTAGTTAAAAAAAAATATTTTACCACTAGTATTTTTGGAGAAGACCCAGAGTGGATAAAAATGGGTCCATTAAAATAGGATAGCTTTGCAACAGAGATGATAAATCCCAGTATGTCTCCGAGCAGGAGCAACAGTAAATGGACATTTTTGGCTACTGTGCGCTCTCTCTGGCTATTACACATTCTCTCTGGCTACAGAGGGAAAGGATTTTCCCCTGTGAGAAGCTACACCCGAAATACCACCTCTAATGGTGTGTGGGCAAGAGGCAAGTTACAATTCTAGTGCTTATTGCTACTACTAGGTTTCAAGTTTTGCACATTGTTCCATACAAGGCAGTATATCCCACTATTTATTTCTACCATTGAAATACTCTGTTCAAATCTAGTCAATCTCTGAGAGCAAGATTATATTAGCTGTTTGCAGAGCTCATGGCAGTAAGGAAAGATCAACTCATCATTTCTGAGACTTCTTCCTTTGCATCTATTATTTCTGACTCAGTGTCAGAAGGCTGGTGTGTGATCCCATAGCTATGTGGTTTAATCTGAACCTGGGCTGCTGCAGTCTTGCTCTCCTCTGCATTGCTACCATTTACCTCTCTTGTGCTAGCACTGCTGCTTCTGTTCAGTGAGGTGAGCCAGCTGAAAGCCAGTCCTAAACCCAGGAATTTTTGTCTGGTTCAGTCCTCAAAGGAGAGAGGACCATGGCAGCCCCCAGAAGTTCAGCTACAGGTGCTGCCATACTGCACCTTTATTCTCATTTCCAGTTTGGCCATTGCATCAGGCTCTTCTGTCTCCTCCATTAGATGTTCTAACCAGAGCCCTGTGCTTTCCGCTTGCATTTTCTCACAGTTAGCTGAAGCTCTTCATAAGCAACCCCTGAGCTATCTTATTCTTCCCCTTCTAGTCCCCTTGCACTAACATGGATGAAATTGCTGAAATGCAGTGACAACTTGCTATATAAACACAGAACAAAAATATCTCTCTTGTTTACCTACCCTGCCTATTTGAAAGACTTGTTTAAGCGATAATCTTTGAAGTCCTGGCTATGTCTGTGCTATATACCATAACAAATACAGAACAAAAATTTCAGCTGGAGAAACAAGGCAATAAAAGTTCCATATCCTAGATCCAATAGAGCAGTCACTCACAGGCCAGGTGATGTGTGTATCAGTAGCAACACTTCCAGTGGTGGTACCTGTTGCCATCGCCATTAGTGTGACTGATAACATAGCAGGAAAAAAACCACAAGTTGTGAGGTAGAGAGCATTTGTGTTACTTCTGGGCTGGACATCACTAAATAAACAAGCCATCATGCATGCTTGTGTGCCTGCACTTGGGAGGCCCAGCAGACAGAGAAGGGTTCTGTGATGAAGCCACTCCAGCTGCAGGTGACCCAAGCCAGCAGGACTTATTATAAAAGAGAGGAAGGATTGTGCCTTACCTACCACATTGACTAAACACCACAGACAGCAGCTCTTCCACTCTGTAGCCAGACACATCTTCTGACCTTGAGCCCACTTTTGGCCCAGCTGTAGCAAAGTTATTTGGTGTGCTGCTGTCACAGGATGCCTCACTGCCTCCCCTGCTCTTTCCAGTGTAGAGATTCCTCCTGAACACCAAAGTCACAGGACAAAAAGGAGGTGACTCAGCACTACCAGCATGTTCTTTTCAGGCAATAAGGTAGGGGCAAATCAAAGGCTGGTCCTTCTATCTTATCTGCAGTCCTCAAGCAAGATGCATACTGTAAACCTGTGGTCCCTCAAATTACCTTTATTAACAGGCCCAAACAAGATTCCTGGTAACAAAGTTGAGACTGAGTTACTAAAATAAGACAGTAGAAACCTAAGTACTCTTTGGACATACTTTGACAGTAGATTGCCAGCATAGGTGCTATATGACTGGTCCTGATAAGAACAATCCTCCAGCAACCATCCCACAGTGTCTGTTCGTCAGGTACTATCAATTTCAGTTGCTTACTAGACCTCCACTGCCCAGGAACCCAGACAAAATCTCCATCTCAAAACTCTACTGCTGCCTGAAAAACGATTCTTGGATCACTTAGGCCTGGAGGTTTGTACTGCCTCCTGGATCCTGCTGCAGGACACATTTACATCATTACTGAAGCATGGAAAGCAAAAGTAGGCTCTGCTGAGAAACACACCAAGCAAAGGTACAGCAGGAGCCTGACTGAGAAATGAGGAAAACATACAATCCAGGCTGCTCTTCTCCAAAGAGGAGAGCACACCAGGAAGCTAGGGGAGCACTAAAAGTCATCCTGACACTGGGAAGTAGCATGTGACAGTGCAGAGGCCCCTCTGTACTATGGAGCTACATGCATCCCCACTGCACCAGTGGGCAGTTTAACCTGACACCTCTCACCGCACAGCTGTGGCGAGCAGAGGTCACACATGGCCAGGTCTCTTGCTAACACAGCTTTGGAAGTGCCCACACCCAAATACGTTTCTCAGTCAATGAATTCTGACAAGATACTCACAGGATGGCATTCCCACTTCATGTGGAATACAAGGTGAAATTTTTCAAACACTTGGAAAAACAATGACTTCTCAGTCTATGGTAACTGTGCTCATGGAACCACATGCCTTCCCTTCTTATCTGCCTGTACTGTACCTAAACCAAACTGACTGATACAGAGGAAGTCAATTTCTGGGAATTTTCCTCTGGTTTTTTAAATATTTATTTTAAGACAAATTAATCTTTAAGTATTGATAGGTTTTAAAAGTTATTAAATCTACTCTGATTTGTTACTATTTGACTCTCTTTCCTTTTAAATCATGATACCATCAAATAAAAGAAAATGTGACAAGTCAAGTAAGCATCTTGTCACCATATTTAAAGGGACTTAGACAAATAGTTGAGATAGTGCACAAACATCAGCATATTAAAATACTTTTTGAGGTAGTTTAAGCTATCCTTCCAAGCCTTACCCAGTTTTACTGTACTGTGTTCTTGCAGCTACAAAGTCTGTTTAAGTATTACCAACAAATACCCTGACATTCTGACCCTTGTACTCACTGCTACATTTTCCCATATGCATGTGAAATATAGTAAGATACTGTACAATGAGAATAAAAAAATCTAGGCCTATAGGAGGCCTGTCAAGCTACCAAACTCAACATCCCATGCCTGTTCAGGTAGTAATGAAATCTATCCTTGCTCCTATCCAATGCCAGGGTCTATGAGCCAAGGAAGGTTGCGAGGCCAAAGCCTTTGCAGTTGTTACCTACACTGTAATGGTATCAATTTTAGCATATTAGTTTGAGGAAGAGGTCCCTGCTTGCAGCTTTTATTTTAAAAGTTCAGCACTCCTAAACTAAAGCAGAGCTTCTCTGCTCCTTCACTGCTACGGAAAGTTCACCCTGGAAAGTCATCCCACATCAGTGCTCCCTCTTCTTTGTGCTCATAGATAAGGTTTCATGCAGCCAAGGAAGACAGGACTGAGTTCTGTTGCCCACCAGGAAAACCATTATTTCAGAAAGCCCTCCTTTTTCCAGCACAAAATCTAGAATCATCACCTTCAGCTGAAGGGCACAGTTCCCACCTGGGTAATGTTCCCTGTCCCTCAGAGAGTCACAGAAAAAGCAATGATTCAATAATGAAGAACTTTCCAGGACTTCAAGTTTCCAAAGTGTGATTACAAATCAATTTTCCTTGCATCAGAAAAACACCTCTTCCAAGCCTTAAGTTCTGCTGCTACACCTGATCATTCCTGATGGGCACCTGGACTATTTCCCAGCACATGTATTCATTTCACACACACTTCCAAAAGCACGTGTCCATCTTTTTAACTGTCCCTCTGACAAAGGCAGTCCTAGAAGAGACAACTGCACCATTTCCATCTTAATGGAAAAGTGGCAAGGCAACAAAGCAGAGAAGCAATGACAGGCAAGGGAACAAAGTAGAGAAGCAATGACAAATTATTTTTTAAACACAAATAAATGTATGGAATAAAAATGTATTATTACAATTAAAAACATGGAAACCTGACCTTGGGTATAGCACCTGTAGGACATGGAGCACAGCAAAGGTCCTACAGAACAGTACTTTGGATGCTGGCAGGATGCTCTTCACAGTGCCTGGCATTTTATGTTTGTAGTCTCTCATAATAATGACATATCACAACGACTTTGAGCACAAACATAACAGCCAAAGGCCATTATCTGCTCTAGCTTTTAGTGTCAGACCTGGCTTTAGTCACATTGGCCAAGACTGGTGACAGGCATAAAGAAATTGAACTGTTGGCCTGAGTTCATCTATTTGGAATTAGCTTAAGCACTATAGCCTCTCTCTTTACTTTTGCTAGCAGAGATTGATTTGCATTCAGTGTCCTGTGTTGTACCAAAGGACACGGTTTCATGCTGACAGCCTGAGCCAGTGTCAGACAAACCATTGCTGCTGGGTTGAAACCAACCTTCTGTATATTGACTGCTGTGCCTATAATGTTTGCGTCTTATGTTATCTTATTGGAACAGCTTCGCAGAAACAGGAGTCATTTAATAAATCCTTATCAAAGCTTCAAGCTGGGTTTTATCTTTCTGCTGTTCTTGCAAAGGATATTGTTTGTGGAAAATTAATCTGACCAAACATGGACTTCTTTCTATTTGTTTCTATGTCCATGAAATCATTTATACTTAATTTCTTTTCTTGTAAGTAGTCAGTCAAGTTTAACTATTTTCCAACTTAGCCAGCAGATATATTTGTACTGGATATACCCCCTCCTATCTCATGGTTAAATGCCAGTATCATTGTTTTTAATGCAATGTATGATTTATACAGCATTTTCACACACTAAGTGCTATACATGTTCTATGTACTAAGTTTGTATTTTGGATCTCATAAGCACAAGCAATTACAACAATCTTTATAAGCTTAACACCCTTGAAGAACCAGTATTGGACACACATTACATGACTTTAATGAGGGAGAAAGAAAGGCGAATAGCAGGCTTAGATTTAGAGCAACTGCTTTTTTTCCTAGAAATGTGTATTTGGCAATATGGTGATGCTCTTTCCAGCTGAAGATGACTGAAGACTCATACTAATAAAGGAATAAAATGTATTAATCAGAGAAAGGGAAACAGGATGCAAGGGGAAAAAAGTGACTAATGGCTTTCCATAAAATGTTTCGATTCTTGCTTTGATTTCCTTTAGCTTTGTGGTTAGCTGTTGCCTAAGGAAAACTCTCCAATCGAACACATCACATCTAACGTCAGATAGAGTAAATCTAATGCTTTGTGTGTGGAGTACTGTTAGTTTACCAAAACATTGCATCAAATCCCTAACTAGTTCAAAGGGTGTGTGCACAAGTTATTATTTCCCTAGAGATAGGACAATCCAAATAAAACATTGTTTCTGCTCCTTGGACCAAAAAGATAAAAGGCTAGTTTTGCAGTAACAGGGCCTCTTAACATCAGGCCTGTTTTGCCTGACAGAAATTACTTGAAAGATTGTCAGCTTTATGCCTTAGTTGAGGACTGCAAAAAGATTGCAAGAATATCACCCAGATACTAACAAAGAAAAGTTTATTTTAGCTACAAGTGGATTTCCTATATCTCTAAGTTTTCTGAATTCCACTAAGAGGAAATGAGGGGGTTTTTTCAGAGTTGCTGTAGAAAATTCCATTCATGAGAATTAGAGTGACAGTCTCTGTATCTCACACTATTCAAAAAGAATGTCCCATACACATATTAGCTCATGTATTGTTATGAATTGTAACTGCTTACAGCAGCACTAACAGCTCTGGGGACCATTTGATGTAAATTCTACAGTCGCTTAATTCCATGCAGCTCCAATGACTTCAGTGCAGATATTTCAGATTTATATAAGCCGAAATAAGCAAAAATAGAACTCTGAACCACACTCAGCAAAAATTTCTCATAATCAGTCCTACTTGCAGAAACAATTAGTCTTTCCTTTTAAACATATTTTATAAGTCTTCAAAAAAACCTTCTTCCCTACAACACACAGGCACTGTTGCATTGTTTTTACATCCCACTTAAAGTGCCTGTAAGAAAGAAAATGGTGCAATTCTCTACTAAAATCCTGGCACAGTGTCATTTTTAACATAAACAGAACTGCCTCAGGTTGACACTGTAAGCTGTATCTCCCTGCTGACTGCTGCGTCCAGAGCAGACACTGCAGAGTTGCCATGCTTTCATCAGCTCATGTATTTATGATCCCACAGGAAAATAAAACTTTAAAAAAAAAAAAAAGCTGAGTCCAGTGATACTTTTAAAATAAGTGAAAGCAGGTAAAAACATGCTCTGCCTAGAGCTACACCAAGAACACCTCATTCAAATACATGCAGCAAACACATCCACTCATATTCCAGCCCTCCCACAGAATTTTCCAGCCCACCAGTATACCTATCAGCCATCAGAACGGCCCAGAAAATTACGTAACAGTACTTGTCAGTAGTATTTTACCCCTGTCTATTTCCAGGTGCGTAATTCCTAACCTGAGGAATTGGGCAACTGTGTATCTTTGAGAATCCAAACCTAAACTTCACTGAATATCAAGTAATTCAAGACATCATTAAACACATATTTGAAGAAACCTACCCTGTCAGGAACACATTCATACCAAATCCCAATACCAGATTAAGGTTTTTCACTTTGCTCTCTCCAATCCACATTCTACAACTCTCTGTAGCCAATAACTAAATCACTTACACATAAGGGTCTTTTCCAACCTAAATGATTCTATCTCATGGCTGCTTCTAAGGAACTTATAAGGTATAAGAAGTAAGAAGAATTATTAGCCATTATGGCATGCCAAGGGCATAATCTTGCAGACTGAGTGCTGTTTATAGCTGCTATTCACTTAATTTTAATCCTTTATTCTCTCTAGGTTATTTAAAATCAATTTGAAATCTTCATGGACTGGTCTAACATACAAGATATACCTCAGGAAGAAGACAGAGAATCATTCTGCAGAGTCAGGAATACTTATTTCAAAAAATACTCTAAATCAGGCAGATCATCACTGGTCACCAGAAAATGTTTTTAATACTTTTATGGTAGAAATTCAGTGTTCTTCAATACATTTGGATCTAAAACTTTAAAAAGTAATAAACCTACCATACATAGGTTATATATTTTGCATCAGGCCATTATCTACAGTGATCAGCATGTTCCTTTCTTTTTCTGTGGTTGTTTTCAGGGTCCACACCTCTGTCTGCTAGAGCCAAACACAGAAAGAGGACACAATGTTGTCTTATGGATTTCACAAACAAAAGCACTCAAGTTGGGAGCTCAGGCCACAGAAAAAAAGTTCAGACATCATGCAGTTCAACTGGCAATTTTCCTGCCTGAAAGAGACTCATTAGTGGAGGAGGAAGACACTGTGTGAACAGAACCCAGGTACCAAACTGGTTTGTGACACAGAATATGGACAGCACCTTTCACAACGCTCACATGCCTAGGATTAGCTGGTTCCAGATCATCCTCCTAGTTCCCTCCTTAAAGTAGCTTCAAAGTGCCCCAACAAATTTCAGCAGAGTCCTAAAAATACTGATCTGAGAAACTGCAATTAAGATTTTATATTTCTTCTGTTGCCCCCAGGTTCAGAGGAGATTTTCATAGGATGTCTATTTCCTCATTCACAAAGACATGATCCTGGCTCATTTATATGTACTCTTGAGACTCAAGACAACAAGACAAGGCCTAACCACTCAGCTGGAGACTCCCTAGACATATAATCCTTGCTTAGAGACACAGAATGCTGCCACATTTCAGCAAGCTCTTGCTGTTTTCATTGCCTGAGGGGGCTCTGGTTTGTTGGGCCCCATTGGAAGGAAATCACAGAATATAGGTCCAGGATGAACCTTATCTAGAAGCTTCTCTCCCTGCCCTGAGACAGGATCAGCAGTACATATATGATTCTTGACACAGTGATTGTGCAGTTTTTTTCCTTTGTCCCCTAAATGTTGCAGAGTGGCACTACCTTGGTTATTAAATCCTGCATCCAGTCTAAACATCACTTGCTGCAACTCAAGTACTATACACAGATAACATTGGGAATCATTCATTCAGCTCCATTTTGCAGCCATCTTCTCTGTATCTGATGTCTTTTTTTTTTCTTTCTTCTGATTGATTGCTCTTTCCTAGACTAAGGACTGACATCTTTTTAGTCTTGTTACCTAGAGTTACCAGCAGGAGGATAGCACAGCATTTCATTAACTGTCATAATGACAACTTACTTGTATGTCTGAAGAACTTTATCTTGTGATAACCTATTTAATTGTCTGGGATTTCAAAATTCTTTATAATTACATCACATACCAATAGGCATTTTGTCTTTTCACTGGTAAGTGTATTTATTTCATTTAACACTGAATGGCATTATTTTGCTGTGCTCTGAAAATAAATAATTTGTAAATGCACAGATGCACAAATTCTGTAGCTCACCTGACTACAGCAACCCCCTAGGTACATTAAGTTTTTTCTATAATCCATGAGAATATGCCACTCCTCTAATCAGCTACCCTTTCACCTGCTGACAACAGCCATAGTCAAGATAATTTGACTATTAGTAAAATTAAGAAATAGGAAGTTATTTCCCCTCCCTTTTCACAAACACATTATTCAATTTTTCCAGTATCTGGTGTTTATCAGCATTTTGATTAGGTAGTTTACCCATATGCTCTGTCCATACCAACAACTGATAAACCACCACAGTAAGAATGGAAAACCACATCTGTTCAGGAAGTGTGCACAGACAAGAAAATTACTTTAATTATGAATTAACTCTATGACTCCAATCAGAAAGTCATTTCTGACTTTACAATAGCAAAAACTAAAGTGTATCTGCTTTGTAAATAACTTAGTACCTGTGATGTTTAGACCTTGGTATAGTTTGGTAAAAGGTGGAGTGTGGAATACTTTAGATGCCCATTGTTAAAAATCACCACTACAATGCAGCCTGCATGGGAAATTAATAATGGATTAAACAGTACAAATTACACACTGACAGTATAAAGCAATGCTGGAACAAAGCATGTGGGAGAAAAACCCCCACAAAGCTCTTTGTTTAGCAGACAAATCAGTTTCATCATTCTTGGTAACAAGATCATGCACTGTAATTAACAGTTAGAAAGCTCGTACTGTAAATAATCCAAGTTAGCTGGAATGAGGGTGTTTTTCTTGAAGGGTGTTAACTTTCCAAGCCCTCTTCACAAGAACAGAAAACAGGCTAAATATTCTTGTTAGTGAGTTAGATATAGATATTTTAATCAAGTTGTAACTAAACCTCTTCAGAAAGACAAAGAGCAAAGGGAAGAGAAAGACACTACTTTCAAGTACAATCTTGACAAAGAGAAAAGTAGCATAAATGAGGCTTCATATATGCAAGCAGATTCTGTAACTAATCGAAGTGTTCAAGAGAGGTGGTCTTGAGTTGAAGACCTGATCCTTCAAAACCCTGTCTCTCAATGATTCCCATTCAGCTAAGAACATTTATACAGAAGGGTTATAACACTGATCTTTATGCTTTCCTCCATGGAAAGCAGAGAATAGAGCACGGAACAAGTACAGTTCCATACATAATTTTATACATTTTTATGTTTATCTCTTCCTATATCCACTCTGAGTGACAGCCAGTACATTTGAACAAAAATATATTAAAATGTCAGCATAGCCAGAGTTTAACTGCTTTCAAAATACCTGAGCTGGACAGAGTTAACTCTTACATTTTATGAAGCACAGGTCAGGGCCAGTCAGTCACTTGTGAACCAGCCCCAGCATCATAAGCGCATCACAGGAATTAGTGACACAACCTCCTCTATAGATCCTTGCATCTGGGCTACACTGAAGTCACCTGCTTTCCAAACCAAATAAACTCTCTAAGACACCACTGCATTCAGAGGCATCGATGTTTATGCACCACTACAGATGCTGTAATATTCCATTCCATGCTCTTTGGGAGCGCAGATAAGCTCCAGTGTCAGAATAACCTTGGCAAAACACTTCCTTCATGACATCCCCAGCCTTTGAACTATCCCAGAGTTACTTTTCCATCCAGTACTCTATTCTGGCTTTTAAGATCTCCCAAAATTTCTTGGCATTTCTATTAGTTCAGCATATTATTGACTTACTACCTATACTCAGCAACAACATAAGCCCTTTACAGTGACAGTATAGGCCACTAATCTGTTTAGCAGGCACTTTTAGTCATTTGGGATTAGACAGAATATAACTAACAAAGCAGGGCAACTCGAGCAAGGAAAGAAAGAACAGACTAGGGGTCTGACTTGAGCTTGGTGAAGTTTGCCTCGGAGTATTTTTAGGAACCGCTTGAAGCTATTTCAGAGCCATTAGCACTTATCTTTGAGAACTTGTGGAGGAAGGATGAGGCTTTTGATAAAGGGTGAATACAGTGCTTATCTATAAAAACAGAGAAAGGAGGATCCTAGAAATGACAGAGCACTTAGCCTAACACTTCAGTTCTTGGTAAGACATCAGAACAAACCATTCAACTCCTATGTAAGCATCTCAAAGATAAGGACATATGAGCAGGGATTTGCCAGTAGCAATCTAAGTTAATTTTCTTTAAGGCAAACAGCAAGCCTAAAATCCAGTGAAGATAAGAGTGATTGTTGTTTTGTTAAGGCTTTGATGCTATATCACATAACAGTCTCATAGGAGAGCTATGACAACATCACAAAACAGGTGTACAACATGGAAAAAAATAGTCAGAATGATGAGTTATCAGTGAGAAATTATCCAGCCAGATATTATATCAACCTGTGTTATGCAGAACACTACTGTAGGACCCTAGCTAGTCAATATATGTACTTGTCATCTGAAAGCTGGTAGAGACTACATCTGCAAACAATGCCAAACTGGAGGGAGCTGTGAGCACTCTGGGAGATTACAACTGAAAGCTATTGGGACAGCAATGAGTAACTGCTCTGGATCTGTTCCAGTCCTGTTTTCTATGACCATATTTTTCTTCATCTCTAACCCTTATGCAAAGCACAAGCTTTACTCCCCTGATTTGACACATCCTAAAGCTTCTCCATATCCATGTTGTTTTCATTCAACTCCTTTTGGCCAAATCCAGACAATCACGTCTCCTCTCAGGCTGTCACAACTTGCCGCTTGACTGCAAGTTCCTTTGGAGGGGGGTTGCTTTTCACTGTATTTGCACATCCCAAACCTTTGCTGTGGTTTCTAGCAGTTTACATGCTACAAGTCAGTTAAAAGAAAAGAAAAAATTCCGACATAAACCAGGCAGGCCTCCTCTTTGTCAAAAGTGATAATTGTTGTTTCCAGCATTAAAGTATTCTGATTGTTTTAAAAGAGGACAGCATACTGGACAGGAAATAAATTTGAATTTGCATTCGCTTTTAATTTTCTTTCTTTTCATACAATATCTAAGGAAGAATTATTCAGCACTGGTGTGTACTAATTGTGCATGTACTGAGAGCTGACACGTGGAAAATGAAGTCTGTATAAAATGAAATCATTTCATACAAGGACACCAGGGCCTAAGGGATGGAATTGCCAGCCCTGAATGGCACAGCAGCCATTTCTGCAGTGTCTGATCTTGCAAACATTGAACACACATGCTCAGCTTGACAGTGAATAACCCTATTGAGTTGAATGGTATTACTTACAGTAGTAAAGTTAAGTACATGCATAAGCACTCACAGATTTGGTGTTCAGCACAAGGCATAAGAAAAAATGAGGATGAAACCAGACATTTCCTGTGCTACAGAGAAGTTTTAGCCCAGTAAATCTGCTTAGACTCTGGTCCAGAAAGACTGGAACTTTCCTTTCTGTAAACATCCACTGTGGAGTCTTCCTAGCAGGCAGATGGGGTGGAGCTCTCGTGTATCAGAGGCACTGCTGTACCTACCCTGGCACCTACACAGCCTCTGTAGGGCTTCTGGAACTGAGGGGTCAATAAAAAGCACTCTCAAATTTGGCACCTGTGGCCTTTACACTCCATTTAGAAAAACAGAATCACATATTGTATTTTCATTAACAGTGAAAACATACAAGTCAAGAATAAAATCACACAAGCTTTTACAGACTTCCCTGTACTACCAGACTACCCAGAACACTGATATTTTCCAAACTCCCAGCCAAATGAATACACATGTCCATAGCCTTTGAAGGGCCAGCCTTCATACTGAAATGTTTCTCCTCTTCACTCTCTCTGTTAAAACCATACCTTTTTCACATAATGAAGCAATTCACTGGATCCTAAAAGGTACTTAATCCACAACAGAAAAAAAAACTTACCAGATTTCCTTTTCACTACCTTATACATCACCTACCCTATAACTGACACTTTCGAAAGAAGTGTGAGCAAGGTGAGGGGAAATTTGTTCAGAAATAAGAGCATTCAACAATCTGTAAACTAGGGCTGAATTTCAAACCCTGAGGCTTAATTCATTACAGAAAACATCTGACAGGAAAGTGTTCTCGGCACAATGTGTTGTTTCATACATTTTCCTCTTTTGAGTTTGCTTTCTCTAAAAACCATATTCACATACAAGACCCTGTAATGTCAATATAAAGGTTTTGTAGTTATGGAATGATTGGAGCTGAAATAACCCTGCCAGGAAAGCAGAATAGCTTTGATTTCTGCATGGAGAAATAATACCAACAACCATTTTTAGGCTAATGCATCATGTAACAGGAAGTGGTATGTACAGCTCTCACAGCACACATCCACCACATCAGTTCCTCTAAAGGGAGGGCACAGCAGAGCACAAAGCACGAGCCAAAAAGCTTTTATCCAGGTTCACTATCCACCCTGCTCAGTAAGGCAGCTTCACACAGCAGGCAGGGCTGAGATGACAGCAGCAGTGCCATCAGGTACAGCACTGGCCCCACTCCTCCTCTGAGAGCAGCAGGGCACTGGTGCAGAATGCACTGCGGGTCTAATTCAGAAAGGGGATTTGTTTCAGCTGCTGATACCAATACAAACCCTAGTACAGGAGGGAGGAGGAGATAGAGAGTACTCAAAGAGAAGAGTAGCTTGTTACCCTGGGAATGAGACTGGGTGCTTTGCTAAGCAGAGGCTGTTCCAGGGCTTTGAGAGGTCTGAAACACCCTGAGTTAACAACTTTGAACCAGACACCAAGTACAAAATAGCAGGGACTGCCCTGCCAAGACAGCTTAGGGTTACATGCAGGAGCCTCCACACAGAATGCCCATGCAAGGCAGTCCAAAGTTCTGGAGCTGTTGAAAAGTCTCTGTAGTCCACCAGGGCAGAACAGAGGTGCAACATAGGCAAGAATCTGACTTAGCCTCGCAACAAAGATACATCATTTACATTTCCTGGTATTTCATATTTGTGTAGAGTCTCTGTGTGTTTTCTTCACTGCAGTGTCACCTGCTATTTCTATGGTTTCAGCTACAATAGTTTCATGCAGAAGAAATGTTTTTCCTGGCCACAAAAGGTTTGCCTTGCCCAGATAGAAATCCCTTCAAATGTTTATCTTGAGCTTTTAGAATATTGGCCCAAGAAACAGAAATAAAAATTTGCAAATAATGAAACAAACAAGCATAGAGGACTGCAAAAAGAAATGAATACAAAGATATAAAGAACAGAACAGTGAGCCAACTTAAAAGGCACCAGAAGAGTTGCAAATGCAACAATAGGAAGGTGTGGTATGTGATTGATAACAGAGGAGAACGACAGCAATTGAGTAGAAGGCATTATTACTGCTTGTGTGCAACAGCACACCTGAAACTACCAGTGAGGAGTCTTAACTTTACCAGGCCTAGCTCTTACCTGAAGAACTGTCTTTATCCATCTCCTTGAACTCCCTTTGTTAGCACCCAGTAGACTGGCATTTTGGCATCTCTCATGTCCTTTAACAGTATGTTCATGACTCCACAATGTGTGTGGAAAGAAAAGTCAAGCTCTTTGTTTTCAAAGGCACTAAAACAAATGCCAGAAAAGTCAACTGTAGGGCATTTACATGCTTATTTTAAAAAGCAAGGATTGGGTACTACACAGCTAAAATCTCTTTCGTCACTTGTCTAAGCCATCATGATTTCTTTGAAATTTGGATAGGTGCTTGACATGGCCAGTTATTGCAGCACACAAACAGCTGGCAACTGGTTAAACTGCAGTAAAGTATCTGCTCTGTATCAAGAGATCCCAGCTGATGCTGTAGCCCTGACTGATGGAGCCCACAGGCTTCCAGCTGTGGCACAAGATCAGGAGCACTGAGTATTATGCCTCACTGTAAGCACTAAAGACTTTTAAAGGTCTTGCTCAATGCCATGCTTCATATAAGATATTTCATCCTGTAATTCCACTGCCACAGAGGAACTGAGCACTTGCCTTGCTAGACCTAGAGTTTCACATCTGTCTCAGACTTTCTCAGGCTGTCTCTGGCTTTCTCATCTGTTTTAGCTAGACAAGATGTTGGCTCCCTTGTCAGAGTTGGTTTTAGAGAAAAGCTGAATTGGGCAGGGTGATACAAGTACAGAAAACACTGGCTGGTTTAAAATAAATAGGTAAAGTAGGAATTTCCATTATCTCATAGCTGAAGAACCAAGGAAATGCTGAAGCAAACTGCAAGGTGATAAATCCAGAGCTGATAAGAAAGTTTATATATATATACAAAATTTAAGAATTTCAGCCAAACCCAACAGTCAGACAGTACCACTGAAGCTACGAGTTAGACAAGACTGCCTTGTTTATAGAACAGTTAAACAGCTACAGTAACCATTTTTTAAAGGGAAGGACAACTAACTACACGCTCCCAGATTCACTGTTTACAGATTGCATTGCAACAAGGAGGATGTGTCTTTGAGGAACAGATAATCTCACACATACTAATTAAATGCATGCTGTGCCTTTCCATACAGGATCCCATAATGACCACTGCTGGAGGAGAGGAACTGTCAGACTGAAGCAGATCTGAAAATGCATCAGCTCCCATGACTTGTGTCAAAGTGCTGTTAAGTTGCATGGTCAGACAGTGAGGGGTTGCAGGGAGCTGGAGAGCAACTCTGCAGCAGTGTCACTGGGACAGGAACTGACAGCCCCAGGCTGGGCTGAAATAGGAGCCTGAGCCATGGGCAGGGTGCAGGAAATCTCTTGGGGAGGCTGGGCATGGCCATTGGTGCCATCAACGCACCGAGGCCTTAAGTAAAAAAAAATTACCCCCAATTGCTAAATAGTTTTTCTATGACCAACTCAAATGCAGTTTTACAAATTATTCTCAAGAATAAAAATTCATTGACTTTTATGAATAATAACTGCATCTGTTCTAAAGGGTGGAAATGCTGGAGTGAGAAAAGCAGACAGATCCAAATTCTGCTCCTGGTCCTGCTAATAACCTGCAGAGGGTAGGTCACGTGCCCCCTGTTCTACTATTTTAGAATAGAGGGACAATGAAACAGCCCACAGCTCTAAACAACAGGCATTACACATGGCCACAAGAAATGGGATAACTTTGCATCAAGCCGTTTTGGAAACATTAAGAATTGAGGTTGAGAGGGTTGGGGTTAATATATATTGGGGCTATTTTCTAGCTAATTCATACCCAGGCTGTGTTAGTTGCCAAAAGACCTAACAACACAATTCTGGGAATAGAGAACTATCTCCTTAATGCATTTGTAATATTTTAAGATTATGTACAATGGTTTATCCCTATCCAGATGTAATTGTTAAGGCCAGTAAGACAAGTGTATCTAGCACTGGATCTGTGCAAGCAGTACTCCTAAAAAAGAAAGATTAAAAGTGAAAATACAAGCAAGGTAGTCAAAGTACAGGATAGATTGTTTTGGTTTGGTTTTAATCAGGTAACTCCACAATTTAGCACAATTACGTCCTTCCACATACTGAGTGCTCTAATCTTAGGAGTCAAGCAGTGAACAAAGAAAATCTCTGCTCTGCTGATTTCAGAATTGGGTTTTTTAGATACATTATTTATAGATTATTGTAAGTTTTACATTTGTCATAAGAATAAATGTTGCCACTGTTCCAAGAATCTAATAAACACACCTAATGATCAAACACAATAAAAGCAGAAAAAAACATTCTTGAAGGACTGCTGACATCTGTAGCTGATAAGATAATTATATGTAGCTTTTCTGAATAGACACCTAAAAATTTGAAATAACTTTCAAGAGAAATTCAATAAAAAAGTCAGAAGTGCCACTTGGGCATGAGAACTATCAGTGCTTCTCACAGGCATATAGCATGAGGAAAATAAATAAGATAAGGCAAATGGAAAGGGTTTAGTCCAATTTCACTGGTGTTAGTAAGAGATTTTCCATTGACTCCACAGGGCTAATATGACCAAAGACAGCAGTCAGCAAGAAGGCATGTAAAGAGCAATCACTGGATAAAGGGTATAAAGAATAAAGGCAGATTGGGCTGGAATTATAGTGAGTCAGGATAAGCCTGTACTTTCACAAATAAAGCATTGAACTGATTACAGGAAGGGTCTCTAATTTTTCACAGCCAAAACCTGATCATTCACTTAACTTTAGATCTTTCCTTTAGATCAAATTATGGGTGATATGCAACACTGCTGACTATCACCCTCTTAGAAAGGTCTAAACTCCAGTTGTCCCAAGTAGCTTCACCTTTTATTGGCCTGTCATTTTATAATAAATACTGGAAGAAATAATCCCCATTGAAACTGTTCTGTCATGATATCAAGAGGTTGGCTTGCATGGATATTCGGTCATTGTCTGCCAGAGAGGTAGTCAGAAAGCAATTAAAGCTGTCTGGCTGTGCTGACATTTTACTCAGTGTTCATCAAGTCTTCAATTTCTGTAACTGTACATTAGAGTTTAAGCTGCTGAGGGGGAAGGGAAGGAAGAAGATCAAGCCTAAAGTCCCTTTTGTATCTCTTGAAATTTTTGTTTAAAATCAAGCCTGATCAGTTCCCTGACATGGGTAAAAGTCCTGTATAAGGGGCCATGTCACTCTCCATTCGAGTGGCCAGAAGCCATAGTTTCCACAAGAAACAAAAGCAACTAAAAGCTTTAAATCCTATCCCATTGTAGGAACACAATTGAATTCTCTTGCCAACATGAGGACAGAGTATACATAGTCACTGCATAGGACTGACAGTCTGTGTGGGAATTACTGAAGTCTAGCTGCAAGATTTCCATATACAGACATTTCCTGCCACGAGAATGTTGCAGTACTAAGTCAGCATCCAAAGTAATCTAAAGAACAAAAGGAAAGCCTCTATAATAGTGAAAAGGAAAAAAATATACACAAAGATCACTTCATACATTCAATACAGGCATTTAAAGTAGAAGATATCAAGGTCATCTTCTGCAGCCTTTATTCAGGCACATCAATAGGAGTGGGTTGTTAAAGTAAAGCCTGAGGCAGTATCTGACCTTTTTCAATTTTTTTTTTTTTCCTTTGGATAAGATGGTGATGAGATGCTGTTCAAGAACAGAACACTAGGACATACCAAACTCAAACACACATTTGCAATTGGATAGTATCAATGTTTCAAAGTATGGTCCCAAGGAAACTCCATGAATATTAGTAGAAGAGACAAAAGATTCTTGGGTCGATAGTCTGTTAATAAAAACATAATCTAATCTCGCTATAAGCAAAGCAAAGGAACTTTAATTAATGAGTCATTACCTGAGCCACATTTTAAGTGAACACAATGATTCCCACAGAGGCTTGATGGCCTTCCAAACTGTTAAATTAATTTTGTGGCAAAAATTGAACTAATAAAGGTAACACAGGCTGAAGGAACCCTTCCCACCCACCTCCTAATAAATCTTGTTTAGCATAAAGACAGAATAAAGGTGTAGTCTGTGACCGTATCGGCTCCAAAATCCAACTCATCCTTCTGACCTTGAATCCGGTTGCTCACCATGGAGAGAAACAAGAAAATTTCCCAAGAATTGTCATGATGGAGAGCAGGTCCTTCTTCCACAAACAGTTTAGGTTAAATAATACTTCTGTGTGTCCATACACATGGACTTCTGAGAGGAAAGCAGCTGTCATCCATGCCAACTCCCCTTCCATGTTGCCTCAGCTCAATCCCACTGTAAAGAAAGATAAGAACTATTAGGTCTATAGTGATTTTCCACTGTTCTCTCACTTCCTTTTTCCCTTTTGCAATGACTAATGACCTACAATTATATTACCCAGAGTAACAAAACCCCATAACAAACTATAATAAAGCATTTGCTTTTCTTTGTGCCCATCTGGTACACCTGTGCAAGGAAGCAGAGTGTCCCAAACCTAGCTCTGATGTTATTATACAGCACTAATATTATAACCCTTAGCAGCCATTCCATATACTTCCTGCAGCTCACTGCTACCATTATTGATCATTACTTCATAATATTAATTAGTGTTATCAGAGTAGCTCTTAAAGGTGATATAACAGGCACCTGAAAACATTTGTGTGCCACTGTAAATGCTATGCATTGGTATTTATTTTGCCTGAGCACGTATGTGCCTTGGATAAATGAATAAGGTCTTGCTTGCGTGCTTAGAACAACTGGATCTTTACTGAATTTTCCAGTTTCAGCTTCTTCTAGAAGACAGATGTCTTTAAAAGCACAGTAAAACAACCACAGCATGCAAGGAAAGAGGAACCCCTCCATCTGTATGTGCTGGGCTGGACTTGGTGCCTTCCTGTAGGGGCACAGCTATCTCATGAAGGGTATGTGATTTACGCACGTGTAACATCTCCCTCTACTGGCTAAAACCGTAGGAATACTTTCATTTCCAAGCAGGGAGATTTTACCCGGACCGAGAATCCCCAGATCATATCACCTCCCATCCTCTAGTTCTTACATACTTGTAATCTCTCTCTGTAGGCCTAAAGCAGACAAGGTTTGTGTGATGGAGCAGGCAATGATGAACTGGGCATGGTTCACCAGAAACCCTGGATGCTAAAGTCCTCAGTGAAATGCTTTGAAGACAAGGAGACATTAAGCAAGTGCAGTGGGGCCATTCCTGGGAACCCAGGACTAGAGTGGAAAGTTGCTTTGCAGAACCTTTCATCTACTACTCCAATAAATGTTAGCAAGATTGCTTAGTAAGTGATTATTAAGTGAAGGTGACTCTTAAGTCTCTTCAGTAAAATCAGAGTCCAATGGTTAAACATGGAGGTTTTACCAAATCTCAGTCTTCTACTCTTCGAAGACCACTGAAGCCATAACTCATTGTTATTGTGTACCCCACACTAACAGCATTTTTGTATCTGTATTGTTTTTAAATGCTCAGTAGCGGACACAATGGATGAAAAACTGTCTTGATATGTTCCATGAAGAAGAAACGCTCATGTATGAACACACTCCAGATGGCAAGGCACAGCTGGGATTCTCTGTCAGGAGAATTTCGCCACACAGCACTGACACTCACCTTCAGTTTCCAGCAGGGCATTACATGCTTTCTCACACCCTGGAGAACTAATGGTTTTTACAGAGCCTTTAGGCTACAACTAGTTGTAGCTGCTACAACTGGGAGGGTACAATTTCCACATACCCCAACACCAAATGGCTTTAAGCTGACATAATGATATTCTAAAGTTAACCTTCTCTTTTGCAAGTTGCTGTCAGAGTTGCCCATGTAGATCTTCTGTAGTCAAGAAAAACTAAAAAGATTATACCTTCAGTTAAAAATGGAGAATTCACATCAACTCTTCTGAAATGTGGCCTACACCACAAATTCTTGCTCTACAGGCTACAGACACTAATATTTTTCCTGCTACAAGATTGTCAAGCTCAACAAATAATTCAAAACCTATTTCTATTATCATTCACACAATTGTAAATAAGGTAAATAATGGAAAAATTAAGTTATTCATAGCAAGAGAATTATATCCTTTTCTTTGTTCTCCATCCTTTAAAAGGCTTTTAATTCACCATTCTTTCCCTTTTATTTCCCTTCTTCCTTTGTTTGATAAGCTTTTTCTAAAATTCTCTTCCCTGCACCCTGCATGCAGGGCAAAACCATTCATGCAGAATTCATCATGGGAAAACAAACATAATATCTCATTCCCATATTCCCAAGAGGGAATTACCAGTTCTTGGGATTCTGGCATAGAAAATAAGCAGGAGAAATTACTGCAGCCAAGTTGTCAGGAAAACTATCAGCACACGGGTAGCTCAGGAAAATGTGCTATTTGAAACACTTTCTACTAAGTACTCAAGCAAACTATAGGGTCCTTTGTGGGGATAAGAGGTGCACAAAGCCTGAAAGCATTATTGCCTTTGAAAGGCTTAGTAACTCCTGGCTGTTTTGGGGGAGCTTCCTGCAGAATGGAGGCTTTCTACCTTTTTCAGCATAGACATAAGATTCTATGAATAGCACTTGGCTAATTCCCCTTTGTGGAAGTCTTTAGGAAGCTTTTCATTGTATAGCCCATTCTATAGAACTCCTAAAGCCAAAAGATAAGAATGACGTTTTCTAAGGAAATTGTCCCATTCTAAGTGGGCTTTTAAAAAATTATTTGTGCCCAGCCCTGTTCTATTTCCTTTGCTTACTCAAGGGGCAGCAATTATCACAGCCAGCAGCAGACAGACTTTTCCGACAGAACTTTGTTACTTTTAGTCCTGCATGAGCGCATGAAAGAGCAGCACCTCGCCAATTCCAAACACCCAGGCAGCTTCTCTAAGCTACAGCTAAGTGGCAGAGATAATGTGCAGCACGAGGCTGTGATGATCAGTGCAATACTGCTCGGGAAGACTTCAGACTGTAACACGACCTGAATTCAGGGCACGCTGGGAACATGTTGCTGGGAGGTAAAAATGGTTCCACCAGCCCTCCCTACACAGATGCACTCATACCTAGATGGTGTCTCATTTTGCTGTGCTGCTTGCCCCAAACATGCAACTACAACTACGGATGGGAGAGCAGAAATGACAGTTAAGAGAGGGTGGGGGTTTGTGCTATAACTGTGTTTGAAGTAGTGTTTTTGTGAACAGAGTAATGCAGATAAAAAGAGAAAACACAAGACGCCTACGCCAACCAATCTCTCAAGTTGTCATTGCTGTGAACATGTGACAAGTGACAGCAAGTACATTAATTGTGGGCCAGGGTAGACTGTGGAAAAAGGAACAAGAGATCCTAGGCTTTAGCCTGACTCAGGACTGCAGTGGATGTGTAACAAACAAACAAACAAACAAATGGCTTTATACACTATGTGAGGAGATGCCTCAGTCAACTGGTGGTTAAAGGTGTGGACCTCTCACAAAGCATGCCTAACATCATGTTCCAGAAGCTTAAACAGCTGGTAGCAGATTTCACATTATCATTGCATCCACGTGGATCGGACTAAAATATATGAGGCAGGTTTGCTTCTTTTAAATATAATCCTTGAAAGGTGGGGGGAAAGCCCAGGAGCTAAAAACTTGCTGACAACAGTAGCAGGTTAGCATTAAAGTCTAAATTAAGATTTTGGGGGCTATCCCAGGACTTTTTGTCCCATTTGCCCTCTCTCAGAAATACAGTCAATGCATATCAATAGTTATTTGGTTGCAAATTTAGAAACCTGCTGAAGACAAAGTTTTGTGACCTGATTTTACCTTCTATTTCTCAGGTTATGGAAAGTTTCCTGCATGGCTCAATCACAAAGTATTAAAGTTTTCCTCCTTCTCTGATTACTCAATTTGCCTGCTTGAACTACAAACCTACTAGCCGTGAAGACCCATCAAACTTGTACCTACTTATCCTCCCCAAGAGTGCTTGCCGTCTCTGGCTCCCTTTCACCTTAGAGCGTGAGGATGTGCACGCACATATACAAGGTGTGTTAAGAGGTTAAAAGGGTGAATTTGTGCTGGGAGCATCATGTAGATGATTGGAGCCTCAGCTTGGCACAAGAAGAAAGGCCAAGACATGCCAGAATTTGCAGAGACATATTCCTCAATTTGTTTGAACTGTACTTGGTGCTCAGACTCCTGGCAAAGACCACAAGACTGAAGGTCACCATGCTCATACAGACAGTTGTTAAGCACCTGAGTGCACACACAGCCCATTCAATTCACATTTGAGGCCCCATCACCAAGGGTACTTTGCCACATGCATTCCTTCCTGTACAGGGCTTCTCCTTCCCCTGACAAGGAGCAGCCATTACACTCAGATCATTCATTTCACTGGCTGTAACCCTCCATAGCAGAGCAGCCTAGCCTGCCGTTTTGCCTTTCTCTGCTCTGGAGAAAGATGTTCATTGTAGTTCTCCAGGTTACCAAGCACATACTGGAAAACTACTGGGGCTAAAGGAGCATGGGAAAAAGAGTGAAACCCAAGCCTGTAGCCCCAAGGGCAAGAAGGGATTGCACAGCACTGTCTGGACAGCCTGCCCACACCACTTGACTTTTCCCAGCAGTGCTTACATTCCCCTTCCTTCTAAATAAACCTGTTTAAGCCACCCATGCCAAGCATTGAAAGCAGAGCTGGCAGGCACCTGCAGCAAAGTCCCTATTCTATGAAAATTGCCCCATTGCAAACAACAATCAGGAATGATACTCTTGCAGAGGCTGGGACTCAATTCACAGCTCAGCAATAAATTTCCATAGTGAGACAGAGAAAGGCACTCTCTGTGCTTCAATAACCAATGCATAAGAGGAAACAGTGCAGCCTTTCTCAAAGACACCTTTTACTGGTCTGCAGTAAAAGGTTACAGATACACAGCATAATCTAGAAGGACTCTGAAGTATCTGGACTAGCTCTTGAGAGTAATTTAGAGAGTTGAAGAGAGTCACATTAACAGTACCTTGGGTCAGTTAGCCCTGACGAAAAGTAGGATCTGTCCTACAGGATGCCAACTGGGCACCTTTCTCTTTCCACCACTAACCTCAAGATCCTTGAGGAGTAAGGAGTAAGAACCTGGCAAATGTCCCTGGCACAGGTAACAAGGCAAAGTTAATACTGACATTTCTCAAGTCTCTTGGTGAATGATCCCTCTTGTAAACATACTCCTCTCACTGAGAACACAGTAACTGTTCTGGATCTTCTCTAGAGAAAGAGGAAAATGTGTCCATGCGAAGTTGATGAGAAGGTAAATCAAAAGAGAAGTGTGGCCTCCTTTGAGAACAGAGGCCATGGCTGAGAAGAAAACATGGCAAGTGGGACAGGAAAAGAAGTACAGCATTGCAAAAGGAGCATAGTAACAGACAAACACATTAATATTGGTATGTAATAGCAGTTAATATAACATGTATTTGGAATTGCAAAACCCCTACACCACCATAAATCTTGATAACAACAGGCCATGTGCACACACTAACACCCAATATAGAAGTTATGCATCTAACTAGGATTTGGTAACTTTCTACTTTCATGCATGTCCCATGAGCTTGCACTGAAGTACAGGTAAGGCCATTAACTGGGACAGTGTCTGTCCAGAGGATCTAGGTCTAGGGAAAAAGACAGCATCACTCTGAATCTGGGAGCTGCTAGCTCCAAAATCATGCTGTGTCTTGAACATATGATAGTTTTCAAAGTTGGTTTTGGGGTTTTTTGCAGGCCTATCCCCTAATGTATCACCTACTGCATGTTCTAGCTTGAATTCAGCAACACCCTATTCACAAGAAGTAATTTTGCAAGAAATTGAGGTGATTTCAGCATATTTCAAAGTATTAAAATCAGTTTAGTAAGTATCAAACTCCGAAGTAAAGTAGGTAATAGGCATTAATCACTCAAGTAAATCCATTAGTCAGCTGCACAACCTCCATGGCCGTTCCTGTACCTACAGCATCAGTGAAGTCAGAATGAAACATCAGCCTTCTCCGACTTGCTACAGCAAATCCATGTTACTTAAGCAAAATAAAAAAATTCAGCTCCTGTGATCTCCTCCTTTACATTTAGCTAATTACTTTGGTACAGAGATTTCAAAACCATTTTTGTGCCACAATAGAAAAGTAATGGCTCATCTAGCCTGAAGAGGCATAATTACTACAAATATATTTGTAATGCAGATAATGATTCTGAATAGCATGTTTCCAAAATGTTGCCAAAATAATCAAACAGACCGATGACTGTCACCTGACTGCCAGTCTTCTGAAACAGTAACCCCTCCAGAAAGTTCAATACCACTGCCTAAAAGCTATAGGTATGCGTCTCAGACATCACCTGATATTTTGTCTTTCCACATATCATCAGTTGAAGTTGTGAATTTTCAGAGAGTTGGGAGATTTTTTCCACATTTTGTCCATTTTGCTGTTAGCAAAGAACATTAGATAAAGGATCACTAAATAAATATTTTCTTTCACTCTGGAAAGTCACATTTCAGGCAACTGTTCACTGCTATAGAAATAGTTGTTCAATATTTATACATATGTAATGCACAGGATACTCAGTTTGGTTAAAAAGCTAAACACAATAAGATGTGGATCTATGTTTGTAATTCATTTATGCAGACAATTAGATATATCAATCCAGTTCCATATGATTGTAGAGAATATCCTTAGCTTGCTAAAATCACAAAGTAAGTTACATATCAAGAAAGTAAATCCAGGTTCTCAAAATTCCTTAATTAAAATACCCCCATATCTGAAATGCAAGAGGAAAAAGTTGGGAAAGTAAGGAAGACCAAAGAAAAACAACAAAAATACTGTTTTTCCTTTAAAAAAAAGAAAATATTCTAATCTTACTCAAGAAAGTGTTCGAGAAGTTTGAAGTTCTGATTATAATCGAAATGTAAAGGATGGAGGTGTTCAGAGGAGACTGGACAGGGTATTTTTGTCAAGCCATAGTTAATGACTGTTTTCATTTCTCTTAGTCACAATGTCCAGAAAGATTTTACCTTAAAAAGACCACAGCAACCATCTTAAGAACAGACTGCCTCTGCTACAGAGATCTGCTGCTCCATTACCACCAGTATTGCATGTATTTACCTCAGCACATGCCAGTTCACAGACAAATGTAGTCTCTCCTGCTCCAAATGGTCAAAGAAGAGCATCACAAAAGCAAACTCTCAAGTAATACCTTTGCCCTTACCAAGTGGCTGCAAGTCTGAGGTGCTTCCAGACCTCCCTCCTCCTGTGAAGTGAAATCAGAGCTGAGGAGACAAGACACCCATCGTGTAGGTAACTGTCTAGCAAACAGACAAAGCCCTGTTTCTTGACAGCACTCCCAGACTGCACACAGGCAGCCTGTTGCAAAGCCCCCAGGCAACATCCTTCTGCCAACCACCTACCTTGGAGCCATGTCCTTCAGGGCACTGTAACACAGAATTGGGTAGCAGTGGTTTACATCACTTCCACATGGCCCTCGTCTGCTCATTCCTGATCCTACATCACCCCTTACCTGTGCCAGGACACCAAGTGCACCAGGGCCATTCAGCAAATCACCCCAGGGCCGGGCTCGAGTTACACAGCCAGGTTATTTTTCAGGCAGATCAGTCTCCTGATCCTACCCATGACTCCGCCCCTACACATCGTGTAGCAGCACAACTTGCAGGGGCACATGGGGAGAGTGGAAAAAAACCCCAACACAGGAAAACTCCTGAAAACAGGAGCTACTCGGTCTATCTCCATTGCAAAGTAACTTGGTAAGTAATTTGTTTACAACCCATTCTCAAAGAAAGATTTAACAGATCTGAATTCCTGAACTCTGAGCTTTGCTCCTCCTCCCTCAATCCCTGCTTTCAAGAAATCCATAAGCCTAAACCTAACAGCCATATTTTTCTCTCACTTTCAGTGAAGGTTAAGTAACCATTCTCACATCATCTCTCTCTTAAGAACACAAAGCCAACCATGCCAAGCAGGGATGAATATTGTTAACTGGTTTGGGTTACTAATTCATGTTTGAAATAAATTGTCTTGCCAGATTCTTCTAGTATATCCACTTCTGTCTCAAGCAAGGACTCAGAAATGGCTGAAAACACACAGACATAGACAGAAAGAAAAAAGAAGACAAAAAAGAAAATCGACAAACAATAAACATGTTTGAGTCTCAAATTAAAATGGGTTAGTTTCCAGATCATGTCTAGATTTAATCCTGGGCGATGTGTTTGCCTTAACCAATCTGTCCACTGTCAGCAAACAACTGGCAGTCAGCAAACACTTTGATAGTCTTCTCTTGAATTATTTTATACATTCCAGCTTCTTCATTGCCAACTGTTCAAACCTATTTGCAATGATTTCTTTTTCTTTCTAGTTTGAAGAATGTGATGACAGTCAGTGCAAAAAAGCCGTACAATAGTTAATGTTGTGCAAGCACTGGACTGATGAGAAAACTGTTGTGAGTAAACATGGTCATTTCTCTAAAATGTTTTCATCCAGTTGTTAGACTCACTTAGTCCATGCTGGTGTAGACTACTGAAATTACAGAACATTAAATCTGCAAAATGTTAATTTAATTCTATGGACAAAATAGAAAAAATGAAGCTCAATACCTCAGGATCAGATGGGCCATCTTGAATGAGGAGCACATTCCCTAGAGAGCAAATGGAAGATCTTAGCTATCACATACAGCTCCATAAACCATTAAGGAGACAGAACACTGTCTGTTCACAATTAAGTCAACAGTAAAATTTCACTGGCATAAGAATGAGCACCAACATTAGAGCTGATCTGAAACACATGTCCAGGCCCTAACAGGCTACCTTGACAGAATGGTTCACCCAAAACTGCTTCAGTAGTAGTATGTGCCTCCTGAAAAACAAAGGCAATTGTTAGCAATATACTTGCAAGAAAGGAAAACCAGAAATTCTACCTCCTAAAATATCTCTTTTCTTTCCACCCATTTTGAGCGGATTTTTCCCACTTCTTGTCTCTGTCTCATTTCTAAATCAACCTCCTAGCAGCTGTAATTAAAGACTACAATGGTGATTCTGGCGGGCTGGTGGCAGATTTTTTTCTTTCAAAACAACAGACAAAGAAGGATACACACTAAGAAAGATTTCTTCACAGTTTCCAGCGTAGTGGATGAGTAATTCCAAAGGTATCAAGAATTTCTTCACTTGCAGTATTGCTCTCTTCTGCTTTATTTAGGGGATACAACAAAGAGCTAACTTAAGAGATATCAACAATGCTATACCACACAGGAGGATCTCCTCTGCAAGGGGGAAGGATGTAATTAACAGCTGTCACATATTAAAGTTAATTGCACATTATTCTTTTGCAATGGAGATTCCTGAATCCATTTCAATAGTTTATCAAGATAAAACAAGGTAAACAAAACAAGATAAAACCCTAACAACTCCACCCATCATTTATTCAAATGTTTAAACACTCTTTAAAAGATAACTTAGTTTGCTGCTGAGTGACATGCACATGGTGTGTAAATAACCACACACAGGCTTTCCTCACTTTTAAGGCTTTGATTTAAACCTCAGAGAATATTCCAGAAGAGACAGCAAACTGCAATTTGCCACAACTAAACTATACTCTTGAAAGCACACTGCATTCACCATAACAATGGTAAGATCAGGGAGTGTTCATGGTCAGTCTCTGAGATACATGAAATTGCACAGCCATACACAGCTTATATTCCGGAGATCTGAATTCCGTCTTGATGCAGTGTTGATCTTGCTCACTTTTGCAAACATTTGATAGAACTGCTGTTACTTAATCACCACCACAGGCCCAATACCATGTGCATATAAATCAACAAGAACATTCTTCTTATTCTGGCATGCCTTCTGTTAGCTCTTATAAAAGAGGTTTCCATTCTTGCATGCCTAGGAATAAAAGTTCCATCAATCAAAACCATTCATCAGCTTTTTAATGCCCCTCTGCCTGACCCTCATTGCTTCATGCAACAAGCAACCTGCTGAGCCTTCTTCTGTAAAGAAGAAGCCTGCTCATCTAATCCATCAAACAGAAAAGAAGTAGTTGTATTGGTCAAATTGATGCAAAAGGCTCACTGTGGCAGCTAACTGAACCCCAGGACCCACATCACCTTAAAACTCTTACCTTCCAGCACACAACAGGCAATACTGCAGTAACCAGACAGGCAGGCAGCTGACAACTGCATTTAAACAGATTGGGCCTGATCATCTTTAGGCCAGTGTTGCAATGAGAAGACTACAAGCAAGAATTATTTTAAAATTACATGCCTTAGATGCTGCTTATGATTCAGCTTTTCCAGAAGGTTTGCAGTCATATTCTCCTTGAGGATAGGCAGCATAGAGTTTGTTTTACACTAGCCTACAGCACCAGAAAACTTGGAGTTGGGTAGGATATAAAAGTAGAATTGAAATGGATTGAGTGATTTCAAGTACATCTTTGGTGACTTTTTCACACTGCAAAACTACTAAGAGAAGGCTGACCCTGGCTTTTGACGTAGCCCTAATAGAGAGACTATTCTGATCTGAGCTTTAATTATACATAGATAGCATCTGAAAGAGATTCTCTGTTGGAACTAATTCTTTCACACCTTGACACATAGATGTTTTATTAACCAACAGGAGACATTTACTAGATTAAAATATTAAATATCACTCTGATCCAGACCTGCATCATGAATCCAAGACAACATTTTCAATTAGGACAGCCTGAAATCACCTGTTTTTCAATGTCCATTATCTGATAAAATTATTTGGTTTAACTTATCATTCTAGTCATGGAGTTTGTTAAAATTAGATGGCATATTTGAATCTAAATTATACCTTAGGACAAATCCTGGAATTGTATAGCTTTGCCTCTTTTCCAAACCTCTCAACCTCATTTTCCTAAATCCAGCCTGACCAAAGATCTCCCTAAGTTATTAAACTGTTAACATTTCACAGATTTTTGTATTAGCAGCATGAAACTACTAAAAATATGTCATGAGAAAAACAGAGGCTACCACAGATGGGGAAGTAGTGGCAAGAACTGGAAATAAGAGCTAGAAAGGAACTGGTTTGAGTTTTAGGACTGACAAAAAAAATATTAATTCTGAAGGAGTTCAGATTGCTTTGTATTTGAGGAGGAATATTAATTTCCCCATCCCAATCTAATTTACACTGCACATCTTTCCCAAAAAACTTGCAATTAGAGTAAGAAGGAATAGAATGGCAGCAGATTTTATTTTCCTCTATGGTAATACACACACTAGTTTGTTTTAATGACTTCAAAAATTCAGTAACATCTATGGAGAGCTGAACATGTAACACAATTTCATGTTTTGTACTTCTAAAAACTTTCTCTGTTAATTTTACATTATTTTTTCCACTCTTCCAGGTCCTTCATAGGAACTAGTAAGTTACAATATGGCTTAACCTCAGATGGACTCTGAGGCACTGCACCAGGAACTGTTAACTATTTCAAAATATGATCTCATTCTGGTTTTTTCTCACTGCTTAACCAGTTCCTCATCTACACTCTCTCTCTCTCTCATGTTAAATGAAAAGTAAGATTCTGTGAGGAGCTTTGTCACAGGCTTTTTGAAACATGATCTCTACTTAAAAGTTGCTGCAAAGATGCTGATTACACCAAACAGAAGAGGCATCAGAAGACCAACTGCCTGGTTATGACTCATTTTCTGCCACACATGTAAACCCTGCTTTGAGAAAGGCACAGAGACAGACATCAAGAAGTCTTTGATAAAATGGGGTCTGTAATTTAATGATCGGCTTTAAGAAAGAAACAGCTTTCCCGCTCTGAAAAGGAATTGTTTGTGCAAATTGTATGCTGACTCCCAGCAGACCCTCCTTGTCTAAGTTATTAAGACTCTCCCTCCTACCACTGTTAGTCATGCTGAGTATTAATATTATTCATTATTACTCATAGTTTATTCTTTGAATAACCTCATTAATTTCAATGAGACATTTGCAGTAGGAGGTATTAGATAATCTATGCATTTATATGTGCATGCATGTCTAATTAAAAGGCTATCAAATGAGAGACTGAGTTTCCCTTGCTGACTAAGCTAATCCTTGAAACTCTGGACCCAGAAGTGAAAGTATTTGTCGCTGCTGCTGGAGACACACTAAGCCAAACTTTCAAAAGTAACTGTGGCAGAATCAGTCTCAGCAGCAACTTCTATGAGGATACTGCAAAGTTGTACCAGCCTTCCGCCCCTACAGGCTCTAAAGCTTGCAAAGGGGCAGCTGCCTGTCCCTCAGTACTCTCAAACAGCATATTAGTAAGAGAAACAGAAAGCAGATTAAAAAGAAAACACACACAGGTTGGTACCTCACAGACCACATGATGTTTAAAACATTTCTCCTCTGCAGATCTTCCTGCTTCCAAAGCAAGAGAGAAGAGCAAGCCAGATAACCATTCGTTATAAGATCAAACTGTACTTTATCTCCCTCTGTAGGCATCCTGTGACAGGTTCATCTGGGAGCAAAAAGCAGACTCTACTTAAAGAAGTAAAAGGCCAATGAGATCATCCAAATCATCCAGGTTGTAAATAACATGCATGTTGTTGATTTTTAATTTTTAGAAAGAGAGTTAATTTTCTCAGTGATTTCAGTACATTTCAAAACTTCTTGTATTACAACATTAATTCTTTAATTATATTTCTAAGGAGGAAAATTTTGGTGATAACTTTCTACAGAAATAAATTGGGACAGCAGTGCTACAGGCAGCAGGAGACTGGAGGGGGATGCTGTCTGAAAACAGGACAGTGAGTCAGACAAACATGACTGATGTCTGCTCTCTGATAATTTCCTTCAAATGTTAAAGGAATTCCTGCTAAGGGTGAGAATTATAACTTTTTACTCTGTCCCCATGTCTTCCCATCACTCCCCTCCCCCAAGCAAAGATTACTAGCACAGCTACAAAGTCATCACCCATCCTGTTTTCTCACCACCATCCACCTCATCCTTATGAAAGCCAGCTGGATCGGGCAATGCCTGAGAAGCCAGGCTCCTAATCCCATCGGAGAGGGTGATAGCAATCTGAAAGCAGCAAGGCGGGACACTTTCTAAATACTACCACCCACAGGAAAAACTGTACTCAGCTTGCTGCAGACTGTGCAAGTCTGTCTGCTCCCCTGGCCTGGAAAGGGAGCAGGAAAACAAGGAGAGGATCAATCTGTGCTGTTCAGTGCCTAGGCCTTTGGGAAGCTGACCCTGTCCTTCCCGCAGCTTTGTGGAGCACACCTTGAACGTCAGCCCTGTGCTACTGAATTTGCGCAGTCTCATGCGTGAGACACACTGGCTCACATAAGTGGTTTGCACTCCACCTTTGTCTGAAGCCACGGTTAAATTTCATGATCAAGACAGAGCCACAGGCTGGTGTGACAGCCAAGGAGAGCTTAGTGGATCACAAAGAGGCTAAAGCTCTTTTGCTGCCAGATTCCATTTACTGTGTTCCCAAGTTCAGCAAAGTCCTACTACTGGATGCACCTGATCGACATTGGCCCCTCTTGCACTGAAAACCTTCCTTCACCACAAGCCTGGCAGCAGAACATCTGAGAATAAATCAGGACACAGTGCACTGGATGACACAACATTGCTTTCTTCCTCAAATTGTAAACATGAACCATCCCCTGCAGCTGGGGACAATTTTAGTCACCACAAGCTCTTAAGAAATAACAGCCTATGAACTTCCTTCAGAACTGGTGTATTTTGCCCTGATACAAACACATACTGAGGCTGGGGAAGGAAACATTTATCTCCTCCTCCACAGTGGAGCCTGAGTACAGGCAGGCACCATCTAGTCCAAAGCAATGAACTGAGTGATCCTACCAGTGACTGAGCTCTCAAGTGCTTCAAATACAAAGAAGAAGATAGGCTTCTTCTTCACACATGAGGAGTGGAGTTCCTCTCAGACTTGTAAATGCTATCAAAGGTATATTAAACATATTGATTGCTAAGGTGTGCTTCTAGACAAGGGCCAATGCCAGCATGCCTACTTCTTTCTGAGATCAGGCATAATCTCATAGAGATTGACCGAGGCTGACATATTTTAGGTTAAAAAAAATCAACTCCAGGGCATTTGCAAATAACTAGTGTAAGAACCAGTCTATCAGACAAAGCCAGGAACTTCCACATCTGTAAAATTTCGGCCACATTACTAAGAATTCAGTAGGTTCAGTTATACTGTTCCAGCCATATCAGTCAGATAATTCTGAATTAATACTTTGTTTGAGAAATAGAGGAAACAGTTATTTACCTACCACATAAGGCTGTAGTGGTAATAAGGTCATAAGTCATCACACAACTACCTAGAAGTATTAGGACTTAGGTGCTTTTTCCCAAAAATACTCATCACATAATCTGTCTTCTACACATACACTCATAGTAATTCTCATGGATATAATAAAATTGCCTGTTGTAATCTTTCAAGAAACATGTTTCATAAGGGGTCCAATGAACAAATCATTTTTAATGGAAAAAGAAAACAAAACACCAAACCCACCTAAAAACTATCTCAATTTTGATCATGAGAAAAGCTGGGTCAGTCCTATGCCCAGATACTGGTAAGCAAATGGCAAATTGACTTCATTGACTTCAACGGGAGAATGATAGTCCCTTGGGGCAATGTATTTTAAGTTACTGATATTCACAGGAATTTCCCTGCAAGCACAAATGTCATACAGTAACCCCTGGGCAAGAACAAAATGGTGACATTATTACTAGTGCAGAATAATGGCTCATGATCTTTGCACTGTGCCCTATAGTGCAAATGTCACTACATTTATTAATATATTTCTTTTCCTTTGTGTTTGAGGGTATGGATCGCAGCAGGAAATATTTTTATTTTTACAGTGACCTTTGCAAAGCTTGCACAGCTAGATTATGTTCTGGTAATGGGACAACCCAAAGGTCATGAAACATTATTCTGCCCTAGTAACTATTAGAAATGTGATGGCAGTTAGAAGAGGTATCTGTCCCTAGGGCCAGTTTTTCTAGTCTTCCACCTCTGGAGACCAGGGTTCAATATTGGCCATGCCATTACATGCTGGGGGCTGTCAAGAGTCCTCGCTAATATTTCACCAGTTAACTGAAGGCTATACTTCCTGATTAGGTGAAGTTCCTTTTCTCTTTAGATACTACTGCATCATCCAGATAATAAACTTAATGTTTATACTGAGGGGAGTGAGAGCTGATTTCCACATGCAAACGAAAATGCTGCCATCCCCTTAGGAACAGACAACATGAAACTACAGAACCAGCTTGAAGGTGAGGAAGGAGCATTATCCTGGATAGCAGTGACAAATAAAAGCTCCTAACGCAGCCCGGTACAGCTTGCTGGCAGCAGGCTATATTTATGATATTTCACAGTGATTGTCAAAACATTAGATTATGATGATAAGTACAGTATTTATTGTGTTAATCCATTCTTTTCAAAATTACACTCATCTAAAACATAGTGCATGAAAAGCAATGCAAAAAATATTTTTTTAAAGATTTGTATAGCAGATAGGAAAGTGAACAGCAACACTGGCTGATAGGTACAAATGTCTGCAATATATGTGCAATTTCATCACACTGTCATTTAGGGGCAGAGGATGCAAAGTGACAACTGGGGAAAAAAAAAAAAAAAGAAAAAAGAAAAAAGTAAAATCCAAGGCTCAAAATCACATAGAAGACCAAAAAAAAAAAAGCAATAATGGGACACTAAGGAAGCAGAAATTGGTGCATCCACTGATGAGTTTAAACTCTCTTGTTGATTTATACACAAGCAACACAAGGTGAAGCAGTTGCATCAGAAAGAACAGGATTCCTAGGGATGACACATGTATTAGAAAAGCATTTGCCTCCTTTGTTTCAAAACACCCTGTTCTGGCACTGCCACAACATGTCACTTTAAAACCAAAATGGCATTGAGAAAAATTACACAAACATAGGCATGTGGTTAACCCTGCTGGGGCCTGTTACTGTGATGTAACCACCTGATTTTTTTCCTCAATGTTTTGCATGCCAGGATTAGACAATTTTTTTTCACAATTTTTAGCCTCCAGGCTTTAATTATATTCATGTTTGCTGGTATGACAGTATTTTATGCTATATAACTTTTAACAGAACACCACCTTGTCATGTCTATGCAACAGTAAGTGCATTGCTTGGTACTCTTCACATAAAGCCGATGCAGAAAATGCCTGAGATATTCCACTATGATAGAAACAGGGAAAAATTGCACCGAGAGAAATGAACCAATAGAAATTTCACAACACTTTTAGAAAACAAGAGGAATGTGTTTGGGGACTAGAAATTTAAGGAAGGTTACTAGTAGGTTTCCATCTAGTTGGGGTTTTTTTTAATTTGTTCTTAAAAACCACACACAAAAACACCCAATACTCAAAAACAAAAAACCCTCAAACCAACAAAAAAAAATTTAAAAATATTTAAAAAAACGAGAACGCATGATGTAATTTTCAAGTAAAATTACCACAGAAGAAGACTTTTTTCTGACAAGGATTGAACTTGTCCGGTGAACTTCACATTAGATTCCGGCAAAGTGAGCAAACAGGGTTTGTGACACAAACCTGCCCTCTGCTGGAAGTACAAGAAAATGGTAATACAAAAGAGAATCGCAAGATATTTCGAAAGCAGTACCTTTGATATTTTTTCTACACGGCGCTTCTTCACGTTATATGTCCTCCTTCTTTAAATGGAAATTAACCAATTTTTCGAATTCCAAATAACCCATTTTATTCTGTGCTACAGAACAATGTACAAACACCTCATCTACTAAGAGAAAATTAATGATACTGCATAAACCTAAGTCTGTGAAAGAAGGCAAATGCTGGTACAGTGGAGAGTCTGCAGGATGCACTGACCTGATAGCAATTTCTATGTCTTCCTTTCTTTCATTCACCACTGACACTTGTGCACCTCACTTCTGGGAATATTCATCTTCCTCTAATATCTTCACCATCCATGGACTGTGAGAGTCACATTGATCATTGCTGTCTTGTCCCACTTCTGTATATTATCAATTACTTTTTGCCTTAAAAAAAAAAAAAACAAAAAAAACAAAAAAAAAAAAACCACTTGTTTCAACAACTCCAATATATATGCTGTATTCACATACACAAAGATCAATGCATATCAAATAGACATTTAAATCCCTTTGGCCTGGTACAAACACAAGATTTTTCTTTTAAATAAAATAATCTTGTTAAAGCTCAGACTCCTTGCAAATAAATTACCATCTAGTCCAAATAAATGAGAGTGACCAGTCTTTCCTCCTTGCAAAGCTGCAAATGCAGAATGTTTGTAAATATATGGTTTGTAGGTTCTATTCACTTGTTACAAAAGAAAAGCCCTATTTCTTCCAGCAGCCACTCAGTCTCAACTTAGACCTAACTTGTGGCTTGTTCTTAAATTCTCTGGCTCACTACCCCCAGGTATTGCAACTTGTCCAACCTGAGCACATTGCTAACAGAAGTTATTTATGGCATCAGCTCAAAATACATTTGTGCCAGGAGATGAACTTCAGGCCCATTTACTTAAATGATTTTAGCCAAAACAACTGCACACATCCCAGAACCTGCAAAATTGTGTTCATTCATGTTTGAGCCAACGTTCCTGTAAATGTGATCCCCAATATGGTTTGCCAATGGGGTAGATGGAACTTCAAACATCAGTGGATCTAAGGTGATGAAACCTGCTTTTAGCCACCTTCAAAGCTTTACAGGTCACATATATTCAGACTCTGCAGCTTTGTGAGAACTAATAGTTCACCTCCTGAGCAGTACCTACAGTTGTGCCATTATTCAGCCGTGCTTTCTCATCAGCTGCCATGTGTCTTTTTCACTTTCTGCTAGAGCTGGACTCCTTTGGACCTGTCTGTGCTCTGAGCTACATTTGCACAGAGCTGTGAAGTGCTCAGTGACAGCTTAGTCCACAGCATCCCAGGCAGATAAGTAAAAGTATGGAGTCACTGCCTTGCTGGGACTAACAGATTCTCAGTGGTTTTCTCCTGTGTGGGATGGGACCTCAGGGATCCTACTGAGCTCCCTCCTATTCCAACTGGAGCCAATCTAGATAATCACTTGGCTTTTCTGAAAAATAAAGGCTTCCACCTGCTGCACTGCACAACTATGCTCTGATTTCAACACCAGCCAAAAATCGATATGTCCATGTAGGCACTGGTGATACTGCATTTGAAATCTGATGAATGGCAAATATCTCAGAAATATGAAACCTCTTGAAAATTCTTATAAGTAAGTTTACAGCCACTTGCTGGGATGAAAAGACTGCAGCTGGAAATAGGTGAAAACATCTTATTGCCCTGCCAAAGAAAAAAGAGGTATGTATTTCTTGCAGTTAAGTTCTTCCTAGTTGTGCACTCCATAGTAAGGTGTTTCTGTCTAAGCACTATCCCAGGAGAATCAGAGCTCATGTCACCCCTTACACCTTTACACTGCACAAATAATGAAGTCAGGTCTTCAGCACAACCCTCAGCAGGCTGAGACTTTGCCTTTATCCTGTGTCTTAAGGCGAAAGAAATACAACATTTTCATATTGCTGAGCATTGCTGGCATTTAATTGACAGGATCCCAGGATGACAAAAGACTAACTTAAGGTAAATTTGTGATATTTAAGATAATTATTAACTGAGTTAAAACATTTGACTAGTAAACAAAGTCTATCTTTATTAAACCAAAGCAAAGCAGTGAATGAACTAGTTTGATGGCATACTCACTTCAGGGCCTTAACATACAAGAATTGTCTACTTCAGTAGGTGAGAAGACATGGCATTTCCAGCTGAATCTCACATTGCCCACCTTAAGGGCTGGTGATGGTACTTGCAGGTGCAAGCCTAGTGCCCTGTGAGGACAGAACAGAGGAAACAATGGGAAACATGAAGAGGACTGGACGGCAAGTGCAGAATGACAGCATTTTAATAGCTGAATTCTGTTCCCAGTTACTTTCATACAGATGCGCTCACACACTGCATCTATTTTCTAGGCAGACGACCATCCTTTCACTCTTTCCCATTTCTCTGCTCCTTTCTGTGCAGCTCAGTTCAGTTTGCATCTCACCTTACTAGCTCTCACCTCATTTTTATATCTGCCTCTCCAGTCTCTCCTCTGTGAACTCTCAGTCAAATAGTTGAGTGGAATTCTTTCAGTTTATCAAGAGTGTTTAGAACAGAATGTTTAAAATGAGACAAAAATTGGTTTCTGAATCTACATGCTAATCAAATATAAGTGTGGCAGAGAAAAAAGAACAAAATCAAACAAACCAAAACCAAACCAGTCTGGTTTTTCATTGACTGCAGAGATACTGTGTTTTGACTCTTCCTATGGATCTCAGCTGGAGTCAAAATAGGTAACGCTTGGAAAAACCTATAAGTCCTTTTTCTTACGTTTGTACAATTCGAAGGTCTCTACTGGGGAGCTAGGTTTGAATTTTTTGATTTTAAATAATAACTTTCTTGCTTACACACTTCAAGTCTTGGTAATACAATGACAGTTTTCTTCCTTAGTTGTCACTTACAATCCCCATTTTTGTCATGAATTACACCCCTAAAAGGGTAGCTATATTTTTAGAATGGCCAAAAGTCTTTTGATCATGAGTGGGATACATCCCTGAATTTTCTATGTCCCAGTGAAACTTATTTGTGTAGGCAGGTATTTGTTTTGGCTTACAGTAATCTTGAAACACTGTGGTCACAGCAGATTTTTTCTTTGCCATGTTCAAATTATAATGTGTCAAAACCCTCCTGGGTCTGTCCTGCTCAGTTAGTTCTGATCACTGTGCCCTTTCTTCCCTTTAAGTTTTCTACTTTTTTCCAATCAAGACATATTAATTCAACTTCTCTAATTTCTGAGGCTGATGAAGTGCAGCTGCTAAGTTTGAGGTGGAGAGAGGAGGAAACTTTTGTCTTTTTTCCTGCAAAAGAATAACCCGTTACATATTTTTTCCTATGCAGTTAAAGCTCTACAGCACTGCAAAGGTCCAGTCTGTGAGTGTGGAGACAGCACTTAGAATATCCAGGAGCTCCTCTCTGTAACAGGTCCTGTGGTCATCACCACAACAGAAATAGTAAATGTTCATTTTCCACCTATTGCCAGAATACTCATAGAATACAAAGCGCATTTTAAGCTGTAAAAGCTCAAAGGCTGTCCTTATATTTGCATATCACAGAACCAAATAAAGTGCTGGTTAAAACACAATTGCAAATGGTCATAGCCAGAAGAGGATTTTGTCTTCCCTTTCCTTTCTTCTCCATAGCCAGGTGTTCTGGAGAGACCTTTTGAATCAGCTGCTGTTTACCAGCACTCGCTCGCACAAGAGGGCACTGTAGCCCCACACATCAGGGCACGGTGCCCCAGCCCAGCAGCTGTTCCTCTGCAGAACCAGCCTTTAAACACTCTTCTGAGTTAAGAGCCATTGTTTTCTCATCCGGGCTGGCAGCAATCACAGCACTATGTGTAAAATGTTTTGCTCTGGGGTAAAATATACCTTGCAGTGTTTATCCCAGTTCCAAACTTGAATAAAATTTGACAGTTATGGTTTACCTGCAACCCCAGGGAGATGAAGTCTGGGAAACTATCATAAGCTTCTTTAAAAAAAAAAAAAAAATTAATTCCCAGTTCATGTTGTTAAAAAAAAAAAATTCTCTACTTGTAATAATATGAATATTTAGATTATACTGGCAAACAGAAACATAGATATTCATTCACAGTACAATCTGAAGGGAGCTCATGGCAGTTTGAGATTAAGGGTATTAAAAACTTACTAGACTATCTGTCCCCTTGTAAATCTTCAGGTCTGTTTAGGCTTTTAAATAAAAGGCCTGTTTTCAGGATCGGAACACTCACAATTCCCACTAATTCAGATACAAGTAATAAGCACAATACACACCAAAATATCAGCCTACCACTAACGCAAGGTGTGAGAGTAACTGGTCAGTTACCTAACTTTAGGCTCCCCACTTAAAATTTTAATTACATTTATAATAATGAGTAACAAATAGCAAAAAGATGTAATACTTATGTCCCAGCTCAGTACATCCAAGTACCCGAGGTCTGCAGCTCTAGAAACAAAGTAAGAGAAGTCTGTTACATAGAATTGTATTTATGTTCTGATTTGATTCAAGCACTGGGTGCACATAAAGGCTATTTAGTAAAAATAAGTTTAGGATGGGAAAAATTAGATGATTAAAATAATGTCTAAAATAAACCACAGAGGGTTCCGTTCCTAGTAAACCAAAGAATAAAAGCATAAGCAAATCCTACTTGTACTTTTAGAGTGCTTTTCATTTGGCACTGATGATTAACAGAAGTGGTTTGAAAAGAACAAATCTCAGCAATGTGGGTTGAGATTTCCAGTGGGTAATTCTGCAACCAAACCATTGCAATGTCAGACTGCAGAATTTAAGGGGTTCCTATGGGGAATGAGGATTAAACCACATCATGAAAGTGTTAAGCATGACAGTCCAGAAAGAGCTCAGGAAATCCTTAAAGCTGATTGCTGGAAGCTCTCAGGAGAACTGTCAATCTGTCATGTATCTTACTCTTATATTCTATTAGCTGCCCTAGGGACTATATACTGGTCAAGACAGACTCTTGGTCTAATGCCGTATAACCACTGTGTTCCTATGATCCACCCTGACACACAGGAACGCATAACATACTGATCCTGAGAGATGACCCGACAAACCACACTAGGCCTTCAGCCTAACTCCCTACACCTGCATCTAAATGCTAACGCATTCAAAGCACAAAACTTCCAAGTATTTTCCTGCTCTTAACACCTTTATTTTATTTTATCTCCTTTTCTTTCTTTGCCCCACTTTTTCCAAACCTGCAGTACTGAAAAAACCCCACAACTCAACAGCCTGTCTTACCTAAGGCTTCTTTATGGAGTCTTCTCCTAGAAGACTCACATTAAAAAGGCAGCTAAAACCCTATGACTTCAGCAGCTGATATTGATCACAATCTGCCAGATCTCAGAACATCTAATAAATTCATATGCTGAATTTATTAGCAAGATAATTAGAAAGCCATCCAGCCTTACAAGTCACAGCCTTTCTCTTTTCTCTTCTTTCTTCTTTGCTTTTACATTTCGGTCTTTTGTTGTTGTGAAGCAGACCTGGGCTATAACAAGCACCATGAATGTTCCAACACACTTTATCTAATATCAGGATACATGATTCCATCTTTATGCCACGTAAAAACCAACCAACTAACCAAAAAAACCAACCACAAAACTGTCAGAATTGTAGAATTTTTTTCTCTATCTCTTCAAAAGAGTCAAAGCAACAATTATTTGCCGGAGAATTTCATAGACCAGTATCTCTGTTCCTGAAATGCCAGATAATGGTTACTAGATTGCTACTGTATGATGACAGTGCCACATAAATATCATGAACTCTCAGAGCCATCTATTCCAATAAAAAGGAACACAGCAGATGACATGAAATCAGATGTGAATTTTTCAAATTCTCAGCAAAAGCACAGCTGAAACCTGTATCTGGTGACCTACCTTTAGATTTCCTATAATTTATCTCCCATCTTCCTTATGCCCAGACATAGCCATAAATTACTCCTGCTTCCACAAAGATCACCTTTTGTGAATGGAAAAGTGCTTTGCTGAACCCAGTGCTAGCATTAAAGAACAGAAACCTTCCCTATCCTGTAACTGCTGCAAACAATACATGTAAGGTTTGAAAAGCTCTTTGTGTATAGTCAGTTCTAACATTTGCTATTTACAAAGACAAAACAACTATAGTAAATTAATTCTACCAAGATTCTTTGCACTAACCACAGGAGCACTACAGGTGCATTTGTAAAGCCAAAGGGCATAGCACTAAAATAGAATAATCCCTTGTGACATACAAAAGCAGTGTCTGATTTGCTTCTATCATCCAAAGACATTTGCTTGTAGCCTTGCGCTACCTAAATCTAAGGTGTTAATGTACTAGCCTGACTTCAGAAATCTCAGGAGTTGCTCACCCCAGGCGAAAGATATGCATCTTTTTGGGGGGCTGCTATACAATATAACACATGAAAGCTCTGCTTCTTAGAGAAATAAGGCAGCATCTTAGATAACATCTGTGCGAGCAGATTCTTTTTCCCCTCTTCTAGACTAATTTCTATTTGATTTTTAATAAAAAATAATTATGTTGTTCTTCTCCAAACCATCCTCCATACCTAAAAAACCCTGCCAAAAAAACCAATCCCAAATCCCCCTTAAACCAACAAACTCTCATAGCCAGTGCAGCACTGGACCATATCTCTCTGCTCAGATCCTTTTTAAAGAGCTACAATTTTATGTTACTAACCTAGGGCCAAAGTCAACGTGTTCTAGTCATATCAACTTCAATAGTGATGTATGAATAAATAGTATTCAGTGGGACTTCTATACTGGTAAGTACTATTCAGTGTGCAGACTGACGTATCTGGGCCTTTGTGACAGTGTCTCTCTTACCTAGACTGAAGGCACCCTGACTTTGGAAGGTCTCTGATTCCAGCCACCACTCTACTTCTATGGGAAACATTTTCCTGCTTGTATCTCCAGATTATCTGTATCTTTCTCCTAACCATACTCCTCTGCCTTTTCTAGGTTGCATCTGAAAAACTGCATGATAGATGGTTATGCTTCATGTATATACATACTCTTTGAATACTTACAAGTATGCTAAATGTTCCATAACCATGATCACAGCAAATGGAGTATGTTTTAAGTGTTACATTTGCAATCAGAAGTGCTAGAGCTACAAGCCCTGAAAACTGGACTGTAAACTTTGTTGGAGCTGCTGTTCTGAACCTGGAAAGTGAGGCTATACTGTTTTTACTAATATGGTAATTCTTAAAATTTAGGAACAGCTACACAATCTGGAGATTGTTAACATGTTACAGTGTAGAATTTAACATGAAGCAAGTTAGAACACCTTCAGCAGTGAGAAACATTATGTACAGATGAAGCAGCTCCTGATGGGTTTGGAAGCGTTCAATGCAATAGCAAAGAGAATATATATGCAACTCCTTCACACTTCCTCCTGCTGTGACTGTGCTGTACCCTACACTCTCTGTAGACCCACACCCTGCCTTAGGGATTTATGTCCAACATTTTCCTCAGTTCAGGCAGGGAAGATACCTGACTCACCCAGAACCAACTCAGAGAAAAGCATGAACAACCTTTAAAGTAACCCATGATTTTGTGTGATCCAGTGGAATAGGATTACAGGACAGTACAAGAAACAAACAGGGCACTGCTCATTTGCAATGGAAATGCTCAAAAGTGTCAGAATATCACATATAAAGCACAGTGAAAGCCAACACAGGAACCATTGAGCCAGCTTCTACTGATGTATTTCAGTGAAAGTTTTGCTCTTATATAATGCTGCTCTTAATAAACAGCAGCAAGATACTATTTGCTCATGAGTGCTGTCAGAAGGCAGCAAGATAAATATGCTGAGGTCATACATTGAGATTCTGCCACAAAAAAAATCTACAGTAGGACAAAACATTCAAAGTCATTTGATCCGAAACATTTCAGACCCTTTTGGAAAAAACACTGAGTGAAAATCTTTCACTCAAATTCACCTTGCTTAATCCCATAAAAAAGGTTATTGTACTCTGATATGATACCAGAATGTTTCAGTTTACAACAAAGCAGAACTCCTGTCTTATTCATCTCTAAGATCATGAAGTCCAGTCATTAACCTGATAGATTACATGTGATTTTGGAGCAACTATTGAAGGAGGTTTTTGCATTTCTATAGAAAATTCAATGGCCTTTCAGTACAGGTAACACAATAAATACTTATTTACCTGACAGACCAGCACCTTTTATTAGAACTTTGCCTTTTTTTCAGCAATTTAAAGTGTTGGTTCAAGAAAAGGGTTTGTTAGTGTTAGTATTAATTTTCTGATAATATAGCATAATACACTGATGGTCAGGCTGTAGTAATTTATGAACCTTATGGCATTTTACAAATTTCCATACATTTGCAAAACAGAAATTTAAGTTGCATTTTGCTTATTAATAGTAGCATTCAAAATTCATACTGTATCAAACACACATGATGACAGTGATAATTCTGTGACTGAGGATTGAGCATGACTTCCCAGCAGTTACCAACACTTCACCTTTAAAATGGAAATACAACGTTTATAGCCATAGTTCCATAAAATGGTAAGTCTAGTTTTAAGGCACTGGACATCAGATTTAAAAAGGTGACAGAAGCATATGACATAAACCACTAAGTTTCCATGGAGTGGTTTTTCTTAAGTCTTGAACTGTACATTAGAATCATTAAGGTTAGTTGGAAAAGATCTCTAAGATCAGGAAGTCTAATTATTAACATTGCACTGTCAAGCCCACCATTAAACCATGTCCCCAGGTACCACATCTTCACATTTTTTAACTCTTCCAGGGATGGTGATTGATTTCATCACTTCCCTGGGCAACCTGTTCCAATGCCCGACTACTCTTTCAGTAAAGAATTTTTCCTAATATCCAGTCTAAACCTCCTCTGGTGCAACTTAAATCAGCTTTCTCTGGTCCTGTCACTTGTTCTGTGGGAGAAGAAACTGACCCCTCTTGCTACAACCTCCTTTCAGGTGGTTGTAGAGAGTGGTAAGGTCTCCCTTGAGCCTTCTCCAGGCTAAACATCTCCAGCTCCTTCAGCCACTCCTCCTAGCACTGCTGCTCCAGACCCTTCACCAGCTTTGTTGTCCTTTGGACATGCTCCAGCTCCATTTTCAGCCGGCTTTGTTTGATGGTTCTCACATCTTCATATTGGCTCTGCAACTGACCTTCCTCAGTCAACTCAGACCTTTAGGTTGTACCTTCCTGCCCCTTTTCTGCTCCCAGTGCTCACTAGTGCATGCCTGGCATGCCCTTCAATGCTGATCCAGACCTCCAAGTTTTCTCTTTCTCTTGTACACCCACCAGAGTCAGGCCTTCCTTTTTGTGCCACTGGACTGTCCCACCAACTGCAAACCTGTTGATCCGGCTTCCATCCTTGTGCCGGCTGTTGCAGGCCAGACAGAACTGGCTCGCCACACCAGCCAGCCAGGACTACAAAAGCATCCTAACACGGGCACCCCAGGCTAGAGGGCATCCATGCAGGACTTTACTGCCAAGCGATGTGAGGACGTGATTCCATCTCCCATTGCCTCCAGAAGGCGAGCATCACAGCATGGGAACTCGAGGTGAAGCAGTGCTCAGCACCTCAGGCAGGCCTCCCTCAAAAATGTAACATACTCAAGGGCTGGTGGAGCATCGAGCTCCTGTACAACAAAACTAGTGCAATGGGAGACTAAAGTGCATTTAGCAGTCCCATTTACTTGATGAAAGAGACAAGAATTAGGCACACTACTGAAAGAAGGGTGGGCACTCAGGGAGGGACAGAAGGAATGAGAAGAAGGGAGTTCTAACATGCAGCACTCTGAATCCCAGAGGAATCTAAAGAAAGTACCTGAAGTCGGAAAACAAACGTAAAAAGGATATTGCTTGGTGGCATCTCACAGGGATTGCAGAATCACTGTGGGGTGGCTTACCTGGCTGGACTGTTGCAATGGATGAATACAGACTCTTGAGAAAAAACAGGCTGGGAAGGTGAGGAATATGGATAACTCGATCCACCCAAAGGGTCATACTGCTTTGCTTGGAACAAGTGACAAGGCAGTCCAGACCTTATGGGTAAGGATCAGAAAACAGTCTAACATGTTGTGCTAGGTGCCTGCTACAGACCTCCTGGTAAAGAAGGGGAAGTAGAAGAAGCCTTCATTTCTAAGCTGGAAGAAGCCCCAGGAGCTGGTACTCCAGCTCTAGTTCCTGCTGGTACTCACTGGGGATGAGAACCATGCTCGTATCTGCAGATAGGGTAATGCACCTGGGTAGAGGCAATCCAGATTTCTGGTCTGTGCTGATGGTAATTTCTTTGTGCAGGTGACTGATGAGTCTTCAGGACTTCTTAGAATGGGATGTAAAGGTCAGCCATAAGATTGTGATTAAAACTCTGAGAGAAGTGAAAAAGGCAAATAACACAGTTACAAATTGGGACTTCAGGAGAGCAGAATTTGTCTTAGTTCAGGGATATTCTTGGTAAGGATCTCACAGAAAACTGCTGCAGAAGGGAAAGGACTGCCCGTGAGAGTTGGCTGGTGTTCAAGAACAACCATCTCAAAGCACAAGATAGCCAATTCCTGCATGCAGAGTCAAACAATTGTGGTGGAACACCAGCAGGGATGAACAGAGAGTGCCTTACTCCTGAGTTCAAACATAAGAAGGAAGTATATAAAAGGTATAAGCAGCAGTGGACTTAGTCTCTTAGGCTCTGTCCTCCATTATGTTACATGCCTCAAAGTTCTGCAAATTTCTGCAAGCACTACCATGCAGACAGTGATATTCTTTCCATTTCATCCAAAAAATTCCTCTTCTGCAGGCCCTAATGAACTTGAACAAGGTATAATTTTGCCTCTACATAATGACTATTTGTAATTGTTTGGCTTTACTGAAGTTCTTGCCTAAAACTTCTATATTTATCCTAGAGTTTAGCAGAGTTTCTGGCCATGATTCCAGTGCTGGGTTTAATCATATCGTATGGCTTGGCTTCGCAAATGAAGATTTGGGACAGCTCTTCCCACGTGGGTGTGTCCTTTGAGCCTGTGCAGTGGATTTTTTAGGCAAGGCACAGCGTGCACAGAACTGGCCCCACCCTTTAACTCCTAAGGTTCATCTGCCACAGCCGAGTGAGCTTGGATGGTGACAGTGAAGTCCTCAGGACTAGAACCTACAGTCCCCGGTATTCCCAGGAGGTCTCCCATCCAAGGACTAACCGGGCCTGACCCTGCTGAGCTTCCAAGATCTGGCAGGATTGGGTGTCAGGGTGGCATTTAACTGCCTGGGATTAATAGCAACAGGCAAGAAACCCTCACCTCATTTTAGGAGGAACATCAGTCCTGACTGCACTCTGTCCTGATCCATCCACATCTTTCTCAGAGCACGAATCAGATACACATCATAGATGTAACTTTGACCTGTATCTATAGAACACCTCTAGAGCTACTATACACTCATAGGGACAGAGGTCTATAAACCTCTGTATCCTGATCCAGCCAAAGCTATATATCACTTCCTGAATCAAATTTTGCAAGACCAAGTCAAGAACCAAAGATCATTACATTTTCTTTTTTTTAAGACTGAAGAATTACAGCCCCGTGATCCTGAATGCACTCATCATTTTTTTTTTAAATAAGATTTTTGGAAGCCATTTAAACTAGCACCATGGCCACCACACAATTCTGCACTCGTCTCTCTCTCTCCTCAGTTACTGTTGTCTGAAGTTTCCAAGCGTCCTGTGAGATGACAGCAAACATGATGTTGCTTATGTGGCTCATTATGGACCACGTCTCAATCTGCCAGTCCATAATAATGAACTTGTAGTTATTCAAATTAGCATAACCTCCTACTCCCACACTGGATTTTAGCTTCCTCCGAGAAGTAAAGGAAACATTTTCCACTTCCAGAACCTAAGGCAAAAAGCATTAACTCAAGGTGTTTCTCTCTGTACCCAAATTAGCCCCAGAAAACCTATCCCGAGAGGGATGTAATTAATTGCTGTTAAATTTGGAGGGTCATTACTAATATCAAAAGATCACCAGCCCGCACAAGAAAGGTCACTCACTCCAAGCATTACTGCGTATATATCACAAAATATGTCAACATAAGTCAACGCCAAAGCCAAATCATGCCCGCTCTTCCTACAGTCCCTGGAGGATTGCTTGCAATTCCCTTCTCCACCAAGGCTCCAGGTAATCCTGCCCTCTCCTCTGCACGGCCTCTGCTCTTGGGTCTTACTTGAGCCAATTAAACTCAAGAATCCAGCAGAATGCAATTATACTTTACTCCTGGATGTGTTTTCTGCCGAGTCCGTAAAATTAATCAACTCTCCGAAAAGTTGGACGAACCATACAGCTCGTACAAGGTAAAAAGTGAACCTGCAAGCCAAGGATGACAAGCAAAGACTACGGAGAGATAAGAACCTTTCTCTTTTCTCAGCAGTAAAGTAGAACCTTCTTCAGCTCAATCTCCTCCTCTTAGTAAAGACATACCGTAAAAGCGGGGTGGGGGGGTGGGGGTGTTACCATACTTGAGCGATTTGACCTAGCTATTAACCTCCATACAGAGCACACTGAAAGTTTTAGCTGTTAGACAAAAGAGAGTCAGCGTCCATCAAGATTTTTTTCAGGTGTGGTTATGGTCAATAGTTAAGTCTTCTATAGCGTGTTTTTCACTCTGTTTCAGTGACCTTTAAACATAATGGGCGGCCAATTAGCACCTCAGCATAACAATATTAAATACAAGCGCGGACAATGATGCAAATCAAATGTGACTTAAGTGAATAGCTTGGAGGAACACAATTTGCCTTGTTTGCTGCTGCTTTTCTCTCCTTGTTTGGAAGACAGCCTACCAACAACAAAAGGGGTCCGTGGGGTTTGGGGTTTTTTAATCTCCAGTCCCAGGGTAGGTTGAGAAAACACCAGAAAGGCATTGTGTCTCATCTTGTATTCATGCTTTCCTACAAGTCAGAGCAGAGGGAGACACAGGCCACTTAACCAAAAACACCCACAGTACAGTCTAGCAGAAGTCAGTCATCACCCCACAGTTCAGAACAATCCTATCTAAGGTTTAGCTGGGATTTGGGGTTTTTTTAAGTCTCCAGTGCAATACTCCACTACTTTTTGTTCGTTCATTTCTTGTGTAGTGTACTAGTGCCAAACACACCCCATGTTCCATGACAAATGTGAAACAAAAAGCAGCCTGTGACAGAACACCACTCCTGCAGCTGCTGATCAAAGACATTACCCTGGAATTCCTAGTATTTCAGGCCACTTCCAGGAGAATTGCATCTCCGCTAAGGATTGTCACTCAATGGGAATGCCAGAAACAGGAACTGAACCCACATTATCATCAGTTTTTGGGAGCAGAAACCACATTCAGGCTATTAAGTACATGCCATTACACTATACAATATTAAGCCTTTTGCAGTACAGCAAAAACAGGGAGGTTTTGTGTTTTCTAATACCTATGTGAATATCTCTTCCCATGGCTGGAATAAGTGCCAGATCTAACCATAGGCAAGGGACTATGAAGTAAACTGTGGAACAACCACATGCCTATGAACAGCTGGTTTGGGTTATGAGAGATGCTGTAAACCTACATTTCACCATAGCCCCACCGCTACCTACATGTTGTGGTTGTACCACTGTGGCATCTCCACCCTAGCCAAAAGTCCCCTCACCATTTTCCAGACGGTGTTTATACCAACCTCCTTAAATGTTTTTCAAGACCAGTACCTAAACTGGCCAGGTCATGATCCAGGCATTGCTGTCATGTTCTGGTACTGAGGGGACAGGGGGAGGGGAAGTTAAAAAAAAAAAAAAAAAAAAAAAAAGAAATCACAAGTACTGCAACTTAAACTGATGAAAGCAGTCACCAGCACTCCTGGCAGGAATATGGAAGTTTTTCATGTCTACATTCTGCTCCATTTTTTCTTTCTGCTCAGTGCCAGCACGAGCATTTCTGCTGCTGCACAGTAAACTAAACTAGAGAATTGATGTGACTGAAAAATAGCCCAATTCTTCACTTCCAATCCACTACCCTTACTCACTGGCCCATCCTGACAGCAGGCATTTCCAGATGTTTATTATGTACATATAATTTAAGCAGACTAATGAGAGAAATATATTGCACACTTGAAATGGAGCTTTACAATGCAGATTTGTCTGCTATTCAGGATCATTACTGGCACAAACTTCAGGAACTTCACTCTTCCTGTGAGTAAACCCAGGACCACTCAAATGCCATAGATTTTGGCATAATTTTTCTTCTGCATCAAAGTAATTTCCCCTGAAAGCAAGAAATTTACCTGTTTCTCTCAAATAATCCTGCAAAGGAGCTGCAAAGGCAGCAGAACTGAATCCTGCCTTCAATGAAAGAACTAACAGAAGAGCTGGGTTAACAATAATCTTGCAGTGTAAAGCAAAAAGCTACTGGAAATAAGCCAGTAGAGGTATCAGTGGAGACCAGGCTACACAGGTGAGACTTTGTCTGTCCTATCTGGAGTAAGAGATAAGATAAAATTTACCTGCTATTGTGAATAGCTCCTGAAAAGTCATCTTTGCACAGACATGTCCTCTGAACTGCCAGTTTAAGAGCTCTCCCTGCTAAAATTATACCTTTGTTAGGGCAGGCATAACATCTCATAATATTCTTGCTTGGGATAGGAAATAAGGAGAGCAAAACAATAACATTTCTGTTATTGAGAACTTAACACTAAAAACAAGCACACTCTAATACATTACAAATTAGTTAGTTTCTGAATAAAGGTTGTTTTCCTCCTCAAAGGAAATTTGCAACTATGCCATGCAGTTTACAACAAAAACTGCATTGCTTTATGGACAAATGGGATTATAACTGGCCTATGAAGTTTAACAATTATTGCCCTACCCACACTACAAAAACTTAATGTACTCTAAGAAAACCAGGGCTCGTAACAGAACAGACTCCTTTGCCCTCCTACTGTGTACTGTGATGCACCATCCCAGTACATAGGAATCCTAACACGAAGTTTCATTCTCAAAACTGCTAAAATCATAGTGCTTTATGGTACCCACACTTTAAAAATGCCTACTTCAACCACAAGAGTCCTTCCATAAACTGGTGAAACTGCAGAGCTCATACTTCGGCAGAACAGAATGCAGACTTACATGGAGCTCCTGACACAGATTTGTTAATGGATGCCCCATTCCACTCATCTTTACCTCATTTACAGACATTATGCCCCATGGAAAGAGAACTGAACCGTGTGGCCTTTCTTTTCATGGAGAACACTCCAGGAAAAGGAAATCACTTTGCTTTTTGCCTGAGCTTGATGATATAAGACAGGCAACTTTGAAAAAGCTCTAAAAGTACCTCATCAGATTTGGGTCTTAAACATTCAAAGGCAGCCTGACTTTAAACAGTGACAGAATGAAGAATACAGGCTACTTTTCAAGCTTTAAACACCATTATGTGAATTCAGGTATTCATAGCTTGAATTCACTTCAGTGGTATGAGGGAAAAGATGGTACTCATTAGGAAAATGCACCTATTCAATGCCTTTCCCAAAAGCAAGAAATTATGAAAAGCCATCAGCCTGGGTTTAGTGGTCTTACAGAAACCACATATGAAGCCTTGTCCCATCTGTCTTCTCAGATCATCTTTTGAGGGGTGATGGTCAAAACAGGTTGAAAAATAACCCCTTTACTAATAAATATTATCAGCAAGAAATCAGTTCCCTCCTGCAGATGGAAACCAAATAGCACACAGCAGACAGAAGACTAAATTTTGCTCAGAAACCTGGGACTGAGCTGACAACCAAAGCTTGGGTGGGAGAGGAATTTTTCCCCCAGAAACAGACTTTCCAGACCTGATTAACACCACTCACAGGTGGAAACCCTCTGCAGGGAGGTAGTTACCCCTACGACTTAAGTTAGGCCTTTATTTTTTATTATCGTCAGGATCAAACCCACAGATTTACCTCCTTCCTGCTGGGCACTCCCTGTGTTAATGGTAGTCCTTCAGGCAGGCCAACCATAGAGCACTCCATCTCTCCTTTATTTCTTCTTCTTCTCCTGCATTTTATCTGACTCCAAAATGAAAACAGGGGAGAGGGGTGGCAGGTTACTGGAAAGCCTGCAGAGGATTCCTCCTCCCCAGATTAGGATTTAATTGTATTCCTAGTGAGTCGCTTCTGGTTGCGCTTGGTCTTTCAGATGAATGTTTCATCAATATGATTAGGATCACATCCCTCAGTCTCGTCTGTTTACACAATCGGTTGTGACAGCTCAGAGTATAGTACTCCCTAAAGGAAATATTAGATACCACCCTATCATTTTATTCAAATCACTCTGCACTTTCAGGCTAATGCCATTCTCCCCTGGATTACATATTTGTGATATCCAGCAGGCACTACAATCCTTCCAATAAGGATTAGATTAATATTTATATTAGCCATACTCATTATCAACAGGGCTATGGAGATTTGGGGAAGGGGAGGAGTAGCCTACTGATAGCTCAAAGGGCTGGGGAATCGGGCTTGTATGTGCAAAAAAAAGAAAGAAATGTCGGGCAGGGCCATTATTATTATCAACAACAACACAAGGCACAATATTATGGGGTGAACGGGCATGAGGGAAAGGCCAGCATGCCCCGTCTTGCTCACCTCAACCCCCTCGCCGCCACTTTCTTCCCGGATCCGGAGCCCCATCGGCGCCCACCGCCGGCTCCCCCGGCACGCCTGGCCGGCATTCCCGGCGGGAAGTGGGATTGCTCATGCGTAGCGGTACCACAAGAGCCACCAGGGCCTATACCCTCAAAGTCGGCCCTGAGGGGAGGGCGGCGGCTGCTCAGGTGGGATTGTAAAAATAACCTTTCCAGGAAAGCCTCTCCATAAAAGCCGCGGTCATCCTTAGAGGGAAGAGGTGGTAACAAGCAAGCAGGTGGGGAAAAGGCGGCGTTGAGGAAGGTGGGAGCGGAAATTCAGACCGAAAGTAAAACCCCATCGCGTTACTCGAAAAGAAAACACACCGAAAAATATCTGCTCCTTCCTCCCCGGAGCGCTAAGCTCGCCGCCTCGGGGAGGAAGGAGCCCTTTCTTCAGAGAGGGTCGGGGAGTTGGCGTCGGAAGAAAAAGTATTTCGGGGTCGTTTCCTTTTCCCGCCTGGGTGCGAAGCGGCGGCGACACAGTTTGGGGCGAGCAGCGAGGGACGAAGTTTCGTTGGAAAAACACCAGAGGGTTGTTCCCGACGTGCAGCTACAGAGAGCACGGGCTGGAGAAAGGATGAGCTGCCAGGACTGCTTTAACGAAAACAACCCCAAAAAACCGTCTTCGGTCAGGAATAGCGTCAATCCATCGGACGAACCCGTCTCCTCTGCCTCTAGTGCCCCGTGGGGCGCCCGTGCTAATTAAGTGCTGGGCAGGCAGAGCACGGAACGGCTCCCTCGGCTCAGTGAGGAAATATCCCAGAGAATTGCTAATTCGGGGGAAACAACCTCAGTGGGTTACACCGGTGTGTCCCAGTCTTACGGGGCCGGCAGGAGGCAGGACCCGAAGTCCCCGCGGCGGGCAGAGCCTTTGCCCTGCCCGCAGAGCGGAGGTTCGAATTGTCCCTAAACCAAAACTAAGTTTTCCCGCTTTATCGGGCAGGGCAGGGCTCGCAGTTCACTTTCCGTCGCACACCACCGCAAAGGTGTAAATAATTACTGTTTTGGGGTTTTGTTTACATTTACTTATTTCCCTCTAAACCCGCCACTCCCGTGGGGCTGCTGTTTCAAACCCGCACGCACTTTTCGTGCCAGATCGTCGGAAGTGGCAGGGACGGGGCCGACGGAGGCGCTCCCCTCCAGCGTTCGCTGTCAGGCGAAGGTGGTGCTGCGTTCCCCGCATACCCTCACGACACCCGGGGCGTGGAGGCTGCGGAGGAAGGGACACTCACCCTCCGGGTCCCCCCGCCCTCCAAAGCCGCGATAAAACGCCCGCCGAGGCGAGGCGGGGCTCTCCGCCCGCAGCTCGCTGTTTGTTACTAAATCACATTATGAAGCAAAGTGCAAGGGTAGTTAATTTTATCTTCTGTTAATGTAAACAAATAAAAAGCATTCAGTTCCTTGATCTTTATTTAAATCTGGAGTTGTTTATCAGTGTCATCCTATGAAGATTAATTAGATACCTTTAGTCACAATTTGGCGTCTGACACCCCATTTTAGGAATGCAATATAATCACAAGGTGTTAATTGGAGCCAGCCAGGCACTTACGTTTCTATTAAACAGTGTGAGGACTTTTCACAAGTTTTAAGTTCTTTCTGCCGTGCAGTGCAAAAATATACAGCTTTTAGCAACACAGCGCCGTGGAATCGTGTTCCCGGGCGCTGTGTAATCGCTGTGCGCAGGGCGGGAGGGAATCGGCACGGCATCGCAGCCCGGCTGGGGACAGGGGCAGCCCGCGCTTCCAGGGGGCTTTTCTGGAGGTAGGTATCCCCTCACCTAAAAAGAAAATGCACAAAAAAAGTAAAAATATATTCCGGCCCTAATCGCTTAAAAATTACCGCGAGTCCCCTTCTGTCCCAGATGGGGTCCTTGCGCTGGGTGCGAGTTGCCGGGACCTTGATTTGTTACGCGCAGAACCGGAGCCAGAGAAAGGAAGCGCTGATCGAAACCTCATCGGCTTCCCGCCGCCTCCCGTTCCCGAGGAGGGGGAACCGCTGCCGGTGCCCCCCGATCGCGTCACCTCCACCGGGAACGGCCCCGGCCCGAGCCTCGGGTTTATTTTGTTTGCAGCCAGGAATCACTAACAGCTTAATCCCATTACTGCCTGCATATCCTCAGGAATGGTCCCGCTGCTGCGGGAGATGGGATCCAATCGCTCTGCCAAGAAGAGCTTCAACCCCCAGATAAGCGGGCAGGGGAATTTCTTGCCTAGTTCCGGGAAACGGAGGAGGCAGCGCCGGGGCTGGTGGGGGAGGCAGGATGGGTTCACAGTTGTCGCCGCAAGCCGACGCTGAGCTCTCACCTCGCCTGCCTCCCTGGGGCACGGCAAAGGAGAGGAGGGGGACAAAGGAAAAGCTGCCGTGGTATTTTGGACCAAGTCCAGGGTCGTGCTTTGGGGGGGATGCCCAGAAGAACCGTGGCAAACCACGAGAGTGGGGCGGGGTGGGGGAAGGCGGGGAGAGTTAAAAAAAAAAACCAAAAATCACACAGCAGCAGTGAGCACTGTGCAAGAGCTACAGCAGCCAAGTTACAAGGCATTAGATTTAGAGACAACTCGAAGCCCCAGGGCTGTGCTCCCGCCTCCCCCTCTAGGACAGCCAGCAGTGGCATAAAAGAGGCAGAGCCATCCCCTCTTATCCCTGGCACCACAACATTTATTAAAAATTGCTACTATGTACATAGAAAAACAAACAGAAAAAAGTTATTTGTGGGGTAAAAGCTTGTGTGCCAGTGCTCTGGGGCTGATCAGTTTAAAACCAGATGAAACTATAGGAAAGAAGAGTGGGTAAAGTTACATCATTTCCAGTTTCGTACAGGGCAGCTGAAAAAGTCACTTTACATACACAGAAATAAAAATCTTTTTGCAATGCTCCATGTATGGCAAGTTTGATTAACAAAAAAAAAAAAAAAAACAAAAAAAAAAACAAAAACAACCGAACAACCTTTTGAACTTCAAAACACCACCGGATGTCCTTCCGCCTGAACAGCTATAAGGTCAACTATTTATACATTATTCCACAGTATTCTACAGTGTACCTAGACAAAACACAACTGTACACTTTGTTTTTGGCCACCTCAATAAAGGTTAGGCTTTTGGGATGGAGGCATTTATTATTATTTTAATGCACGTTCTACACTAAAAAAGTCAGATTTGGTCATTGTAACCCCATCACAGGCAACAAGACCTTCAAGTCAAATTCCTGTCTGGCAAGCAGGCCTTATTTTGGCTTTTTTCTGTCAAAGAAAGTCTTAGCTAAGCAATAACCAATTCAGCCAACTGTGTTGCAGACAGAATTTAAGAAACCAACTCAGTCTAAAGCAGAACATAGCATTTGTGCAGCTCCCTGCAGCCCCCTTTTATCAGAGGGTCAAGCAGGGAAGAAAACTAAATTTGGGCTCCTATCCCCCTATTTTCTTGCCCAGGAGTGCATAGATTTGATCAGGCCTCTGAGCCAAGCCAAACTGTACACTTTAGTGTCTCCAATAAATAAGCCGCATTGCAAACATCCAGGGTCCTCCGTACAGCTTCTGCATGGGTTCCTTCTAAAGGAAGGGATGAGTCCTCCTCCCGTGGTTTGCTCTTTCCCTGCTTTGTTACCTGCAACAGTCAAAAACCTTTGGCACCTTCTTTGGAATTGCACACAACAATTAAAGGTGGAAGGCAAGAGTCTTTCTGGCAATAACACAAAAAAACCCAAGGCCACCCTGAAAAAAATTACCCAATTAAATAAAAGGAATAAAAGGATGAGTTAAGAACTAGTATAGAACGCATAGTAGCCCATGCCTTTTGAATTGTCTTTGCTATAGTCCTCTGCATTAATGTCCTCGCATTTCATAGTTGGCGAATTTTCATTGCTGGAAGTGCTAGGGGAAAGCCGTCTTCTCTTACAAGCACCTGTGTAGACCCCCGAATCATTTGAATCTAGAGACTTTATGGAGGGTGGAGTCTCTATCCAGGATGAGCCAATTTCTTCTTTCACCTTCTCCTTGGAAAGCTGGTCTTCAGAGAATCCTGGAGGACTTGTTCTTGAGGTCCAAGGTAATCCTGTTGTCATTTTTCGCTGGTAAGAGCCCCTGCTTCCCCAGCCTGCCATGGATGGAAATGTCGGGTCAGGGTAGTATCCCAGTGCGTGGGATGTCTGAAGGGGGAGGGATTTAATGCCATAAGGGAGCAAAGTGCTATGAGAATACTCTGCCTCATAGGAGTTCATGTCCAATTTGTTGGCAGTGGGCTGCTGTACAGGAGTCACAAACCACCGCTGAGGAGGACTGGCCACCTCCTCATTCTGCTGCGGGGACAGCAAGCCATTCGTCTGAGGGACGGTTCTCTCACCGTTGTAAAACCTGGCCGGGGGCAGGTTGTTGACAAACTGTTCTTGGAAGAATGGTTGCACACTGTATCGGGCACCAGGGACAATCTGGTGGGATCTAGGAGAATCCGTGGGAGATGGAGTTAATCTGTCATTTTCTGAAGCTGTGTACATGCTACAACATAAAAAAGAAATGCTGAGTGTCTTTCTTAACAATTCCAGTATGATAGTAAGACAAAACAAAAACACAAACAGGAAGAAACTCAACAGATTTCTTAATCAGAATTAACTATATTTAATTGGATGACTGTTTATCTGATTTAGAAGGGTGTTTTCCCCCCTAGACCAGTATAAGATTTTTGGTAGTACTGCTATGAATACCTCCAGCAGCCAACCCATTTTACACAGCCATACTTGCATATATACACAGCTCTGATTTTCCAAAGACATTTGAAGCTCTGAAGTGGCCATTAGGCAAGTCTTTTGCTGACAATTTAAAAATGCTGCCTGCTTTTGGAGACACCCAAGATGCTACTGCCAAATCAGCAGGCCAGCTGGGTTCTGCCAGCACAAATTTACTACTAAAATTCAGAAGATTGATGAAAGTCAGGTATTCAAGACAATACACTATTCAAATAGACATTTTAATGTTAGCAAGACTGCCAGTGGAAGTATTTCTGCTTTTGAATAACTGAATTAGTGTCTAAAGAAAATCTCTTCCACAGACATTTCGGGCCAGAATCATGCCTTCTAGACAAAAGCAGCCAAGAGAAGACAGAGGGGTACTTACGAGTCATAGTTATCTCTGAAGCCTTTTGCAAAAGGATTATGGTCAATTTTGAGCTGGGTAATCTAAAAGTGAAAGCAGAATACAGTAAGATGGGATGCTAAACCCACAAGGCAATTCTATTCTTCACTGCAATTTTATACATCCATACTTACATCAGTGTTTTGATATGCTGTAACTGCTATGAACTGTGTTTCAGGGAAAATAAATGTTTGAGTCTTTGAGGAATCGTTCAGATCTTCGACACCATCTTCAGTCACTTCCACGATGTGAAGCCGCGGCTGGTACTTGTGCAGAGACTGAAGTACAATCATCTAAAAGAAACCATGAAAGAGATAAGATCTTTAGACAAATTGCATCTAATATTAAAAGGTCTTTTTTACAAGATGACAGTTTCTTCCTGGAAATTGTATAGAACAATTTTAACCGTTTACAGGAGATGTTTCAGCCCTGTTTCACTACGAGCTACACTCCCACTTTTTGAGCAACTCTGGGGATAAATATATTAGCTAAAACCAGATAAATTTACACATCAAATTCTGAAATTTCTGTCTCCACACAGAGAAGCAAAGAAAACAAGATCTATGACCCCAGTTTAAGAAGGGAACTCACAAGCACTGAGATCTAGCAGTTCAATGAAATGCTGTAAAGCCCCACAACACAGCGCTCCCCCGGTGACCCACCAAGCGCCAGCCCCCTCAAGCCTGCTTCCCCCTTCCATACCTGCGCGTTGTTGTTGTTAGCACCTTTATTGTTCGTCAGCTTCAGCTTCCCGAAAGAAATCTCCTGCCTCATCCAGTGAGCCCCAGTGTTGGGCGACTCGGGATGAACGTAGACCTTGTTGCCTAAGGAAGACAAGTCAGTGAAAGGCCGGCCGGGAACACGGCTTTGTTCGGCCGCCCGCGCAGCCCCTCGGCTCCCCCATGGCGCCTCTCCCCACACAGCCTCGAACACCGCAGCGTGAAAAGAAGCCTCAAATCGCCCATAAAAGCATAGCTCGTCCCGCAACAGGATGCCAGGTGTGGGGAAGACCCTGCAGAAGGGGGCGAAGCGGGAACACTTTCTGGGAAAACGACTCGCGGGGAAAGGCGGCGAGGAGCCCTCGAGAACCCACACCTACCTTGCATGTTGTTGTCGGCTTTGCCGCAGGTCACCCATTTGCCCCCCTGGAAACGCCAGTGGTTGGGGTCTGCCAACACCACCTCCACGAAGACGTTGTAGTGGGCTGTGGGGTTGAGGCCCGTGATGTTGAAACTCAGGAAGGGAAACATCCTCCTGGTGAGAGAAGGAAAACCACACTGCATGCTGAGGTGGCCAAAGAAGAGGCGCGGGCTCCGGTGGATGCTGTAGGCGGCAGCGGGGTGCCCCGTCCATCCCGGCACCGAAGATACCAAGGAAGCAAGCGGCGAGCTCCAACTGACCCCCACCCCATCTCCCGGCTGCATTGTACGGGAAAATTGAGAGAGTCGATTCTCAGGGAAAAGCATCCCTAGGCACCACAGAGGGGGAGAGCGCATACTTCCTTCCCGGAGGCGCGGGCAAGCGCAAAGCGCCTTCGGGGGTGTCCCCCACCCCCCACTACTTCCCTCCGTTTCGACCATCCTTTGCACCCGCTTACCGGCCCTGCTTGGTGATGATCATCTCCGTCTGATGTCGGTGGAACTTGAGCCAGAGGGGCCGGTTGCAGAGGAAGACTTGCGCTCGCAGCCCCGGGCCGGCGGCCGGCACCCCCAGCGCCCCGAGCCCGCCGCAGGAGCCCGACGCCGCCGGGTAAGGGCCGTAGAGGGGTCCGCCGGCTGTCGCCTGCCCGTACTGGTACCCACCGCCGCCGCCGAACTGCGCCCGGCCGCCGGGCGGGCACACGGCGCCCGCGAAGCCCCCCGGAGACAGCACCGAGCCGTAGGGGTAGCGCGGCCCGCCGGGCGGCTGGTAGACGGTGCCGTGCTGCGCCGCCGGCGGGTAGGGGAAGAGGGCGCAGGGCCCCCCCAGCTCGGCCGCGGGCGGCCCGGGGGACTGCAGGTAGTAGCGCTCGGGGCTCAGGCTGTCCATGGAGTAGCGGGCAGCGGCGGCCGGGGGCAGCTCCTCGTCCCCGCATGGGGTGGCCTTACGGCCGTCCGGCTTAGGGGCGCTGAAGGGTGGCTCGACCGCCTCCGCCTCTCCCAGGATGGCAGGAGCCGCCCCAAACTTCTTGGGCATCTTGTCCAGGTCGAGGCGCGGTGGCGAGCCCGGCCCGGGAGGCCCGCGGGAACCGCCGCCGGTGCCCGTCCCGGCTCCGGCTGCGCCGCCGCGCCCACCGCCCTCCAGCGGGTAGAAGGGCGCGCCCGGCAGTGCTCCCGTCGCCGCCAGCAGCGGCTCGCCCAGCTGCATCCTCGATGGGCGGGCACTGGAGTTCCCCCTCGGTCCTGCAGCAGCACCGACCCTAACCCGCGACCGCACAGCTCGGCAGCGGGGCTCTGCCGAGGCAATTTATACCGGCGTGCCGGGCTCCTCGGGCCGCCGGGGAGGGGCTTGCGCCGGGGCTGCCTCATCGCCGCCCTCCACCCCCGCCGGCCCATTGGCTGGGCCGCGTGACACTAATTTAATTAGACAGCTACTAATTGGAACAAGTCACCTGTGACTCTGGTGTGCGCCCCCACCAATCGCCCCCCTTCCGCAGCCGGTTACCCGGAGGCTCCGGCCCGCTCCGTGCCCCCAGCGCCGCTGATCCTCTGGCGGCCGCGGCTTCCCCTCTCTCAAAAATTAAAACCTTTTGCCGTGGAGCACTGCTCGGGCTCAGAGGGGAGAATTCCCGACGGGGAGCGAGTAACGGGGACGAAAGGGAAGCGTGTGTGGGGGGAAAGCAGGCACCCGCCAGGGAGGGAGGGCAGCGATCTGCCGGTCCGCTGAGACGGGGCGGGTGACACTGGCCCCCGCCTTCTCCCCGCTGGCCGCCTCACCGTTCAGACAATTCGGCTTATGCCTCTGTTGAGCCCAACGGCCTCCTTCTTCCCTTTTCGCTCCCCGGGCAGCATCCTTATCCTGGCATGTTTCACCCTATCAGGGACGTCTCTGTGAGAACCGGCAGGCTTGTTTCGCAATTCCAGTTTTCAGGAACTCGGTGGTCGGGTTCTCACAACCCGCATTGCCGTTCAGCATCTCCCACGGGGTAGGCAGATTTTTAATTGAGGCGGGTGCCAGATCTGTTTGGCGCTTTTTCTCACCACAAAAGCGGGAGCCTTTAGCCCCAAAAGGGAAGGAACAGCCCTTGGGAAGGCGTAGATGCTCGTGTGATTTTGCGGAGCCGACAGAGCCGGCGTGAACGGTTTGCAGGTATAAATCCGCAGACCCTCGCCCTCTGCCCGCCGCCGGCCAGCTTGCAGGGAGCGCTGTAAACACCTGCCTCCACCTCACGGCTGAATTTTAAACCAGACCAGATCAGCGGCCAGGATTTCGTTGCCTGACGGAAGGATCCGGCCGGGCCGGAGCAGCTGCGCTTTGCTGCCCACCCCACTCCCGCCGGGCCGGGCCGCATCGGAACAACTGACCGCGGCCGACGCGGCGCTGCCGGAGCCCGGCCGGGATGCGGATCCTCAGCACGCCGGGCGCTGGCAGCGTGCGGGCGGCGGGGTGCGCCCCGTGGTGCCCGCCGCGGCCGGGGACGGGCACTGGAGTCGCAGAGGGCAGGCGGGGGTCAGCCCCCACCCCCGGTGGAAGCCGAGAGACGGGGGAGCCAGTCCCTGCTGTGCCCATCTCCGGCTGCGGCCAGAGAGGCGGGAGCCTGGGACAGGCTGCTCACAGGCAGCGCCGAAATATTAGCCCTGGTCCTAACCATTCGCCCTCTCCGGGATAACGTTTGGCTCAGTTTTTGCGTGGATCTCGTTCGACAGACGAAGACAACGCAAATGTGTCGGACAAGCCCGACGCCCTGGCACGAAGCGGACCAGGCTCTGCTCGCCGCGGGGTGAAGAGCGGAGCAGAGCCCGGCCCAGCTGCCCTGCTTTGAAAGCAAAACAAACGGAGGAGCATTCTGCCTGGAGTCGCAGAGGTCGAGCCTCTGCGCCCCTTCCCGCGGCCGGCGAGCCCCGGTGCGGCTCTCGGCGGGGCCGGTTCCCGCCCGAGAGTCCGTTCCGGCTACTCGCTCCCTCGGGTTCTGCCTCTCCCGGGCTAGGGCAGGGAAGGAAGGAGATTAGACAAAGATACTACGTAGGATTTATGAGTATTAATTTCACGATAGTATAGACTGAAAGGATCCCGTGATTTAAAACAACACTTCAGGACAAGTGTCGCTTAGTTCAAGGCTGCTGCCTTTGTTTTCCCCAAAAAACTCACTTAATCTCGCGTTCAGCAAAGCAAGGTAGACAAGCTTTCGATGTTGCTTAGGTTTCCTGAGGATTGCATCGGAGAAGGGGGCAGGAAAACTGTGACCGCCCTGGGAAAGGGAGACCCTTCCTGTTTGGTTCGAAATATACCAGGGGTGAGGCTCTCCCGAACGAACGAAGGATTGATTAATCCTTCCCAGATTCGGGCTTATTTTCAGCTCAGCTCGGGAAAGCAGCAGCCCGGCTTCGATCCCTGACTCGTATCGCCCCGCTCCCGCCGAGCCAGGGTCCCGGGGGCAGTGGCGGGGGAGGCCGTGATCTGGGTTGCCCCCGCGGGAGCCCCGTCGGACCAAGCTGCCCAGAGACCTTCAGCGGCGGTGCGGCCGTCGAGAGTGTGAGGGAACCGCCTGTAGCTCGGGGGTTTCTTCATTCACTCTATACGGTGCGGGAAGAGCTGTAACTCGCCTCCCCTCAACTCCCGTCCGCATCCTGCAAATTAAAGTTACCACAGTTACCAAACAAATTCTTGGGACTCAGTATTCGTCATTCCCATAGCCTACAAGTCTACCTTCCCTAGGAATCGCGGAGGCAACCGGGGTATCGCCGCCTCGGCCCCCTGGAAGCCGGCTCTGTCCTTGCTCCCTGCCCCGGAGCCGCCCCACGGATTGTGTCAGGGAATATCGCCATACGAAGTTGCGGGATGTTTCAATGATGTGTGGGACTGGAGACTTCTGAATGGGTCCCGCAGCTCTTTAGATGTTATCTTAAAGATAACACTGCAGCGAAACAGAAAGGAGCATGTTAGGTTCGTAAATCTGCTGAAATAACCTTTAAACCACAAAAAAAATGTTGAAAGAAAATATAAGTCTTTGAAGGGTTACAGATTATCTTGTTTCGTTGGGCTTTATTCAAATATACTCCTGGGGAGCATAATAAGGAGCATCTCTGGCTCTAAAAAAGCTGTTCCAGAAGAGCTCATTTTCTGCAGCCCAAGTTACAGGAGAGACACACTCGACCAAAGTAATTTCATCCTTTCCTTTAGGGCTGGGATTAAACCCTTTCCTTTTTCATCGGAGGTCATTGTATCGGGAAACAGCCTATGCTTCAATTGCTTGGACTCGTGGGACTGAAACTGTTCAACTGAAGTACCCTGCTCAGGAGGGCCTAAGAGGGGAAATTGGGAACCCTAAAATCTGTCAGGCTGTTACACACTTACATATGCTTATATGTATATATGGAAATCCATCTATCACCATTTATAACCACATATGACCTTTATCCTTATAAATATGGATACGCATACACACAGACACCACTGTATCTATATAGACACCTTAAAAGTGTTGGTTATCAGAATGACCTGCCACACTGTGCCATTGCTGTATTCCTTTCCTGAAGTCCTGCTGGCACCATGGCAGGATTGACAAGTATTTTCTGAATAGTTTCTGAGAGGCAATTTTTGTCTGGTTTTGTTTAAAAACTACCTCTAAGTTCCTGAATATCCATTTCAATTGGCTAGCATCTGATTCCCAGAGGGCTTGAATACTTTCACCTTTATGCCATGCTTGTGCTGAGATTTGCAGCTTTTCTTTCTGTTTCTCCAGTCATCCATTCTGGGTTGGTTGTGTTTGGTTTGGGGTTTTTTTGTGTTTTTTGTTTGTTTGTTTGTTTTTTGTTTTGTGGTGTGTTTTTTTGTTTTGTTTTTTGTTTTTAGTTTGTTTGGTTTTGTTTGATTTTTTCCCCCTTCAACTTAGATACAGAGTATCAGGCTGGGTAAATGAAGGAGGACACTTTTAAATGGGACTTCCATTCTTTCACCATGTTTCAATGTAATTTTTAAAATCACTAAAGGTGGGATTTTCCAGATATGGCTGGTCATATGTAAGTGTTTCCTTTTTAAATTCTTGATACCTTTCTTTTCATGGCTGTTGCATGTTTACAGCACTTGGGAAAATCAAGGAGGTATTAATACACCTGTGCAAGACTTGGCATTTCAGCTTGTAGATTAACTTCAGGGGCTGTTTTTAGGAAGAAGCCATCTACACTCTTTCAGTGCTCAGGGAGTTTCATCTGTCAAACACAGACAACAGCCATCTCTTTCATGGGAATGTTAGGAGACTGAATTAATTGAAAATGTTCTTTATTTTCTGATGAAAAACAGTTCTACTATAGCTGCAAAAACTATCAATCCATTTTAGTTTATGCCAAGTGGGATTTTCAGTATGCAGACTTACACAATCCTGAAGATACAATGTAGCTTAAAATCTGCTCTGGGGTTTTGAAAACTTGAAGCCAAAAGGGTTAAAAAGTAGGGTCAACTCTTGTGAAACATATATATGGACTTTAAATACTGGAAATCAATAGCCCTACAAAACCGAAGAACTGTTATCTTCTGTATTGTCAGGGGAAGTTGTCACACTAACAGCAATTTTACCCTTTGGTAATGACTCCATTTAGATGCCACTTTCTTTAAAAAGGTAGCATACAGACATACATATTAAATAATGGCATACATAGGCATAAGCCCCATAATAAATATAGGGCTAATTTATAAAAATGAGAAAGTAAAGAATAGCCTTTTCTAGATGAAGTATGTGAAACAGAAGAATAGACACAAGTCGATGAATCAGGACCTGGAAGAAACAGCCCAGTATTTGAAAATAAAGTGGTATTCAAAGCCTCCTCATCGGTCACTTCCTTTCTCCTTCAAAGAAAAACAACATTAAAAAAAATCTGTAGCTGTGATTTTAAATTAAATGGAAATGCAATGGTTAGTAAAAACTATTCATGGTTTGATCCTACCTGGCAAAATATGGCAGTGTATGGACAGACAGGACAAAAATTAAATGCTTGAATTGAGTTCTTTGCAATGGCTAATTTTACTAGGTAAGACCACACAAGAGCTTTTGGTTGTTGAGCTTATGGTACCCCACTGGCTAAAGAAATAAAGTGTTTTTGAGAAAGTTTAAGTCTTTGTAAAATGAATGCCTTTTCATTTTGACAAATATTTGGGAAATCTACAAGAGGAAATTATTAAATTGTCTTTGGCTTCTAGGTGACTTTTATTCCTCCAAATGGAACTGCAGAAGCTTAGTGAAAGAAAGAGACTGAAGTTAGGATCACAAACACAACCATAACCATGACCAGCATTTCATATTTTTCATATGGCACATGGCTTGGACAGGTGCTTTTTTCACTGAGTAAAAAACTGTCTGGATGGTCAAGCCCAGAGAATGGTGGTGAATGGAGTTACATCCAGTTGGTGGCTGGTCACAAGTGGTGTTCCCCATGGGTCAGTGCTGGGGCCAGTTGTGTTTAATATCTTAATCGATAGTCTGAACAAGAGGGTTGAGCCAGGTCATGGACAACACCAAGCTAGGTGAGAGCGTTGATCTGCTGGAGAGTAGGATGGCTCTACAGAGGACCTGGGGATGCTGGCTGACAGCTAACAGAACATGAGCCAGCAGTGTGCCCAGGTGGCCCAGGAGACCAATGGCATCCTGGCCTAAATCAGAAACAGTACAGCCAGCAGGACCAGGACAGTGATTGTCCTCCTGTACTCAGAACTGGTGAGGCCACACCTGAAATCCTGTGTTCAGTTTTGAGCCCTTCACTACAAGAAAGATAAGAAAAAAGTGCTGGAATGTGCCCAGAGAAGGACAACAAAGCTGGCAAAGGGGTCTGGAGCAAATTTGTGCGGAGCAGCTGAGGAAGCTGGGGTTGTTTACTCCAGAGAAAAGGAGGGGTGGGGTGGGGAGTGGCTTGGGTGTGGGTAGGGGTACAGACACACCTTACTGCTGTCTACAGCTGCCAGAAAGGACATTATAGCAATGTGGGGCAGGTGTAGCTCTTCTTTCAGGTAACAGGCGATAGGATGAGATGAAATGGTCTCAAGGTGTGCCAAAGGAGGTCTAGATTGGATATTCGGGTTAATTTCTTCACTGTAAGGGTTGTCAAGCACTGGAACAGGCTGCCCAGGGCAACGTTTGAGTGACCATCCCTGGAGGTATTTAAATGATATGTAGATGTGGCATTTGGGAACACATCTGGATGAGTTTAGTGATGGACTTGGCAGTGCTGGGTTGAGGGTTGGACTTCAAGATCTTAAGGGTCTTTTCCTGACCTAAATGATTTTGTAATTGTTCATGCATAGGGATCTCCAAACAGCTCTTCTTAAATGCTTGTTTTTTCATCCTCCAATAGGTTTAATGAGGAATGCCTAGAACCTGTTCCTTGGTTTTAAAGCAAGATCACTTATTCACTTACAGATTTGTGCCCATAACCATCCTGACAGTCACACAACAGAGATGTGAGAACATAACAAGATCCATATCATGGGCAGTCAGCCACAGATCTGGGCAGTTTAATCCTATTTGTATTTACAAATCTATTACAGACAATTTTAAACAGCTAATTTTGGCTTGCTTTCCCCTGCTTTGTATGTGAAATTACTATTAAAAGACCCTGATTCAACAATCATCGCAATTAAAATTAAAAGCTCAAATCCAGCAGAAAGATGTTCTGCTTTTTTGTTCTATCACTTTAAAAAGTACAATTTCATCATGTGAAGGCCCTGATAAACTTCATGCTGCTTGGGGCTTATGATGTCAGAGCTATGAAACATTTCCTGCTGATAACATAATAGCTGAGAAATATGAGTTTTGGGAGGTTTGGGGTTTTGTTTGCTTTCTGTGCATTTGATATGAGGTTTACAGTGGGAAAACAATTAACTCGAGGGGCTGAAAAAGCGAGTAGCAGTGGGCTGCCGTGTAATTGCAGAAACAATGAGGAATTTCACCTGGTATCATTTGTGACAGCAATCAAACAGCAAGGCCTAGCAGGGAACCACATATTAAATAACTGTGGTGTTGAGCGAATCTGCTATAAAAATAAGCAGAGAACAGAAAGGGGACGACATATGTACTCTCTGGGAAGGTGAGAAGATAGCTGTAGGGTTTCCCTCCCAGGGAGGGCTCGGGTTTGCTAGCTGCCCGTCCCGGTTCCTACCAGCATCCTGCTGCTACCGGGAGCGGGATGGAACCGGTGTCTTCCCTTCCAGCCGGCCGTGCCCGCTGGGGGTGACGAGCAGGAGGGGAGCCCAGCGGAGGCGGGACCGCCAGGGGACCGCGCCCCGAAGACGCCCCCGCAAGCAGTGGGGGGGGTCTGGGGAGGCGGCGGGGGCCTCGCATCCCTCCCCCCGAGCCCTCCTTGGTGGCGAGGGCCGGCAGTAGCCGGACGGGTCGGAGAAAGGCGAGCGTGGGGGGCCGGGAGCCATCCATCCCGGCTGGGACCGCTGCTCCACGCCAGCTCCTCCCTCACACGCAGGCAGTTTCAGACTGAGAGGGCAGAAGGGTAGGGGAGGACTTGACGACCTCCGCCTCTGTCCTCGCTCTTTTAACCATTCTTGAAACATCTCTGCCAAATCTTCCGTCCTGCAGCATTAGCGGGCAGACCTCGCCGCCCGCACCAGCCGCGAGTGCAGAACCCTCTGCAGCCGGGCAGGCGGAGGGGGCGGACTGGGCATCCTCATCCCCAACGCGGGATCCGGCGGGCGATCCGGCCGGATTAACGCCGGGCTCTTTGAAGTCCCGATGCCGCAGTGATCTCGGGTCGGGGTGCTTAGGGCTCCCCATTCAGTTGTTAATTCCCCTTAAGTGTTTGTAAGTACCTGAGCTCAGACCTCTGCGCCTTCAAAACAAGGGCATGCACGCAAATAGCTTCAAAATTACCCATCTGGGTACCGGCAAGACCAAAGGCAAAATTCAGCAGTGTCGTTAGAAAATAATCGAGGCAAATGGGCCCTTTATTTGCCACGTGAATTTCGGCTGGGAAACCCGTTGGCAGGAGCGGCACTTTCAAAGGTGTCCGCACCTGAGGAGCCTTGCGCCTGCCTGAGCGCCGAGCCCGGGGTGCCGCTGTGCTTAAATGGCCAGAAAGGGGGAGAAAAAGCCATCCAAACAACTTCCATCAGAAAAACATTAGCGGAGGAGGAAACGGCTGTGGACACCCCAGGGAGATACCCCTTCACTCCGGGCAGGAAGAACTTTTGCCGCCGCTACCAGTCCTGCAGAATTGTCCTCCACGGTTTTGTTTGTTTAGCAGGTGAGCTTTAAAAAATATATATATAGCAGAATGAAGTTCCATTATGAAGAAATAAAAAAGATGTGACCTATGTCTCCACTCCCCAAAAAATCCATACCCCTCGTAACAAAACAGATAAGTGCTTTGCTACCAAATTTTGGGGTTTTTTGGTGACAATGTGAAATGTTCCCTGGTTCCCTGCACCACTTCTCTTCAAACAATTTCAGCGTGAAGTATGAGCACTGTGTTTCCTAGCACTGATGACTCTGTTGATTGCTAGCACATTAGTGAGGGAAAACTTTATCTTGAAGAGTTTGAGTTTTACAGATGAGAACAGACAAATGAGCAACATAATGGAAGAACCTTAAATCATATAAAAAATGCATATTCTTTCCATGTTGTTTTTTGTTTGTTCGTTTTGTTTTGTTTGTTTTGGTTTTTTACTACATTCCTTTCTTTTTCCATTAGTCACCTTTCAGGAAGTTACTGGTTCTCCTGTTGCCCACAGCTATGGATTGAAGGGCAGAAAAGGAATGGATGTAATGAATGTGAAAAGGATGTGGAAAAAAGACTTTTGATTTTTTGTTTTAAGTGTTGATCTAGATTACAATATGTAGTATGACCCATAAAAAGTAGCAAGAGGCTTGGTATGAGCGTCATACCCTGATGTCCACAGTGTGGTGAGGCCTTGGTAAACATAATGCTATCATGGCAGCATTTCTGCCTAGTTTACTTATCTTATTCACCCCAACTCAAGCTAAAATCCCTCCCTCCAATTTCCCTTATATATAGCCAAAGGAGTAGGGTTAGACAGCTGTGAAAACATGGGGCAGGTAAAATACAGATCCCCAGAATTATGATAGAAAACAGGGGCTGTACCTTTCCATTCTGTGGATGTCTTCCTAAGGCTGTGGTTCTGATGCCAGCTTTGTATCAGGGGATGGCCTGGGATCTGCAGGATAGCTGTCCCTGGTTCCTGTGAGGAGTTCCTGCCTCTGCTGCTTCAGCTCTCTGTCCAGCCTTTTCTTGTAAATGACATGTGAGAGTGAGTCAGAGCTAAACAGCCAGCCTGAGAGTATCACAGCAAGGTGAAGGACATGCTACTCCTTTGGCCCAGGCAGCCATGAGAGCAGGAGCCTTCCATGTATGGGGCAGATGGCAACCACCACCTGAGCAGAACAGGGGCCATCCCTCCTCCAGTCACCAGCCCTTGGGAAAGAGAGTGGTCAGTGCTGTCATAACAAGAGCAGTCAGGGCAAGTGAGCAGTCATTGGCAAAGTGGCAGAACTGGACCCAGAGTAATTTTGCAAGACAGGGTAGGCTGTGTTGTATTTGCATTTGAGCCATTGGTTGGGGTGGGATATTAGCCTGCTTGTGCCAGGCAAGGGCTCAAGGACTTTCTTGGCCATTTATTTCATCACTTCTCTACATGTGGTGTAGTAGGTGGGAGGTCCTAAGGAATGAATTTTTCCTGCATTCCTGTTTCTGAATGCTAACAACTTGGGAATATTTGATGAAAGGTGGCTGTTAGGAGCCCCTGAATACAATAAAAGGTGTTTAAAAATACACATTTGAAACAAAATAATGAAAAAATTCACTGCAAACATGGAAAACAATCACAACAGACAGCAATTACACAGGTTTCAGAAGAAAAAGCAAAGCAAGCCTGCATTTCCGTCTGGTAGCAGAACAGCTCTGGTAGAAATTGTCCATTTTGTTTCACCTTTCTCCTTCTGAGGCTTTGGGTCTTGCCTGTCACATTTCACCATCGACCAGACCTCGTTCAGGTGCTGGCGCGGGGGGGGGGGGGGGGGGGGGTGGCCCCCGCGACGCGAGCAGCCCCGGCGGGGCGGACACTAGTGGGCGCCACCGCGAGCTGCTGTCCCGGTTCGCTGAGCACTCCACGGATCCCTGGGGCTCCCCGATTCCACGCTCGGAGAAAGTGGCCAATTATTTTTCTGTCTGAAAGAGTCTGTGATGTGGCAGAGAATGACAGCTCCAAGGGAGAAAACACCTCTTCATTAAAAAGTGCTGCTAAGCACACTGAATATCCAGATCCCAGCACCCAGTTGCACAAAGGTTAGGATGAGAGCCAAGAAATTACGCATTTTCACAGATATTTTTCTATACACACACACAGACATATATATATTTGTACAATGTATGCAGACATACACACACAAATGTACAGGCTCTCTTTCAACAGAGGGTGGCCAAAATCCTTTAAGTTCCTACTGAGACAAAACTCACGCTAAAGTCTAGTTTTGCTATCAGTCTTGTTGTGATAGGAATTACCTAGGAAAAAAAAAAACAAAACAAAACAGTTAATTTGGTTACCAAATGCGAGAAGAGACTCAGCTTCATGGAAACAAATGACTAAGCCTTTGTTGAGAGAAATACTAAACAGAAAATGGAAAGCAATAATCTGTGTCTTGCAAACGTCTGTTTGAGAGGTCACAGGAAAGAGAGGGACAGGTTGCTACATTTTGTAGGTTCCATTGTACTTAATTGCATCTTGGTGATTTTAATGGTTGCAGGAATTGATTTTAATAAATAAGAAAGTACTTCTAAAAAAAAGATAGAAAACACATACAAATCATCTGACAATGCAGAATTGGGGTTCTTGATGAGGCACGTGGTATTGAAGAGAACCACTCTACCACTGATGGAAAAGAAAGATCAAATTGGAAGCTGCATTGCGGGATGTAATTCTTAACAACCTCCCTTTTCCTTCAGAAATTGTGGAAGGCTGAGAAGAAGGCACAGTAAGGAAAAGATGGGAGGAGAAGTTGTAACACCTATGGCTACAGCAAGTCAGCAAGGTGGAAGTCATTGTTCCCACAATGTCTACACCAAAGTGAACAGAAGCAGCCCTCATCCTTAACCTAATTGCTCATCCCCCAGCAGATTTCCTTAGCCCAGGTCCCTGGCTTCCTGCATGCATGTGCTGAGCTGCCTGGGCTCAGCAGGCTGCTACCTGTCTCCCACACGGGCCCAGTTACAAGCTTGACTCTTCCTTCACCTACCCCAGGAGGGTGGCCCAGATGGGATGCTCAGAGCATTGCACCAAGGTTGCTTACTCATCTCCCAGTGAAGCAGGAAAGCTTCCAGACAGAATGAGGGCAGGGCAGCAAGTGACCCTCTGGTTATGGTTATCCATTATTTACAGGGGGACATTCTGAGAAAAACCACCACCAGTTCCATCAAAACTGAGAGAATATTACAGCTGAATTGTAATCCAGGGGAGCAGTGATGAATAAAGCAGGGGATAGACTCACAGATTTGATGTTCAAGGCTGGGCAGTGAGAAATGTGGAAATCTTGTGCTGACCAAATGGTTAAATTCCTGTGACTATGCCTTTATGTACCAAATTTCAGAATCATTAAACACAACAGTTTTTCAGTTTTTCAACCTTTCCTACTGTTCTATTTTGATATTTCCACCTCCCTGTGTCCTCTCACCTGACCATGTAAGAACACATATGAGCATCCTAAAGAAGTAATCTGCAGCAAGGCAGAAATGCTTGAAATATGGGAAATAACTTCTTCCTTTCCTAAACAATTTGCAGATCATAGGCACTAGTTTTCAGTAAAGATTTTAAGCCACAATCACTTATTTTCATCAGAACTTTAAATCCTGCAGCAGTTCATCTTTGTTCTCCTGTGGCAATGCAGAACTTCTGGGTTTTGGTTCTGTGATATTCATATTTGATTGTTTTCTGCTTTAAATGTGCTCTAACATAACTACAACACTATACTGCTTTTCCATACTTAGCATATTCATCACCTTGTCTCCCTCTCAACTTCTTGATTTCCATGCAAGAAATCTGCATTAGAGAGAATGCAGTCTGCAAGCCAATAAAATCCTGTTCCATGGGAGGAAGGAGTCAAAGTGGCACACACAGCTCAGATGAAGAATATGAAGTACATACAAGAACATGATCCTGTGCCACACAAAAGGCACACTAGCCAAGTGCAGTGTGCCAGGTAGAGAACAGCTATAGCAAGCAGCAGTGGAAGGACTCTGGTTGCAGTTCCACCAGGCATTGGCTTTATTAACAAAAACAAACTATGAAGTCTCCAGTTCCCTTGCAGTTGCCTGTCCACTCCTATGGCTCAGGTCTCTGCCCCTCACTCTATGTACATTTGGAAGACTGGGCTGTTCATCAAGCCTTGAAGATAGTTCTGCTTAATAATTACCTCATCCCAAAAGAGTGTGCTTTTAACCTTGTTTTTTTTCATTTGGTGATCAGGTTCAGTGTGCAATCTTACCAACAGCTGTATCAGCACAATGAAGGCAACAAGCAGCATTACAGGAACAAAACCAAAGCTGTAGGGTAGAAACTTCCTCCCTTGGTTTCACAGGCACCCCATTGACCCCTCCCTGGTAGATGAGCCAAGGCAGGTTGGCCAGGTTGTTACTTGCTGCCTGCCCTTCAGCACCCAGAGCTGGGGCTCTGCACTCAGCAGGACTAGTCTCATGCACTGCTGTAGCACCCAGTGCTGCTCATCTGACCCAGTTCAGGCTCAGGCATGTGGTCATGTTACTGTCAAATTGATCCATACACCCAACAGAGGTTTAGCCCACTGTGGGCAAGTAGGCAGCACCTGGCTCAGTGTGAAGCCTGCTGGTGCAGAGTCAACCTGTTCCCATGTTTTGAAGAAATCAGGGCCCAGGTCTTAGTGTGTCAACTAGCAAACTGGGGCCCATGGCCACAGCACCTCTGATTTAGTACTAAGAAGCTTAAAACCAGATTTGTTGAACCATGGTCTGATGGACTTGCAGCTCCTGACCCTCTGTAGCATTTTAAGGCACATGGATATACATGATGATTTTCCTGAAAGTGTTGCACCCTCGACCCTGGCAGCTGGTCTGGATGCAGCACAGCTGTATATATGAAGGGGCTGGGTCAGTAACACTGTCAGCCCTCCCAGCCCCAAGCTGAGCAGCAGTTAGAGAGTTAAAGCACCCAGCAATGGTTCCTCTCTCCAGATTTGATCTCAAACACCCAGGACAGAGGCAGTTACACCTCTCTGAACCAGCTCTCCGCTGCCTGCCTTCCTCTATATTCACTTGCATAAAATCTGCCAGTTCAGAATAGTAATAGGCAGTGGCAGATCACGCCTAGTTGCACTTTCTGTCTCTCTCACCAAAGTGTAATCTAGTGGTATCTGATATGGCTAAGAGCTAGAATGATGATTTACTATGGTTGGTTAAGATAAAGCAGCTTAGGCTGTTGCAGGTTCACAGCATTTTGCTTTGAGGCATGCCCTTTTTATCACTCCTATTCCCAGCTGTGGCCTGTAAGGCTTGGCTGGTCTGGCCACTGGTGAGATGATCTTGTCAGCCAAAAACCTAAATCAGTGCTTAAAATCCACACTCGTGGCCAAGACCCCCATGTGGTTATGCTACATATGCTGTGCTACAGGGGCCAGAACCCATAGCAGAGGAGTGAGGTGACTCCATAAACCCTTATGACCACTGAGGCACACCTAACTGAAACCACAGCCTTGCAAACTTTGGTAGGTGGACTGTGTGCCCATTACTTGAGCAAAGCTTTGCCAAAATTGTCTTCACATTTGTTTCCCATTACCCATCCTCTTCTTCCAAATAAATGAATGTGATAGAGACTTCTTATTTCCCTGCAAAGATGCAGACTCTGTAGAGTGCTACTCAGATGAAATTTGCCTCAGTCTATGTATTCAGTTAGTGACAGGTCTATGTGTCTAACTTAATGAGGAGTCTATCTTACTAAACATCAGTAGTTTTCAACTGAAAAAGCACCCCCAAACCTTGACAAAGAAAGTTACGTTCAAGCATGTAGTATCTTCTGTAAAACTGCAAGAGCTTCAGTAACATTTAGTGTTTTTTAAAGAAGGTTACAGTTTCCATAGAAAATGTTGTAAGATACATGAATTAGAAGATGTGCTCAACTCTGCTACAGCAAAACCCTGAAAGGCCCAGGTGAACAGCTTCCTAAGGAAGGAAGGGCATGATGATGTCTATTAAAACCTGATTGAATACTTAACTTGCCATAGCTTGTTGCATTTAGAAATTTTGACTTAATAGAATTTGCAAGCAGTTATGAGAAACAAGAGGTGGAAATGATGTTTGCAACAAGAAGCACTAAAAAATGCTTAGCATAATACCACTATATAAATTGAGTTAAAAAAAGAAAAAGATTTATATAAAGCATTAGGTGTAGCCAAACTGCTGTTAAAACAGTCTGCTTTAAAACGTACTCACAGGGGCACTTCAACTGTGACAGCAAAAAAAATGTTTCACAATTACATCAGCTACGCAGGCTGAACTGTTACTATCATTCATAGGAAAATAAACCAGTGACTAAATGAAAAAAAAAATTACAAGGCTCCCCCCCACCATATTTCTCAATAGCAGTGAGACCAACTCTCCCTGGTTGTGGCTCACATGAACTCATCAGAGATTTACTGGGGTTGAAAACTCTGTCCTAAGTTTAGGCACTGTGTTTACCACAAATCCTTATCCCAACCCCTCTGTTCCTTGCTGTCTCACCAGCATTTATCCTCAGGACCCCAGCTACATCTTTCCCATTTCTTATTTTTCAGCGTGGGCAAGTCTGTGGTCTAGGCATCCTTACTACTGTTTTGAGCTGTCTTGCACCAGCACTGGTCTGTCCCCGCACTTCCCACCTTCCCAGGGGTGCTATGGGTCTGTGTCCTGCACCCCATGAGCTGCACTGTACCTGTGTTCCTGCTGTGCAGGGATGGCCAAGGCTGCTGCACGCTGAGACAGGCCCTAATGTCATCCCACAACTGCTGGTATCCATGAATTGCCCCATCAACCTCTCAGCACACCATATCCTGCTGGTTTATCTAATGGTGGTCCACGTCCAGCTGGGTTTCCTGCAGCCAACACTGAGGTACTCCAGGGTATACAACCAGATTTTTATGGTCTCAACACTTTAAACTTCCTCTGGAGGAAAAAGCAGAGCAGATGGTGCCCGGACTGGGAGCAGCTCACCTTTGACGTCTTCAGAAAGCGCAGCCTGGCCAAAGGCCACTAGCTGTCCTAAATAACCCGAGCACCTACGTATCTGCTATTATTCTGGTTCTTCTTGCACCAACCATATGAGGGTGTTCACCATCAGTGCTGACACTCTGGAATTGAATATACCTAATATTAAAAATCAGTTATGCTACATTCGAGTGGACACGTACAGAAATAGCCATAGGTTGAGCTTGATTACTATACCTGGCTTGGTAAATAATTTGTCCTTCTTAACAGTGAAACAGGGGCAAATCTTCCTAAATACTTCTCTTACAGCTAAATATGTTTTTTCAGAAGTAGTTAAAGTGATAGAAGTGGGAATACAGCAGTTAAAAAAAAAAAAAAAAAAACAAACAAAAACCTTGATCATGTAATTAACTTAAAAGAAAAAAAAAAGTACAGGTTTTATTTTCTACCTTCTCTTTAACCCCTACAGGCTGTTATATTGTATGTGTAAATTCAAATTAACACTTCTCCCATCTGGATTTCTGTATATTTAAATTGGAGGCTTGGAATAACATTTTTCTTTTTAGAATAAATGCTTTTGAGAAACTACTGTGTTTGAAGAGCTGTGGTTGGCTGGCTGACCCTACTGTTGCCCAAGCAGGAAAACAACAGCCAGCTCTGAAATTACTTGGTCACATTTTTTTCAGTTAGACTTTATAGCCTGAAGAGAGATTGGTGTTTTTATAAGTAGGGCACATTAGCTTATAAATGTTTTTCTGTAACTTTGTTAAGCCCTCATTTGTACCATAGGCATGACCTCCTATCTCTACCTTTGCCCTTTTTCCTGCCAGTCCCCTGTGCTGCTGAACACTGCCATCTGGAAGCAGCCTTGCCTCCTACTTGTGGGGCAACCTCTCCCTAGGGAAGAGAGGTTGCTCCTTACTCAAACCTCCTCTGTGAAGCAGGAAGGCAGGGTGGGTACAAAGGCATAGCTGCCTCAGGGCTGACGGGAAAACCAAAACCCCACCCAAGAAGAAACCTCCCAAGATACCCACTGCATCAGTAACTGGGGCAGAGCAGAGCATCACTCAGGGCCCAGGCTACATGGCTCTTGTGAGAACCAGCACCTCTACCTGCCCCTCTTCACCCCAGCAGATGGGCTGAGTCCCAGTGAGAGCTTGTGATTTGCTTGTACATGCTTCAGTCAACTGCAGAAAGTCGAGGGCTGTGAAGTCCTGGAAACCAAAAGCATCAGTAAGCAGCATCAGCCTGTTTCTCTCTGCCCTCCTTCTGTTTGCATCTTCCCCCAGCTCAACATTCCCCCACAGCAGGGTAGGAATCAGAAAGGAAAGTCTGCTCTGCCCTTCCCAAACAGATGCCTTGACAGAAACCCATCAGTGAACAGAAACAACTGCTCTTCAGCCTCCTCCTCACCCTTGCAGGTATGTGAGGAAGCTTCTCCAATGCAGGCAAACAGGGAAGAAATGTTCCTTGGACTCTGACTGCCCCAACCCCTGGGGTGCTAGCACAAGGGCAGGAAGCAGCAATCGCTCGGCAAATTTGCCTCAGCTCACTTTGGCTGGCTGAGGGGAGGAAAAGCCTCAGAAGTCAATTGGCACAGCTTGAAAGCAAATCCCAACACTCCCCATCCCCACCCCAATGGCCCAGCAGCCCTCCAGACTCCTATGCCTGTTCCCGAACACAAAAAGTCCTGCTGCTTTAAGCTGAGATGCTTCTCCTTGACCTCAGCTGCCATGGACCCCCACCTTGCCCACACAAAACTGAAGCAAGACTAGGACTGTCCTGAAATATGGACACAAGCAGCTGGAGAAAACACTGCTGCTAGTGCTGGGTGGTCAGCACAGAGTGTGCCACAGTTTCAGCAGGAGGGTAGGGGGAACATGACAGGCTGTTTGCTGACATGGTCACAGTTTTTTGAAACAAGCTTATGCTGCAAAAGACAAGACATCTCAGGTGATGGTTTTCAGCATGCTGCTGGCTGGTGTGGCGGCTCCCAACAAGTGCAATTCAGAGCAGCTCCACAGGAAGCCCCCTACACACACCAGAGAGCACCCAGAAACCCGGGGCACGATACTACACCCCTTGGGCCAGAGGTGAAGCTGTGGGTGATGGGGCAGGATGAATGCACAGGCTTTCAAGAACTCTCCCTTCCTCCATCCCCACTTGCAGCAGTCTTGCACACTTCACTTACTGCAGTGTCATTCCTTGCTCTTGGGTGAAGTTTTTACCTGGCCAGAACTGGTGGCCAGGTCATCCCCAACCTGAGCTGGTGCCATCATGCCGGTGAGAATCTGGTCTCACCTCTTCAATGCAGAATGAATCAGGTGCTGCAGCTATGGATGGCTGCCATTCCTCTTGCTCCCAACACATCTGGAGAAGCTCCCAATGCATTTGGAAAAGCTCCTCCAGGTGTCCCTCACTGGCCAGGCTGTCACGCAACAATGTCACACAGCCCACATATTCCCATATGCCCAGGGACAGCCAAGTGTGCAGAACAGCCCAGTATCACTGTGAGAGGAGCAAATCCTCCATCAGCTCTTGCCCACAGCCACACACGTGCAGTATGCAGATCCTAAGGTCTTGCCTACTTGTGTGCAATGAGGAAACAGGAATCAGGGACAGGGGCACAGAACAGCCTTTTCATATTGGTATCACTACCAGTAGAACATAAAAGTTTCAAAGTGTTTCTGTACATTATGGGAGCGGCTTTTTCCAAAAAAAATGAAGCCCCAAAGGAACTGAAGCTGATGAATTTCTGTCTCAAGTGGGGATCCCCATTCCTCTCAGACTCTGTTTCTTCCTTTCTCTGATTTTTGTTCAAAAACTCCTTTCCCTCTTCAACTGTTGGTTCTTCTCAGTGTTCACATGGCTGTTCACTTTAATTCACTCAGCTGATGGAGAATCATCCATGCAATTTTCCTGTGTCCGTTCACATGAAAATCATGATTTATTCTACCTTAACTTTCTGCTGAGATGAATCACAGCAGGGGCTGAGGAGTAAATTGGGCAGGTGGAGAAGAGAAGGGATGAAGGGAACAGGACATCTTGCTGTTGATGGCAGAGATCAGCTCAGTTGCATCACCTCACTTCCTCTAATTAAAGACATTTAAAGAAGCAGCTTTATTGCTTTTATTTATTTATTTTAATCTCAGAAGATCAGCTTGCTAGACACTTTGTTCCTTCAGATCTGATGTTTTCCCTTAGAAAATACTCTTGCTCAAACAGAAAGGCTGTGCTGTACACAGGACTAAGAAATCCTAGGGCTTGTGTTGCAGAGAAGCCAGGTTAGAGGCATTAGGAGCTAATTACCAGTTTGCCAACCAAAGGCACTGGGTAAGGGTGTAATTCTACTGTATGTGCATAACACTTTGCCAAAACTAGACCTCGATATCCTGCTCACACCTCACTGTGCACTCTTACTGCCAGCAGAAGCATTTGCTGATTTTTTTTAAAAAATTCTGATAAGTCTTTCTACAGTTAATCAATAATATCTTGCACTTCTTGAAGGATATTATCAGCACTCCAGCCCTTCCAGCAGTGTATCCAGCAAGATCCTGTCTCTGATTCAGTCTTCCGTTTTGTCAAGTGGAACTGAGACATCAAACGTTGAGCAGTGAAATTATTCGGTGTGGTTACTTACCATGTGAGATTACTGTGCAATGTACTTGGACAAGCCTGAACCCCTGAGGTCAGAGGCACCTCCAAATAAAACCCAAAACAATCAAGCCCATTGACAATTTATCTATATGTTTGTTAATACAATGGAACCTGATCCAAAATTGGGTACAGTGGAAAGATCATATGTCTTCAAAAGAATTTCCTTTAGACCACATGCATAAACATCAAATTATTTGATTAAAGGAGTTGGGATTCTGCACTTAATTTATTCCTGGCCTACTGCATGTTTCATCACATGCAAATGTTCTTTTTTTCCTGGGGACAAATGGAAAGGTTTCTGCTGTGTAGTTTTATCCACTATCTCCTTAAGCAAGCTGAAAAATCATTTTGCCTTTGCTGGGGCTTTGAATCAAGTTGCACAAATCTGCAGATTTCATTAGGCAATTTGGGTATGACAATAATTTAAAACACCTACCAAGGTTGCCACCTCGTGCTGTTCATATGGTACATATGGTGTATATAATGCCCAGGTCTGAACTGATGACATCGTGGCTGTAGGTACAGCATTGTTGACTGGCTCTTACTCTGGTTCTGGGGAAGGCGACTGCAGTGCATTCAGGAGCAGGGAACCCAGGGCAGAGCTAGCTGAAAAACAAATGAAGAGGTGGGAAGGATCAAGTTCATGGCACAAGCAAATACTCTATAAATCATCAAGAGACTATCTGGATGGCCACAAAGAGATTTTTGTCAAGGGTTTTACACAGCTAAAATCAATTCGTTCACTTCATCTGTTTTGAACATACTGGGGAAGCAGCTAAAGATGTCACAAATGGTTAGAGTTGCCTGGAAACCTCCAAGGTGTCAATTGACCATATTTTTAGGTGCAGGAATGTTACATGGACACACCACAATTTCACCAGTGATTTCTTTAAAAAACGAATGGAGTCAGAAACCTACAAGGGAATAAAAATATCAGGAGAGTGAAGCTGAGTTGAAGCAGGGTAACTCGAAATCAATATTTTGCTTTTAAACTCTTAAGGGGAGGCCCAAGAGGGCTGCACTCATTTTGTCCTCCTTCCTTATTGTCCTCGGAGGATTGGCTGAGAAGTGACAAGGCTGCTCCATACTTACCGCAGGACATTCCTCACTTGCAAGCCACTTGTTAGAGTATTTGTCTGCTTCCCTGCCCAGGATCCAGCTTTCATTGAGCAGCACCAGACAATGGTCAAGTCAAACACAAAACTAGACATGGAAAAAGGGCTCCTCTCCTTTTGCTGCACAGATTTGTTGAATGCCCCTCTGTCTGCAAACTTGGATCTGTACATGAAAATGAGTCTCCAGCATCCTTGGCACAACCCCAAGGGTTTTCATTCAGGAAGTAAATTCAGTCTGAGGTCACTCCAGAAACTGGGCCTGTGGTGAAGGGAAGAAGTGGCCACAGAACTGTATCCCACCAATTTTGCCTGTAGTTATTTGTCTGTGACTTTGCCTAATACAACTGGGGAAAAAGGAGGCAAAAGATTTTTTTCTGAGTAGAGGTGGACAAAAGGCCAGGAAACATCTGGGATGCCATTTTCTGTAGTTCTTACAGTGTAAAACGATATGTCCAGAAATGGTTATAAGGTCCTTAGGGCCTGGACTCCCAATCTGGCTCACACACCCAGACAAAGCACAGGCACCCTGGGGGCATGGGTTTCTCCAGAATAAGGGATGCAGAGAGGTTCACAGTGGTCTGAGGCAGACTTTGGTTAAGCAAAAGATGCTGCATTGAAAAATTCAGACTCGGTCTCTTGTGTGGTCACGTTTGCTAGACTCAAACAGCCAACAGAACTACACATTCCTGCACCAGGGTGAGTGAAACAGGAGCAGATTTTTTTCCCTCCCTTAAACAAGGAGTACTTTAGAGACCAGTGGCTGGCCAGCTGAAATTATGGATGGGCCATTAAAGAGTCCAGTTCACCAATACCCACCTGTGCACTGCCCTCACCTCTGCAAGACACAAAAAGGGGCCTGTGGTCCTGCAAGCCCTAACCTTGGCATTACAAGGGGGTGTGCCATGGCAGAGCCTGCCTCCTGACCCACAAGGCAGCAAACACAGCATGAGCAATGCTGCTGAGGAGAATGGGGGGACAGTAGGGTAAGGGAGTGTGCAAATCTGCAGTCATCTAGAACAAAAACTTCAAAAACTTCAAACTTCTTTTATCCAAGTCCTAAGGTGATGGGAGATAAGTGCCTCAGGACTTTCAAAGCTCTGGACCTAAATTCCTACAGTAAAGAGTTGATCCCTTTGCAAGTCAATGAACCAGAGCCAGCACAACCATAGGGTGGAAGAATCATGATCCTTGTCCCTACTCTGCTTGATCCATAGCTATACAGTTCAGTAGGAGCTTTGCCTTGGGTTCAAGATCAGCTCTTGAAGGAACGTTTCCAGAAACATCTTTTGCAGGAGGTACAAACTTTTGTGGACCCTGGTCCTTGAGATGAACACCAGAGCAGGGTGTGAGGGCTGTGTGGCATGTTGGGGAAGCCAAGGTTCCCATCTCCTTGCCCTGTGAAGACGAGATCCTGTGGAGCAGGAAGAGTCAGAGATACAGCCTCAGTATTTAGTTCCTACAGACCTTCAGGCAGCACGTGAGCTTCTTGATACAGCTGAAGCACAAACCTACACAGTTTTCATGCATGCAAACCCTCTCCAGCTGTGTGTAGCTCAGCTGCCCCACTGCCAAGTGAGGCTGGGTTGCCTGATGGGAGGCCTTCAGCCAGTGCAGCTGCAGTGCAATACCAGCTGGCATGTCCTGGGCATGGAGAGGTGCTTTGGGAGCTTGCTCCTGTTTGCAACTAAAACACTGCAATCAGAGTGAGGATTTACAGCTTTTTGAAATGAGTCCTCCCCCAGCGGTGCTGCCCACTGGAGATTTTCAAAAGATTGGCCTGGGCAGTGGCCTCTGAGTCACACTACCAGCATCTGCAGAAGAACCTCATTGCTGCCCAGCAGAAAACTGGCACTAAAGCTCTGCTCTGAGCAGCACAAAGCTTTCAGTTTTGCCCCGCTCTTTGTTCTTTTTCCTGCACGTTTCTTGTTTCTAAATGTTGCTTCTTCCCCTGCTTGCACAGATTTGTAAAATGTCAAATCATCACAAAGCCTATAAAAGGCTTCACAAGTCTTTGGTTCGGTTTATTCCAGCTTCACGCCTCAGCCAGCGACACTGAAGTGGACCATGCCTGGATTTCAGATGTCCCATGGAGGACAGATGTGTGCATCAGTGCCACCTCATTAACTCATTTCTTTAAAGTCCCCAAACAATCCACTTCCATGCAGATGGAAATCCCAGCCTTCCCCTTTTTCACTTAGATGTGGATTCTGCCCCCCTCCCCTCCCCGGCAGATATGTATTGATCTGCTCAGGTAAAAAACTTCAAACCCCTCAAATCCTGGTCTTTGACCCCACCCTAAAACTAATTTGAACTATTCTCAGCTGATCTGGAGTTAAAGGAGATGGCTTTTAGCTGGAAATACCTTATCTTTAGACAAGTAATCATTGTTAATTAAACCAGTAGAGAGACATTAGCCTCTGCTTACTTAAGTTTTAGCCAGTGAATTAACAGACAATCCAAGATGTCTTTTCAAATGAGGAGGTTCTCATGGATTCAGACAATCCCAACATCAATATTCTTTTCCTGTGAGATCTGAATAATAAACCCTGCAACATGCAGTGAGAGTAAACTCTCCTGCACAAAGCACACATTTCTAGAACTTGTTTTTTCTCTTTAAAACAAACATACAACTCCTCCAATTCCAAGAATTATTTTAGCAGTAATACATAAAAATCTGTAAGCAGTTGCTAATAGAGAAGTCGCCATGTGGAATAGAAGCCTCTGTGTGTGTTTATATGTGGAACCTTGTCTCACTGGCACTCCATGAGTAACAAGGAAGAAGTGCTCGAGTTATAACATCAGGAGATTGACAGAAAATGGAAAAGAAGCAGATCTGATAGTGCGAGAAAAAGATATGTACGGTAAAATACTTCACATTATCTAAAAATCTCATCTGTTTACTTGCAGAAAGACAAGGATTACGGTCATAATTGCAAAAATGGTGATAACTCACTGAGACAAATTGCTGGGGGGATGGGAAACCGCCTGGAACAGCCCAGGTAGAACATACCCAGATGGGGCTGCTGAGCACGGTCATGGAAGCACTCCTTGCTGAAAGTATGGCATGTGCACCACTGCAAGAGAGAGGATAGATGAATATTTGGACTGATCCAGCAATGTGTACACACACATACCTATGTGAAAGTTTTTTGCTTGTGGCTTGAATCTCCCAAATGATTTGTCTGTATTAGCCTTTAACTTGAGCCAGAGCCAACCACCACCAGTGAGGCATTACAGTTCTGCTTACTGATCTTACATGTCCACTGGTTGGCTTCTCTGTGTACTCTCTTCTTTAGTGTGCTTTGCACTGGGACAAAGTGATGCCAGGTGTAAAATGCCAGCACTTGACACTTGTTATTTGCTGTCAAAATTGTCAGGTGCACTGTTAGTCAATAGTGAACTAATTCCACAGAAAGTTTTCTCAGTGACCACGAGCTGGAAAGTCCCATGCAATTTAACAAATTCTGCCTGTGAAATATATACCAAATCACATTTTTCATTTTGCAAATTCATTACTGTGGTCCTGTATCTTCTGTTCTTCTGTAGATTCCCCTTAAAACAAACAAACAAAAACAAACAAAGAAACCCGACCAAACCCCCAATCTTTCTCTATATTTAAAATTACTATTTCACTGTTAAATGTTTGATTTTAAAATTTTGTGAAACCTGGAAAAACATTCTGAATGCTCAGAGAATGTTTTCTCCTCTAAAACCTGATTTTGTAATGAAGAAACATTAATGCATCACAGGCCAAGTGAAGCTGATCATTTACTACTTCATAGAAGTTAGCAAACTTGCCTGAGTTTTCCCATTGAGCTTTGATGGTGCACCCTTCTTCAAAGCGTATCAGTCTTTTTTTCCTCTCTCCCAGTCTGTTACATGCATACAAGATTCCCATGACTAAATCAAGCCAGCAAAGGCACAGTACATTTTGTAAACCCTAATTTAGATTTTAAATTGATTTTGAAGTTTCATAAATAGCAAAATACCTGAATGTGATCCTCAACTATGAGGAATTCTTCCAGAATAAGTCTGTCATTTGAGTTACTGAGGAAAGGCACAGATGAAGAGCAGATATGAAGAGATCAAAGAAAAATTTTCCCCTGCCATTAAACCCACTCAGTGTTTCTAGTTACTGACTTTGAATGTCCTATATTTGCTAAAATAAAGCTACCGAGGGTTTGTTTCCCCCTCTTTTCCACTTTGGCTACAATGGGTGGGCACGTGCTTAGGGGATAGTGAGGGTTAAAGCAGGGGGTAATCAAAGCTTTGAAGTGCACAGACTGGCAGCTACAGTTGAGAGCTTGACCTGTCAACATCAGGCAGCTGCAATCAGAAAAGATGTGACAAGGAGGCTGCACAGCACCCACAGAGAGGGCACCTGCACCCAGGACCTGCCTGTCCTTTTACCTGGGTGCCACCACAGGAGCAGGGTGAGAGCTGAAAGGTATAATCTCAGCCTCCCAAATCTATCAAGTTTAGACAGAAGAGAGAGTTTTATTGGCTTTTATATGGGATCTGTGGCAGATTTGTTGGTTTTACACATCTGCAAGGAGGGCAGCAGTTGGGATGACTCCAGACAGAAAATACAGACTCTGGTGTTTCAGAGTCCCAAAGCCTCTTTCAGCAAGTGGAGTTCATAAACCTCCTGGCAGCTCCAATTATGATATCCTCACTCATAACAAGCAATATCTTACTCCAGGGGAAATCTCTTTGATTTTTAATTTAGCCTAAAGTTGTCACATAGGTGTAAGACACCAAGACTCAGAAGTTCCTGGAGAGTTAGAGAGTACTGGCATTTGCATTTGAATCTCAGCTGTTGGCTCCAAGTGTGAGGGAGAAGAGGGCACAGTCTCCCTCTTCTTCCTACTTTACAATTCTTGCACATGTTATTTTAGCAAGTAAAAGAATTCTGGAAGAACAACAAATGCAACATTTTTAAAGGCTGTCATATTAAAAATAAACTTTTTTTTTTTAAATTCAGGCAATTAATTGTCCATCTGAGTGACTTTAAAGTGTAGTTACAACATATCATGAGTTACAGAAGAGATCCCAAGCAGTTTATGTGCCTATCAGCCAAATCTCCTGCAGAGCCACTGGTTCTTACCATTTTAGCAAGTACAACCCCTATGTTCAAGATAGGAAATGGGACCATAGATAAAAGTCTCGTCACAGCCAGTAACAAGGTCAGAAATGAAACATCTGTCCTGACTCTGCTGTCTGCACTGCTCAACCAGCCATGCTTCTTTCTTGAATGCAGAGAGAAATTTTTGCTTTTAAGCTTAGCACAAACCCTCAATTTTCTGTTTTACTTCTAGCACTATATGCTTTTACTCTTCCTTGCAGTGTGTCCCCCACTGCACCCACGTGTCCCTGCACACAACACATTGTTTGTCACCCTGTAAATTCTCCCCTTGGCCGGTGACCCAGCTGTGGTGGAGCTCCATGTGGATGGGGTGCCTATCCAGCTTCCACTACTGTTTTGTCCCCCACATTCACTGTGGTGGTTCCACAGAGTTTTCTAGGCTGAATGCAAAGTGGAGAAGAAGGAAACTAGCACAAATACTAGAGACCAGATTGATTGCATGAATGTTTAGGAGTGTGGCCAAGTGGACACCAAAGTAACAGAGGAAGAGTAAGCCCTGATCACAGTGCATCACAGGCTGCAATAGCTACATATGAGAGATTGCTTTATATTCCAGTTTTTCAAAGGGTAATAAGGAGTCACCTGTTTGAAAAGAGAACAGGCTAGACCTTCAACCCTCCCATTTAGGAGCATTGATGTTTAAAGCGAAATGTTTATTGGCCTTAATGAGGTTAATGCAAAAGGGTGTTGGTTATGTGCATAGCAATTTCTAAACCTCCAAAACAAGGTGGTGATGTCTGAAAGGATAGAATGACACCCACAAGCGGGTCTCTGGTTTCAAAGTATTACTCTTTAGAAAAAATGACATCTCAGATCCTTCTTTTTTTAAATGCAAGAGCAAAGAGCTTTTAGAGTAATTAAGGAGCAAATAGCTTAAAACCTCCAAGTAGACTAGTTTTTAAGAGTTAAAATGTTTGTTCTAGGGTTCTCTGCTACAACCTACTATTAGCATTAAAAAGAAGAATTAGATACTTATATGGTGGCAGGCAGCATGAGTGCTTTCTTTCCTAGACAGCGAGACTTACCAAGATAGAAACACTCTGACTTTGCACTGGGACAAGTATTAACAAATCTGTAAATGATCAGCCAAGAAAAGAAATCTGGTTGATTGTTTGGCAGCTCATTAACCATCCACTGCAAAGTATATGGTCATTGTCTCCTGTAGGCAGAGCAGGGTGATACAATACAAATAACAAAGATAACAGCCAGAAGACCCATTGCACTATGTGGATTGTGCACTTGGCCTTGTAAATCAATTTTTGTGTAGTTTGTCTCCTTTGCAAGTGATATCTGGAAGGTGAAGAGATAAAACAACACACATCTAAAATAATATGAATTAATCCAGAAAACAGGCTCACTGCCATTTTTCGATCCAGCACCTGCCTAAGAAAAAGAACTAGCTTTGTGTCACAATACAAATCTCAGTGTTTATCTTTTCTATACAGAATGAAATGAATTTGATTCAGTTAAGGAAATGCCCAGCTTTAGACCCACCCTTAAATCTTGTTTACCACAACTAAGCCCCACTTACAGTACTTTGCTGAATCAGGGACTGGATTCAGTGTTCCCATGGATAGGCAGCCATATGCCAGGCATGCTGTGGTGTACAATGATTAATTTCCCAGGAGAAAATAAATCTTGCAGAAATTTCTCTTCGTCAGGCCTTTTATTAGACTCTGCTAGATCTGAGTCCCAGGAGAGCATGATTTCCTTGGCTGCACTGGCATGTACCCTCCTAGAAAATACAGAAATTGGCTGGGCACAGTAGCACCAGAGCTGGTACCAATTCCAACAGCCAGATAGACCTTTACTTGCATATTTACTAACAAATGATCAGGAAAAATAAAAAAAGATCATACCTACACCTGGAACAACCTTGCTGTACCACAAGCTCACCCTTTGCAACTGCCCACCACCCACCAGCTTCTTCCTTTCCTGGCCATGATGGTATCTACATGTTGGGGTGGTCATAGGAAGCAGCAGCTCACTGCCCGAGCTGGGCTCACTCCAGCACTGCAGCGGGGACAGAGCTCTGCCACTGTTTCTCTCCCCTGCTCCCGCCCAACCTCTCAGAACATGTGCTGACTGCTCATAAACGTCTCCATGAGCTGAGAGCAACCTGGCATTGCCCTGAGCTTGAGGAAGGGGAGTCCACGCTGTTCTGCTGCCAGAGCAGGCAATCAGCAGAGCACATGAAGGGGAAATGCTTGGAGCGCTGTGGGCCAGGCAGGCTCAAAAGGATGCTGCTGACTGGGTCACCATGTAACACTGGAAGGAAGGGCAGCTTTGGCTCACCAGTGGGCCCACCAGAGCATCCTGCTGGGAAGGAAACTTGTTGCAATTTTGCATTTCCCTCCTTGCCAGATGTGCTACTCTCCCTCTTTCTCTTGCCTCTTGCAGTTTTAATCCACCAAATACAACTTTAATGGTTTGACACCTGATGGAAATCAAGGGCAAATTAACATGTTCCTTCTAATTGATATACCAACTTTTTCTAAACAACTTCCCTTACTCTCTTCCCTGGTAATTCCATACCCTTGCTCAGGCACTATTATTCCTGTTTTACTCAAGGAACAACCAAATCCACTCTTAAAAGAACATTGTCTATCATCCTCTTTCTTTGAAATGCCACACGCTCCCAGGGGCACTCTCCTCCCACCACTGGTGAACAGTCAGTTGCCCCTAGTGTAGGATCATATACTGGATGGAAACTTGCTGACTGCTGAGACCCAGGTGCTTGCTTCCTCTCAACATCACCTCTCTCTTTTCTTTCATATTCCATTATACACATGCAGTCAAATTTTTTGAGCCAAGAGTTTTCTTGCCATATTCCTGTGAAGCAGTTACATTGGGTCATGGCAGCAGATGAGCACCAGACACAAAATCCAAGCCAGTTTAGACCCTGATCGTTTATTTCTTACCCTTATGCTCAAAGAATGAGTTGCCTTCCTGCTTTTCCACATCCCTTTGACTTGTCTTTTGCTCCACACAGCAGAGTTCCTTGGGATCTCCTAAAGTGAGGAAAATGAAACATGGATTAATAGCTGTGACTACTCTCTCAGGTGGGACAGAGCTGACAGCACCGAGCAGAGGCTGACATTTGAAGAACATTTCTTTCATTGGAAACTTCTACTTCAGCATCCCCTGTGCCACATCATCTCCTTGTTTGTGTATTGCCCCATTAATTTCTCCATCCATTGTGTAGTTGGATTGTTTGGGGGTTTTTTCCTTCATTTTGAGAATAACACCATAGTAGCAGCAGACAGTTATCAAGAAGAATTCATATCCTGAGGTACACTTGCATTCAACAGGCCAAGGGGAGAGATCTCCACTGTAGACCACTTTTAACACAGATCCACTTGGACACACCATAATTGTAACTGTAATTTTAAACTCAGTCAAATCCCTGGCTTTTTAATCTACTGATTATCGTGCTGTGCCTTACCTGCCTTTCAGAAAGTAGCATCGGTGGTCAGAATATTTCAGTTCCCTACTGATTTTCCGGTAAAAGGCAATTTACACAAAGGCTTACTTTGCTCATTATCTACACATGTTTGGCTTTCTTATGGTTAGTAGATACAAGCAGGAAGAAATCAGCCAACTGAAGACAAACAGAATGCAGCAATAAACGAACAATCAACTCAGTACTTTGAAAAAGGCTTTAGAATCCTTTTGTGGATGAAGAAACCAATTCAGCCTAAATACAGCAAAGTGAAAACAAGGTAAACATTACTCTTAAGGGTGATGTACTCCTGGGTGGACAAAGCCCTGCTCAGTCACAGCTGGGAGCTGCTGCAGGGCAGGAACAAGCAGCTAGAGGGGAAGCAAGTGCTGCTTCCACTTTGCTGCTGGGGGAAAAAGAACACCCATGGAATCATTAATCCCTGACTGCTTCATTACTTTTTCAGGCTGAGACACTTTTTCCACTACCATTTAAATTACCTTTTTAAATCCCAAATAAGTAAGTGATGCCTTCTAGAGTTCCTTTGGGAGCAAACCAGATCTGCTAGCACAAAACCTTTCAGTGAGTTTCAGCTGACCTCTGTCCATCTGGGAAGAGACAACATTCACAGGGAACCAAACACGGAGCAAACACAGACTGGACTGTGGGTCTGGGCAGTCTCCTGTTTTACTATACACCTAGGCATGAAGGAATTAAAGCCTGATCTGGGATACAAAACTAATCACATATTAAGGCATCTTCAAAGGATGAAATTTTTCTTGCCTGCTGCAGAGTTAGCATAGTCAAAATCAAACCATCAATAAAATGTAGATCTAGTCCAGAAAACAGTGAGCATTTCCTGTTGTTTCCATGCGGCTGTGATTTCATGATACAAAGTGTTTGGCTGCAAAATAGATCTGTGGTACTGCTGGAGTACCATTCATGTTCTGCTCTCCTCTTGCCTCCAGCTGTGGTTGGTTATCTCTGTCCCTGTACTAGAAAGGAATAGTAAGGCTGAGATGTCAGAAGACACATCAAGCCATGTTAATATGACCAGTATCTTCATGTTACTTAATGACTCAATTGATTTACTGAGAAAGAAAGAAAGAAGCAAGATGCATATTTAAATAATATCAACATACAAAAACAATGGCCCACACATTGCAAAGAAGGTCAATGTATCGGATCGAATAGGGTTCTTGCCCCATATCTCAAATGCTTCTCATCCAAGACACAATGAAAGATGAGACTGCTTCATCTCTACCAAAACAATTTCCTTCAACACCACAGGAAAAACCCCCAACTTTGAAGAGAAGTGACACACATTAAATTGTGTACATTGCAGGAATTTATCAGTCTGTGTTACCAAAGGAGAAGAAAAAGACAGACAAATCATCTATGTCTAACATGCTGTAGTGAGAGAATTGCCATTGTCTTTGGGTTCTTTTATAAATAAAATAAATATAAAAAGACAGTAATTTTCTCACCTAATTTTCCTGTAGAACTGATAATTAAGTGTTGTTGGCTGCATCACCAGCACACATTTGTGATAGTTGATTTGGTGTCTCTGCATATTTAGAAGCTAAAATTTTTCTTTTGCTGAGTAAAAATACCTGTTTCATGGCCTTTTTTCTCTTTCAAGTAATAAGTCAGCTTTCATTTTTTAAAACTTGCCATTAGTGAAAAGTTGGTGCTTTGTTTTCTTTCTTTCTTTTTTTTTTTTTTTTTAAATCTTTCATGTATCTAGGACCTCACTGAAAAGTAATTAAAGTGTATATTGTAGAATGGGTCTCCATACATTAACAAAGGTGTAAGATGCTACCCCATGTATTGTTAAAATATACAAAAACCACTGATTTGAACACAGGCTCAAAGTTTAGAGGGACAAACCTCCGACTGGGGTGCAAGTCCTTACCTCACTGTGTGATGTTTTGCACATCTATTAATTTATCTTCTTAAGACTGAAGTGGTGAAAATACAGCTAAGACAATACTGGACATGGAAAGAAGTCATTACACATGTGGGAGGTACTTGTGGCTTTCCTCACAAGCGTGTACACCCTCTCAGTGCGGTTCATTCTTCACACAGCAGCCCAGCAACGTTGTACTGCAGAGTCAAAGCTTCATGGCTGAGAGCTACGCAAAAGGGAGATGAACAGATTGGATACAAAAAGGAGAAGGTTTAATTTAAGATACCCAAGCTGGAGATAGTCAGAGCCTTTGACCAAGACCTTTTGCACATCCTGGGGAGTTAGATGCAGCTAAGCGAGCTCCTCTGTTCTTGGCTCTTTCTCTCAGTGGCCTCAGCTCTGCCTCCCGAAGACAAATCCCTCACACTGTGATGTGACAATGTGTCTGGCACTGGCCTCTGACCACACCGACTGACAGGCTTTCAAGATAAACAATGTCTCTATGCAAATCAAGGGCCCTGCCTGAACCAGAGTATTCAGTGCTTTGCTTGTAGGCACGCCCCTTTCACTTCGTTTCACTCATTTTGGTGAAAAAATAACCCTCCCCCAAGAGATGACATTAAAATAAATTGTGTTTAAACAGAAACCAAGTACTTGTGCAGTTTTCCCCAGTGTGAAACTTGTTTTAAGGTAAACCATTGAAAGTTCCCTGAGTACACGAGGCTTTAAAGGGTGCTTACTACCAGTGACACCGCAAATTTCAGCACTAACCCACGGTAACTCCCACTCATGGACACAGTGCGCAGTGTTAGCAACATTGCTGTCATTTACCAATCCCTGTAGCTAATCAAAGCCTGCACACACATACCAAACTATGACCGGTGCTAATGCCATGCCATGGGGTGATTTTTGCCACCCTGAGTTGGCAAAAGACATTAGAGGAGACATTAGAAGAGCCTCCCTTGAAATGGCCATGTGAAAATAGCTACAAAGGTATAAAATTTACATCACATGTCCAAGTTTTCTTATTAAATAATGAGATAAGACTGAAGCCCTAATTTAACTGTTCCAGCAGGATCAGTGCTGCTTCTGCAAACTCTGGTGTCTGCATATTGCACCATAAATCCTTGAGGACTTCTTAGCTTCTGTAAGGAGGTTTATTGTTGTATGTCTATAGGTAGAGGCAGTAGGAAAGGTGGAAATTGTATGCAAGCCTTTGCCACCACAATTTGCAACCTGGAAAATTAAACTGCTGTTGTTCCCACCTTGTGTTACTGTTCCTGCCCTTTGGCACTGTATTCTGAGCAATTCAGTAATTATACATATATGGGTTTCATTTTGGCAATTAAATATCAGGGACAATGAACTGAAGTCTGCAGCTCCCTGCAAGGACAGAAAGTCATTTTGACAGCAGCAACCAGCATGGGCTGAGAATGAGAGCACCTTCTCACCTGCCCAACCTGTGCTCTTGCCTGTTTGCCACTGAGCCTGAGTGTCAGTCTGTGCAAAGCACTGGGAGCAACATAATATTCACCAGCAATGCTTCAAAACCAAGTCTCTTCAGGACATACCATGCCATCTTATTAATTCCAGATAACAATTTTAAAGGCATTTCTAATGAAGAGCTTGTTATTTTCCCAAGCAGAGATAGGCAGCCACAGTTTTCTCCTTTCTGTGTCTTGCCTTTTTCCTCATTGCTGTTGTGTAACAATTCAAAAGATAGATGACATTTATCACAACAGTTCTCATCCATGCACCTGACAATTAGAAATGCCCAGTGGATGGGCTGGAGGCCTGATATTTATGTTTGTATTTTTGAGTTGCGGCATTTCTGTAACCCTTCGTTACCACCAGTATAGCCAGAAGTCAGCATTCACCTCACAGAAAAGGCACATCCACTTCACTAAAACACAGAATCTTCTCAACAGATTGAAAAGGATCTTGGGTGTGAAGTCTCATTTGTGTAAAGAAGCACTTCCACCAGTCTTTTCTGCCCAGCTAACGTGTTGCAACCAGTTGCACTTACCACTTGGAAAAGGTTGTCACAACCACTTCTCCCTCTTAGAAGACAGGCATCAGTGTGGGGCAGTGATGAAACCTGCTGTTTCTTTGCCCACAGACAGCTAAGTCCAGATCCTCCTCACAGCAAAACCAGATTGAACTACTGTTTAAGAAAACACATCCTGACTCCATTTCTAAACAAATGATAACAATGTTTTTGTTTCATACCCAGCATAATTTCATTGGTCACCACATCACTCCATTGGTATTTGCTCATTACCATCACATATTTTGAGGTATCCCATGTGAGCACACCATGCTCAAATAAATCAAGATAACTAGAATTTAATTAAACAGAGTGATTTAGAGCAGAATTGAAATGACACAAATAATGATGGGTTTATGCCCAGACCTAGTGCCACTGGAGGTACTAAGACCATTAATAATGGCCCAGTCTTCGCGAACGAAGATTTGGGAAGGGCTCTCCCCGCATGGGTGTGCCCTTCGAGCCTGCGCAGTGGATTTTTTAGGTGAGGCACAGCGTGCGCAGAACTGGCCCCACCGTTT
>JAWWEV010000083.1:38739128-38795377 GCA_035583235.1 Hafferia zeledoni
CCCCTACTGAGACTCGAACTCGTGACCTTGGGAGTCAGAGACCGGAGTGCTCACCATTACGCCACGGGACCGCCTACTCCTGAATTTATTTGCAGAATAAGTAATTATAAGGAAAGCAGGTTCTTGCTTAGACATGTCTGCAAATAATGAAACATCATTAACATGTAGGAGACTTGTTATATTTTGGTGTATTTGATTTTTGAATACCAGGCTGGGTTTCTTGCTTCCCAGCCTCTGCATCCCTGCTACCACCACCACTAGTTGCAAGAGAGGCGGTTTCACAGGCAGTGGCATTCCCCTGCAGAGGCTGTAACATCACGCTGCCCAGAGGCACGGCGTGTTGATTGAAGCATGGTCTCTATGTGTCATGTGTCAAGGATGATATGTCACCAAATCATCTTGCATCTTTATGCAAGGTGTTGAGATAACACGGTCAAATCATGGTCTCATGACTGTTTTTTAGTATCTAATGTAACAAATCACTACAAGCTCATTCTGGATTAATGTCGGTGTCATGAATGTTTACTAATACATATCAAAGCTGAAATCTATGCCAGGAAAGGATTTTAAGTGTAAGTTTACAATGGAACACAGACGCAGAGCTGACTTCCCCTCTCCAGCACAAATAACAAGCAAGTTTACACTGCATTGTACAAGGGCAGCAGGCAATATTTGTGACACATTACTGAGAAAACAAAGCTACCCTTCCTTTCTATGAAGGAACAACTTAATTTTGGTATACTGGTTGGCTACTTGCAACTGTTGGATAAGTCATTTGTGAGCAAAATGTGAGCTCGGGCTTGTCAATGGACAGTTTACCACATGAACTTAAAACTCATGCTGGCTAACCTGACACCATCCAATTGGACACCAACATGTCTTTTCACTTCTCTTTCTATCACATTCCACAGCTGGACATGTCTTCTAAGACCCTTCAGACCAGTCCGTGACTGTGTCCAGTGCCAGTGTAGCAGATGCAGCAAAGTGCATCTGTGCTCAGAGAAATTCCCACCCTATTCCACCAGGTTCCCCCCACGCAGCTGGTGTTTCACAGGGTCCCATGGTTCAGAATTGAACATCAGAGGATGCAGTTTGAGGGCAATCTGATGTTACTTTCAGTTTTAATGTTCTGTCATTACTGCTTTGAAGGGCTTTGCAAACTTGCCTTAATGGAGTGCTTCCCTTTGTCAAATAGCAATACTTATTTTAACAAAGTGGTTTGGGGCAAAAAGGGTAGAGGGAGATTCCCATTTTTAATTTCCCTTTCCTAAGCCTCACACTGTAGGAAGGTAAGCAATGATGTCTTAATTCAGCCTCATCCCAGATATGTTTGTGCACATATTTCCTTTCACAGCCTTAAAAACAAACAAAAACTATGGTTCTCTCAAGCCACGAGTGTCACAAAGAAGTGGTAGACTTGGGACATCAACACTGCAGCTCCAGTCTGTCTATCAGCCTGAGCAGCTGCTGCCAAAATATCACTACATGCAGCTGATCTCAACAGGCACATCCCACTCTCCTCTTGCATTCTGACAGTTGCAGCAAGGCCAGGAAAACATGTGTAAGCTGGGCTGCTGGGAACTTTGGATATCTGAGGCATGCTGGATGTTGGTGTTACTGCCTCACCCCAAAAGCAGCAACAGAAGCTGACTCCCACCCCACCAGCTCCAAGGTTACAGCCGCTGAGGACAGAGAAAACCGGCTTGCAGAAAGGGGACAGAGTGTGACCTGTGGCTGCAGATACTGGTCTCAGCCTAGAGCTGCTGTGGCCAAGGAGCCAGTCTGAGCAACACAGCAAGGCACCAGAAGCCTGTGCAACCCCACACATTGCTGTGAGCAGTTCTCGGGCATTGTCAGAGCCAGGGCTGAAGCAAGTTTCAGGCAGGATTAAAGAAGGCATAGCAATGACTGAAGGTCCTGGCTAGCAGTGCAACAACGTGCTGCTCCGAGCCAGTGCTCAGCCTGGTCAGGTTTCCTCACTTGGGGGATGGAGAAAAGAAAAGAAAACCTCTTCATGCGCACTCATAACACAGCACCACAGATGAATGCATAAATGAAAAACAACATCACTTCTGGAAAGAGTGAGTATGCTGAGACCATTATAAGGCAAAGCAAAAAAGCCGAGCTGTGACCAGCTAGCAGTTGCAACTGGGAGTTACAACTTTCCCACTCACAGCAAAGCATCACTCATTGAGAAGCATCAGTTATTAAATGGCCTTGAAAGAATCCAAGAAACAATTTTGAGCTGATACCTCACCACCTTTGCTACCAACCAGGCAGTGCCACAGGAGAAGGCAGCATCTTATGGGTACAGGGACTGGGTGCCTGCCCATGGCAGTGAGGGCAAGGCAGGCAGCACAGAACCTGCTCTGGGGGAATCTCCATGATTAGAAATGGCTGCTTGTCCAAAGCACTATGATTACCACTTTAGCTGCTCCTCTCTGATAGACCATGGTTTCTTTTTCCAGCACCTGAGCAAACCAAACACAGAGAGCACCAGAGGCTGAGTGATGTTTTTACCTATTAATCTGTCTTTGCAGCACTCCTGGGTGAGTCAGGGAGAGAAACTAACCTTCTGATTTCCAGCACAACCACCAGTCTTGTAATCCAAGACTGCTCAAACCAGAAGAGTACAAAACTTGAGCTACAACCCCCCCCCCGCTTTAATTTCCTTCAGCAATTTATCACCTCTTTGCAGCTCACACATACAGAACAACCAGGAAAATTTCTTAACACCCCTTTGGCAAGCCACACAGAAGCAACTGCCACAGTATTTTTTTATTATTGTTTTCAGGGCCTACGGCAAAGCAACCTAAAAAAAAAAAGAGCACCCAAACTAAACTAGGAAACAAAAAAAATTTAAGTATTTACCTTCCACAAGGCAAGACATATGCAACGAGCATGAGAATCCATACAAAAAGGAAAAATAATTTTTCTTTCAAAGAGAATTACATTGGAAAACATATTGAGAACACTATCATCTCCAAATGTATATTTGCACTGCCTGCATACACTCATGTGTTTCTATATACATCTATTATATATTTATACAAATTTTTATAAAAACATTAGAGCATGGTATTTCTTAGAGTTTCACATAACTTTCACATAAATTCACTCCCTGCTCCAAATCCACTGGCACTGCACATTCATTTAATATTTTTTATATTCTATTGCTCTGGTCTTCCATTAAAATCTCCAGCCCAAGCTCAGGCAGCCTGTGTAATTCCAGGACAGATGGATTTGACCTTGTTATTTCCCATTCATATGGCAACAGATTGTCTAATGAGGTGAATATTTGGGGCTCAGGTCTTTGCTGCTCCATAGCCTATATTCTCATTTTACAGTGCTGTGAAGTGGTAGTAAAATGATGCCTGACTAAATGGTAGCATCTTATACCCTGTAACCCAGCCCTCAAAAGCAGTGTTAATGAGGATGTAGAGTGCAAAGCGAGAAGAATCAGACCTGAGGAGTTTATGGCCAGGAAAATTGATAGCAAGTGCAGCTCAGTGTACCTGCAGCGCCACAGCCCTGCCATGCAGAGGTTTGTACAGCTCATTCAGTGCTCTACATGACCTGCTTGTAGCCATACAGGCAAAGCAGCCTTCCTCGGACTAGGGCTGTAGATATGCCTTCTCTTATTGACAGGTTTTGTGAACAGGACTTTATGCCAGAGATGACAGCTCTTATTCAGGAGTCATCTTCCCTGACCACGCCCAGCACAAGGGTACATTTAAGCCACATTAAATGCTAGAGACACATCCAACCCAGGTTTGAGACCACTACACAACAGATTGTCATTGTCTGCCCTGGGGCTTATAACTCGCTCACCACTGAGACTCATGCCTTATGTCCCACACAGTATGACCAGGTTAATTAATTCCCCAGCACTCACCCTTACCATTCTTAACTCTGTGCTTTGCCAAGATGCATTTCCACAAAAATACATCACAAAGCAACAATTTCATTTCCAACCCACACTTCTTCATTAGGAAGGTTTGCAGCCAGAGTGCTGAGGAGAAACACCCCCACTGTTTCTGAACAGTTTCTGTGTCTCTGTTTAGAGCTTCTTTTCTGGTTGTCAGATCATGAGCTCTCCAAAGAGAGGCATACCTTTCTGTTGGGAACCTGTCAGTCTGCTGGCATAGTAGAATGTTAACCTGAGAGCAAACACAGACCAATCTTTCCTCTCTCATACAGAGAGCACATAGAAGAAGAGAATTCTGCCCAAACCATTTCAATGAGTCTTCTCTGAAGTGTTTTGTTATTCTACAGGGAGAACATCTCACATGGGGCAGGTAACTGTTCCCATTGCCCTTTACTCTTGAGATTTTGTTTCCACACATGTCTACTGCAGAGGAGAAAAGCATTTGTGCAGCTGTATTTTGCTCTCATATCCTTGCAGTAGGAGTCAAAACCCTCTCTCTTCTACCTGTGTCCTTGATAGGCTTGCAAAGCCCACTGAGAGGAGGCTGACATGCAAACCATTAAGTGCCAGCATGGCAGTTCCCTGCTGTGCCCTATCTCCTGCATGTGCAGAGACATTTGCCTGCTTAGGGGCAGTGTTGTATTGGCACTGGGATATCAATTCCTCCTTTCAGAAACAGGAAATACAACAGTCATGTTATTTTTCTTTCTGGGACCTCCTGCCTACTGATAGCCCTACAGCACTGTTAATGCCCAATCCAAACACTGAAATTTGCTTACAGATGAATTTTCCTCTTAAGCCCCATGTGCTTTGTATCAGATATGTATGAGCATGTGAGTTTCTACTGCTAATAGCAGCACAAGGGAGTGTACATGTGCATAGGTGGATGATGCTTGCATAGTAACCCTATGTAATTCATAACAGAATGTGGCACCAGTCAGTCATTATGGCTCTTCAGGTTTGTCTTTTTTTATACTATATACAGTGCACTTCCAGAAGTTCTTCCTTGGAGAAGGAAGAGGATTCACCTACTTGATGTCAGGGATCTTACTGAGACTTCTAAGCTGCCTGGCCTAAGTTCTCATTATCAAGTACTCTTAATGTGATTTACTTTTGTCTTCACTCCAGCCTGATTGCAGAATAACTATTATACCTGAGTTTAGAGTGAAAAATCAAGCAACAAAATTTTGCTGCAGTGCAAACTTGGAGTAAGTGGCCCTCTGAGGCAGGCTTAGTGAGGAATTTGAAGTGCCCACCCAGGGAAGAGGGATTTCACCATGTGGCCAAGTGGCAGTGGTCATGAGCTGAGGTATGGAGAGGTAGGTGGCAGTCCTACCTGTGCTCAAACCACACCCATTGCTGTCGTTGGCAGGAAGGGTCACTAGAACTGATACCAGTCTGGAAAGACAACTCTTTACAACTACCCATGAACATTGACACAAAAATGGGTAATAACCACTTAAAATTAAGTAGTGTTCCAAAGGCTGGATAAATCTGCATTAGAACACCAGGCAACATTGGCTTTGCCCTCCCCATGAGGAACTGCTTCTGCCTACAACACCAGACTTCTGACAGTGCAGCTCACATAGAGATGTCAGCTGTACTGGTCAAAGCTTTTACTTTTCTCTTAGTGTAACTGCATCCACAAAGGTCTTTCAGTAGTAGAGAGCTGCTGTTTTAAAAAAAAAAAAAAAAAAAAATCACACTTCAAATCAAGAGTATTTTTCTGGTAAGAGTTGCTAGAGTGTGATCTTTAAAGCACTTTACACTTGTGATTCTCCTCTGTTGTGCTCATCCCGCACCACAGCACTGCAGGAATCAGAAGCACTCACATAACATCAGTAGGCAATCTTCCCTGGTCACAGCATGTGCCCAAAGTGTATATTAAATGCCCATCAATATTGGGCATAAGGAAACTATTTGCCATCTCACTGTCACTCAAAGATATTTCAGCTTTAAAGTTGTACCTGTGCATCTTTAAATTAAATCTGCTAGGGATTGCTTTTGGCCACTAAGGCCAGCCAGCACTGTGGCCTGTGTCTATGCTACCGGCTCCTCTGCTCTTCCAAAACCTGCCTCCGGTCTGGTCATTGGGAATGGCCCATGCTGGCTCCCAAGCACTGCCTGCAACCTGCAGGGAGGGCTGCTGCCTGCTTGGACCAGGTACCAGCACAGATGACCGAGTTCCCGTCCTAGGGATTTTCCCTGCCTCTGTTTTTTGACTCAGATGGATGCAGACAAAGAGTCCGCACAGGCTGCAGCATGCGCTGAAGGTCTTTGCTTAAGTTATTGCACAGAAAGATTAGGACTCCACAGGCTTGGGTCAGCAAACAGTCTTTGCAAAGAACAGTTCAAGAATGCATTTACACACATGCTTCGCTATAAATCAGCTGAAATCTGGAAAAAATAAGTCCTGTTTCTGTGCTTTTCCTTACCAAAATGGAAGACCAGTAGGAAATGCTGGTCCTCTGTTTGCCTCCAGTAGCCTTGTAGTACATGTGTCATACACATCATGATGTCCACACAACATTTAACCACAATCTACCCCGCTTTGACCATGAAGAGAGTGTCCCTGCAGGTCTGATTTATCCCCCCAGTGACCTGGCATATCTCTCAATGACTTGACAACTCCTGAGACAAGGAATGGAGAAATCACAGAAGAATGGAACAGCTACAGGTATTGTCAGCAAGAAAAGCTTTGCAGGGGCAAATAATGACTTTTACTAGACCAATTAATACAGCTGGCAATAACAGACTTAAAAAAAAAAAAAAGTTTCCAAAAGGTTATTGGGTTTTTTTCTGACTATCACTTGATTTAGTAAAATGTATCCATCCACCTTGCTATTTTCCTTAGACCAGCACAGCTGTTATTGTTAAAATTACTCTGCAGAGGAATGGATCACCTAAAAGAGCAACACCTGCTGCTTCCAGACATGATGCAACCTCTTGTGACAGTTACCTGTCTCCCTTTCCATAGAACAAACCCATGAAACCAGGACTTGAGAACTTACCAGCCCAGCTATCAAAAGACCCATGGCTAAATGAAGGAGTAACTTCCCAATCCATTGTGTGAGCATCATGTCCACAGATAAAGTCTACAGGTTGGACAAACATGAGATTACATTAGATCAGATCAAATCCAATTTGATTAGATCAGAATTAACTCAAGATGTGCACCATATCTCTTGTCAGGGTTCTGGCTCTCATGCTGGGATTTTAGAAAGCTATGAAACATCCTGAACAGTTAAAAATTATAAACACAAGTATCTTGCTCACAATTTGTGATTTTGTTAATGTTAAAGATTTAAGAGGTGACTGAGGTGTAAAACCACATTGTAATCCTGTTCATGACAGATGTAGTGTATTACCAACAATGTTGGGAGTGCTAAATGACAACGTCACGTGGACAGTTTTTAACTGGGAAGGAGAGATGAACTCATCATTTAAAGGATAAATAAACACCGTATGTTTAAAGATGCTCACAATAAGAAGTAAATACCTTCTGAACACAATGATTTCTCTCTGAGGATATGGTTGCACTGTACAAAACCATCAGCAATGTAACGTTTCCAACCTGAAATAGCTGCTACACTTCTGTTCTTAAAGGTAGTTAGACCAAACTTTTGCATGACTAAGTGCTGAATTCTTACTCACTGTCAGAATTCCTCAGCCTCCTCTTGTCCACACTTTTTTCTGTTGAAATAAGGGCTCAAGTCCAGACAACTTAAGTTCTCAGTAGGCCTGGAGGCTCTCACTCCTCTCTGTGCATATGAGAGGAAATGCCACTCTTCTAGTTTTTGCATGGAAGAATTCAATGAAGAGTTGAGGGAAATTGCAAACTGGACACCTCTCATTAGGGGAAGTAGGAACACTGAACTTTCTCAAGGAAATTTGCTTTACATACTTATACAGATGGAATTTTTTTAATCACCACATATACACACAAGTCATAACTTCACTCTTGTGTTCTCCCTATCTCCTCATTCCTCAAAAGTTTTTCCCAGAATTAAATATGAAATAAGTTTAAGGTTCATCCACCAGGGATGTACCAGGGAACATGGCCATTAGATAAATATGCAGAAAAGTGGAATGAAGGACAGGGCTGGAAGGTTTTCCAGTTTCTCAGGCTCCTCACTGTCTACAGAGGGCATCACAGAAACAACTTAGCTATGACTTAAAAGACAATAGCAAAATAAATTCTCCAAACACCACTGATGTAGAGTGAGCGATCCATTCAGTCAGGTCATCAGTGGTCTGAGGTACCCTGAAGGCATATCAAATCCAACCAGCTTCCCACCTATTACTGCTTTTTACAGATTTCTTACAGGGAGCAGAAGAATTAGGCCACGTTGATGCTTAGACTTCTCTTTGGGAGAGTGGAGTGGTTCTTTCAGTGTTTGAAAAATTAACTCCACTGTACAAGATGTTTTTGTGTGTTCTTGGAAACCCAAGGTCACAACCACAGATATTTGAGTTTTAAATGCAAGGGCACATCCACATTTGAGTGCTAAGAATGGTTCAACCTAATAAGAGGGGGGGAAAAAATTGAACAAAAATTATGGTATTCTTGGCTTTCCTTCTGACTTTATTCATTTTACTCTTTGCAGTGCTCCTTCATTTCATCAAAGACAACCTGAATACAGCTCTGTCATCCACATCTCCTTTTGACTGATACTAGTCATACTTTTAGGAATTGGGTTTTAACCTGTATTTCCATGGACTTACTGTTGTCTACAGCTCTCACATTCTCTTGGATTAAAGAAAAGTATTTCTTGAGGTGTATTTAACTGTTTTCATGTGTGCTGGTGAAATACTGTGGTCAGATGCTCTGCTCCACCATCTATTCTGTGTACACACCCAGAGACACTGATGAGCAGCAGGAAAGGCAGAAGTGCAGATACAGAAAAAACATACGGTCTTCTTGAAACTTGTCATAACTATTGGCTATTGAAACTACAAAGATTGCTTCCAGTGAGTGGACAGAGGATCTCAGATACAACAGTTAAAAGGCACAAGTGAGAAGCTTTAACCTACAATGTTACTAACACAGCCAGAGCAGTCTGACAGCCCCTAGCAGACATGAGGCAGCCTGGGTGCTCTGTCTCAGCTGCTTTCCTTGGTCTCCACCTCACAGCAGCAGCCCCTGAGCCTCAATAAACTAGACACAATTTCTCCTGGGAGATATTATTGAGAACAGTTTTTGCTTTTATTCCTGCTTCAAGATAAATGCTTTGCCTTACTCGTCCATGGGGCAGGAGGCAGGTTTCCTTTATTTTGCCTCAGGGGAGGTGACCAACCACTGGGTTTTGGAGGCAGCACATTGGTGATGAGAGTCACCACAACAGTAGTGATTTAGGCTATTTTGTCATGAGTCTGATGGCATAACTAAAGCACAAGAGGGGCAGCAGCCTGGTCCTAAGTAAATAAAGTGACTACAAATGAAAAATTTATTGTCTATCACTGGCAAGCTGAAATAAGATCACAGCATATCTAAATTGTAGACTGATGGTGCTCAATTAGCATTTACAAGTAAAGCATCCTGAAACTAACTCCATGCTGTGCTCTCACAAAGCTTTAATAGAAGTTATTTCACAGTAGTTTGAAGACATTGTTACAAGGATGCACAATCTAGGGAAAATTAAAAAGCAAAACACAACAGAGAAAATGACCAGGGGGTCTAGAGGCAGATAGTGTCATAGAGTCATAGAATTACCACATTCCAAACCGCTTCACTAGACCAGGTTGCTCAGAACGCCATCCTGACTTTGAACAGTTCAAGAGGCTGGGCATCCATAACTTCCCTGGGCAGTGTCTTCCAGTGCCTCACTCCCCTCACAGTAAAGAATTTTTGCTACCATCTAATCTAAACTCCCCTATCTCACTTTAAAGCCATCATCCCTTGTCCTCTCACTACATGCCCTTATAAATAGTCTCTCTCCATCTTTCTTGTAGGCAGCCTTCAGGTAACGGAGGGCTGCAATGAGGTCACCTCAAAACCTTCTCTTCTCCAGGCTGAACAAATCCAATTCTCTCAGCCTTTCCTCCTAGGAGAGGTGTTCTATCCCTCTGATCAACTTGGTGACCTCCAACAGGTCAACAGCTTTCAATGTGACATGTAGAACTGCAGCCGGTTCTCACACAGCTGTCCATGCAGCCAGGTCTCCTCTCAGTTCCTGTGAAGCCTGTTCTAAACATGGAAGCAGTAACCATACTGGAGAGGAGCCTTGTTTTGCACAGACAGAACAGGAAGATATGATACACAAATGCAGAATTATCAATATAAACTCACCTTATGATGTACGTGTTTTCTACTCCTCAACTGGAGTTGCTACAAAATTACTACGGTTTTAATATGACTTGAGCCTCAGCAAGGAGGCATATTACTTTAGCTAGACAAATTGACCTTATTATCATCAATACACTTCAGCAGCTTAAGCACCTTGTCAACTTGATTTTTAGCAGCAGAAGGCTCTTTCATTTAGTTGCAAAGGCATGACACCACGCTATGGCTAACAGCAGAGGGAAGGGGCTTTTGGATAATACCCACTAAACAAGTCTGGATTGCCCATGTCCACTTAACAACTGTATGCTTCATTTGCCAACTCATCATAAAGGGTCCTCTGGCCACGTGCTCCTCTCTGTCCCCCATTTAGAGCTGAGGCTGAGGAGAGGGGGGTCTACATCAGATCTACTGCCCATGGTGGAGGTTTCTTACTCCAACCTCAGCTGATCTGGCAGAGGCAGATCCCACTGCTGCAGCAGATGTTTCTGCTACCTCAGATGTGCCAAATCCTACTTTGACCCACTGCATGACCAGGTGCTGTACAGGGCTGTAAAAGCCACTTGTGAAAGACTGGGAGAAGAAGCAGCATTTAAGTCAGGTTTTGATTTTGCCCTTTTTTTGTTGTTGTTTATTTGTTTTTTGTTTGCTTGATTTTGTTTTTCCCCAGGCAATAGACAAAATCATAACTTCAATTTAGGCTGTTCTGAATTAAATTACTGAACCTTGCAATAGGAAAGGTGAGGAACTGAAAATGTGCTCAGTTTTTCTCCTCAAAGATCTGAATCAAGAACACACACCTGAAATATATGCTCTAGTTCTAACAAATGTTAGAAATCTCCTCAAAATAACGTCCTTCTGATGTATTAATCTGAAGGTATCTGGCAGGTATGGGAAAACCTTCCTGCTCTTGTGCTAGACCAGATAGTATGACATTGAAAATGTGTTTGTTGAAGGTGTCTTGGAAAAAGCAACTGAGAATTTGCAGGTGATGACTGAGGAGGTCCACCCTACATCCCAGGCAGAAAACGTGAAGTGCAGTGAGTGTAATGCTGTTCTAACTTGCCCCTTCAGAAGAAACTGGACAGCTGACATGCAGCTTTCCCCATTTCAGATCCCTTTCAGTCCCTCCAGAGTAATTTCTGAACTTGACCTCTAACCTAGAGCTCAGCATAAAGCTGAAGTGTTCGAAGATTGGACAAAATTACTTGCAGACTGTTCAGAATTTGAACTACCCCAGCAACGTGTGTGGGGTGGCATGGAGGAACTTGCATATAGCAGGATTTTTCAGAGGTTATGTTATTAGTTTCAGTTAAAAGGTTATGAGTGGGTGTAGAACTTAGATTTAAGTAAAGTTAGGGGGTTTTCCTTTTCTTTTGTTATTCAGGCTATCAATAACCAGTAGGAATATATTGCTTTATAGAAGATTCTGAAACTTGCAATAATTTTGTAGCTGTAAAAGGGTGGTAACGCAAAAAGACCAGCAATGAAGTAGAGGTGAAACAAAAGGATGGATTTGAGCCTTTTCTCTTTTAGGTAATTTGCACTGGGCTTTGCTCACTTCTGTGGGCAAGTCCCAGCCATTCTGCTTTGCTCCTGCCCTTGCAAATTCTGAGCCCCCATACAAAATGAGCCCTTTCTGATAGCATCAAGCACAACGATATTATACAATAGAAAGCAATTAGCTGTTTCAAAAGCCATCTTTCCAGGTCCTACGATTTCTCCCCGTTGAGCTGCTTAGTAAAAATTTCCTCGATTATGTCTGAGGAGATTGCTTTTGTACAAAAGTGAAGTCGTTATCAAAAGAAAACAAAGCTTTAATGGCTTTACAAAAGCTCTTCAGAGCTATGTTTATCTTCAATCATTAGCGCCTCCTCAAGGATGCTCAGAAAGCACATCCAGGTGAAATGAAACATGATGACAAGACCACAAGGATAGCATGACTCATTAAATTAGAAACTATATTCAAAAAATAAGTTATCACAGACAGCTATCACATAATACTCTGAGCTCTGAGTCCAAATTTTAAGTGAATAGCCCACAAGAGGATTGTACATACAACCTCGACTCTAAGAAAATCAGCTGTTCCCACAAGACTCAAAAGGCAGTGAAATCAGTAAAGTAGTTGCCTTGGAAAACAAAAATGAAACATCAAAATAATTTCAGTGAAGATGAAGCCAATTTCAGTCAAGATGAACCCTGCACCTCAAGGAAAATCTGCAAAATTTTTCTTTGGGATTTGTTTGGTTTTCTTTTTTTTTTGATCTACATTTAAACAGAATCAAAACCACAGTGGAAAAAAAATTGTTTTACAATGTTTTCAGCTCACAGAAACTTCAAAACATGACCCAAACAGATGTGAAAACAGAACTAAACCAGTAAAAAATCCTATTGTCAGTCTAAAGGATTCTAAACCAAAGTAGACCCTTAATATTCCTAAACTATTTGAAAGTTTCAAAATCAGTTTCCCACTTTCTCATAAAGGCAATGCTTTGAAATCTGAAGACGTTCAGAGCACTGTTTCTCATTTTGTTTCTGTCCAGTTTAAATACAGACCATGCCAAAAGTGTGACTTTTTCCACAACAAAATTAGGAACAAAACCTCCACAGACGTTTAAAGTAACTTTATAATAATTAGATTCTGTTGCATCATCTAGAATATAAGTTTGTCAGTAATAATATCACTTTTTTTTTTCCAAATGCATTCTGGTTTAGCATCACTTATACATTTTGGAATATGGTGTGATCCGATAGTTCATATCTCACATATAATGTAATTCTTTTACAAACCTAGTGTTAGTTGTGATGAAGTAATTTCTTAATATGCTCTGTGAAAGATGTATCCATATTTATCCATAGAGAGTGGTTGGAGAGGTTTTAAATTTAAAATATATATATACATAAAGCAGGCAGTAAGACTTCTGATTGTTTTCTGCATTCAAAATATATTTTTCTAACCCTTAAGTCTAGAAAAATTGCTAACATTCATACAGGAGATACAGGAGAAAGGAGACACCTGACTCATGTGGATGGAAGCTTAATTATAAAGTCTGCATCTGGCATGTTTTTATTTTTATTAAAAAAATAAACAAAATGGTAGATTAGCATTTCGGAGAAGGGATATTGTTCTTAGAAATGTACCAGTTTAAACACTTCAAGGTGAGAGAGATCATAGTAAAACATGTTTTTAAGTAAAATCAGAGCATCCTCAGTCTTTCTGCAGAAAAAAAGGCAACAGGAGAATGGGGAAAACTGCAAGTCATCTTAATGTATCACACAGCAATGACACAAAGACCACACAGCTCAGATCTTCACAGTTGATTTTTACGGGATGGAGACTAGCACACCGGAAAAAAAAATAACAGAAAGAAAAGAAAAAAGGTAGTGAGCTCTGTGTCAGGAAAAACTAAGTTCAAAAGGGATTTCCAAGTGCTGCAGATGATGGGTGTCAAACCTGTTACTCCCTGATCCCTCTAAATGAGTTTTGGTCCTTGTAACCAGGTGATGTGAACAGGACCAGGCCCACACAGTTCCTGCATTAACTGAGCATCCGAGAACCCCTTCAACTGGCAAGTCAACAATGCTCTTCATGCCTTCCATGAAGAGTAAAAGCCATAAGGGCTGGGTGTGTGGCAGAAAATTGCACTGTTCTGTGCCAATAAACAAGGCAAAATCAAGGTGGGGTAGGGGGGAGGAAAAAACCCCCCAATATTACATAAAAAAAAGCAAACCATTTATACATCAATATGTTAAACATCCCATTGTTAAAAAGAGCAGGCAGCTGACAGAAACCACTTCTCTTTAAAACTGGCAGTGCATCAAAATGTTTTTAAAAATAATCAGAGAGGTGCAAACCACCACGGGGACCCTGCTGCTTGCAAACTGGAAAGTGGCTCGTACTTCTCAGGGCATGACTGATTTCGGCCCTCTTGCGGGTCAGCACACTTCCTACATGAGCCTGAGACAGTCTCTGCCAATTGATGGAGCCCAGGGCAGCCCTTATGGTGACTGCAGTGGGTTCTGCTGTGACAGCAGCGATCCAGTGCAAGCTGCCAGCCCTGCAGTGCCCGGCAGCGTGGCAGCCTCCTCCCTGTCACCAGCGAGAGGTTCAGGACATGGATTTTTCCGGTGTTAGATGGTGAGCTCAGCATTGCTCCCATTTCAGGCAGGGCTGTAGCAGCCCAGACCGTGAAGCACAATGATATAGCCCCACAGCAGGCCCAGGGCACCAGTGCGTGCCACTTGGGCTGTATGATGGAAGTGTTGGCTTTTCCAATTTCTTCCTTAAAAGCTACTCCCAGCCAGAGCATGTCCTTTGTCTGGGTATAAAGCCAGGCATGGCAGACCCACCTCAAAGGCTCGGCCCTGAGAGGTGACCCAGAGCTGTGTCTCGGTTTCACATCCTGTGGCTGTGATTTCATGGTATGATGTGTTTGATGGGGACGCTGGATGCTGAGCTGCATCCTCCCTGGGCTGCTGCTCTCCTGCTGCCCTCGCACCTCCCGCAGCAGCCCGGGCTCCTCTGCATCCTGCCATTGCCCAGCAAGGTGGTTTCAGGGCAGGAGCCAGCTCCGGTCGCAGAGTGGTGCTGCGGCAGACGGCACAGCCATTGCCCCAACTCTCCTTGGTGCAGGCGCACGGCTGCGGAGGCACCGGGCAAAGGGACTCTTGGCCAGCTTGTCCTCCCTCCGCAGGTTCCCACCCGCGCTAGCAAGGCCTGGCAAACAACAGGGGGATGCTCTGCTAGGGCTGTCAGAAAGAAACAGCGCAATTACCCTCTGCCGGATTGCTTCAAGTTGCAAACAAAAGATGACAAAGAAAACACACAACAGATCCCCCTCCAGGCCCGCAGAGCAATCAAGAGGAGGATGACAATGGCAGGGCCCCTCCGGCCCTGCGCCAAGGACACTCACCCCCAACAAGCACACACTGCTGCCTCGCAGAGCCCCTGGCCACCGGCCAGCCCTTTTGTCTAGCACGTATGGAGCCCATCCTTGCTCGCAGACCGCTCTGGCTATGCCAAAGTTGCGTCTACCACTGGTCTCCTTGCCAAGAGCTCAGTACCTCTCCTTGCTGCAATCTCAACCCTCCAGTGTAAGCTCCAGCCCGCGCACCACCTCCTCCTCCTCCTCGTTCCCGGGGAGCAGCAACGCCTGCCTGAGCTGGATGTGACACAAGGGTTAACAACACGTTACCCAGAAATGAGTCAGCAAGTCCCTTGCCCCCGCAGTCACTGCCTGGTTTCCAGAAATGCTGACCATTTCCAGATCAGCATCAGATGAATACATCAAAAGCATGACTCCAAGGCTCAAAAGTGGAAGAGCACACATGTAAAAGGGAGCACTGAGCTCTTCCGCCCAGCACTTCAGAGGGGTATGATGGTAGCCAAGATCCCTTTCTATCCAACGCCAATTTGACAACCAAAGTTCTTCAGCTGGGTGCCATTAGGTCCGTGCAATTAACGTCACTCCTTCACCACTGCAATACTGAAAAGCGCAACGTAAACTCCGCTGTTTGCATTTGTGTTTCTAAGGATTGCAGTCCCCGCTCTACCTCCCTTCCCTGTCAGCATCTCTTTTTTTTAAAAAAAAAGAAGCACAAGCACACTAACTTTCTGACTAAATAGGAAGACATTTGCTCTTTTCTCACCTAACTATAAAGATGTGATGGTCAGGGCTGATAGGATTAGCAGGTTCAGGCTGGTCTGGCTGACTGCTGAGACACTTGCTCAAGGGGCTACCCCAGTCTCTCACAGCTTGTAAGCAACACGTGAAGACCAGAGAACTCGATCTCTGTGAGCAGTTGCTGCGAGAGAAGCAGGAAACATTGTGAGAACAGTTTTTCTCGACATACATCAATGTTTCCACTTCCAGACCAGGAGGAAGTCCTCCACAGAAAGGTTTTAAATCAAAATGCTCGCTCAGTACATTTTTAGGACTTCAGGGAAGACAGCTAAGGGCCCATGTGGTATGGGCTTCAGACGAGGAACACTTTTTCACTTGGTTATGAAGTGCTAGAAGCAAATGTTCACATTATTACGATTTCCCATTAGTCTAAGCACTGGTTTAGAGACAAATGCAAACATAAATACTCTAATAAAGAACCTAGATTTAGAAATAGGCATTTTGGACCTATCACAATCAATACCTGCTGATTATAAGTGTTGCCAGCCTGTGCAGATTATCATAAGTCTCATGAATGTCACACCATTCCTAAAGGTCTCTCACTGAAATCCTCAAATCATGTCACTGGATGTCAGACTCGGGTTCTCAGCTGCCTGGGGTTTTTTGCCTTCTTTTTTTTGTTTGTTGGGGTTCTTTTGTGTGTGTGTTTTTTTTTGTTTGTTTGTTTTTGTTTTTTTTTTTTGAGACCAAAAAGCAAGTCAAGCAGATCCACATTCACTAATGCTAATTGAACAGTGCACCCAGATGTTGATAATGCAGCCACTGTAGGGCTTGAACCTTGGTTTCTGTAATTTATTTTGCAAAATTTATCAATAGCAAAAAGTCAAAATCTATTGGAAAAATAATTGAGATTCAGTGGGTAAGGTGGAAAGGCAAAGAAAAAAATACAAAGTTGTTTAGTTTCAAAGATCTTCAACAGTATTTCCCATTTCTCTTAATTTATATATATAATTTTGAAGTTTTTTCCAAGGAATATTGATTATTATTTACATGAAAAAAGATGGCAATATGTATAAAGAAAAGGCATTATGTCTTTACATAAAATGAATAATTCCTCTAAAAGCACTGTATGTTTCCATGCTTATTTTTTATTGATTTTTAAAAAATGAATTCTTTTTGTTGAATTATTTTTCCTCTCAATTTGTCCATTTCTTCCTAACTACACTCATTCTGAGAACCTGATCTCTCATTTAACACAACCCATCTCAGACCCATTCAGATTTAAATTCTGCTTATTAAAACTCATTCCAAGGGATCAGTTTCATTTTGGCTCCCTCATTCACAAAAATATAATTTCTCCAATATTAAGTTCAAACAGTGCCCCTTTGCAGTGTGTGAGTAATTTTTAATGTACTTTTACCACAAATAAAAAAAAAAAAACCCACTAGTTTATTCAACCAAGTCTCCATTAGTCATCATGAACCATATAACTAACAAACACGGTTTTTCTTTCATGTACTCATTGGGTGTTGAGGGTGAGGGTGGGAGTATGTCAGCTATGAGTGGGAGAAAAGAGGTTACTGAGGTTAAACAGAGGAACTTATGACTGTGTATGGCCCTGGTGCCTCAGCTGCCTATTCCCTCCTTGCTTTGCGTCTTGGCTGGCAGGCACACAGCCAGCACTCGCACACAAAGATCAGTTGCTTCGGTAGCAATTTCTTCTACACATTTTAGTTAATGGATGTGGTAGTGTATGTGCTTTTATTTCAGCATGCGCAAGTCCACTATAACATTAATTTTGGCATATGTCTGTGTTTCCCCACAATATTTATCTAAGCATTTAGATATAAATGGGATGTGCATTACTGGAGGTTCCCTTAAATTTGTGTTGAGTTCATTTATGCCTAATACACATGCACAAAGGCAAAACCACCCAAACATATGCATATACCTGCATTAAAGGGATGGATCTTCCCCCTGTGTTCTCTGAATGTTATTAGTATGAAGAATTCTGCACAGCTGAAAAGTCACAGACACCAGAGACTTAATGCCCTGGCCTGTCTGAGTTCTGCTCAGTCTGAGACACAGAAAACAAAAGCAAGGTAATTCAGGGCATGCTCAGTCATCCTGCCAGTTCAGTCATCTTCTCATACAATAATGCGGTCACTGTTCTCAATCTGCTGCATGCCTCTGCCACTGTCCCAAAGCCCTGGTTTCTCTTTTGATGAAAATCTCTAGGCAAGATACTCTTTGTCCTCCTATAACCTCAGATGATGGCTGCAGCTGCACAAGTCAAGGGAGATGCAGGTCAAGGCTGTCTCCCACAGCAAGGGTCAACCAGCTCGTCTAAGTTTTGTTCTGGAGTCATCTGACATTTTCACCCAGCACCATTTCCAACCAGCACTGTCAGGTGTCTCCAGGCACTGTCCCACTCCAAACCACAAAACCAGCAATGCCTACACAGGATCAGTCCAGGGGTGGCTCAGCACTCCCAGAGAAACCTGTGGGAGGGCTGAGCTGGAAGGTCTGCCCTCATGGAAATCCCACCTCTGCTGGAAAGAGGGGTGCAATGGTTGTCTTTTTCTCTTCTCCCCTGCCTCATAATTTTCCTGCTCAACTCTAGTGAACTTTGTTCATTATTTGTAATGAGCAAGTGGAAAGCAATTACTGTCTCCCCATTGTTCGTGCTCTAAAGCAACATTTAAAGAACAGAGAAACAGCTGATATCTAGGCAATTTCAAAAACTTAGAGGCAGTCCTAATCACTACACCTGTCCCTGAATCCCCCCTAACAATGTTTGTGGTTTTGCATCACATTTTCCTATGTTAAAAAGAAAATAAAGAATTAAATTTTTTTTTGTTGCCAGTTGAAGAACCCACTAACAAATAGGCAAATGTGACTAAGTGGTTAAGCAGAGAAAACAATGGAAATGTGTATGCACCAAAGGCTGTCAACAGTCCCACAGAAAGAATTGGAAAGACAGAAAAAAATTCTTTAAGCCCTTATAACAACAAAATATCAAACCCAAACAAATAACAGACAAAAGTGGGAGCTAAGTGTTGACTGTGCCTCGTTAAGACTTTAGTGAGCAAAGAAGTCCCAGCCTTTCCCTGGAGTGTCCCAGTCCAGCCCTGGGACTCTCTTGCAGTTTTCAGGGATGGCTATTTGGAGTCCTTCCTCCTCCCCACCACCCTGCCCCCCATAATTATTTTTAATACAATCTGACTAAAATTCTGTCCTGACATCCTGATATTCAGATACTTGTATTGGTAGTGCCTGTGTCTTTTTCTTTCTTCTTCCTTTTTTTTCCCTTCCAATATTTTTTTACAATCTCCTTTTTATGTTTTTATGCTGCAACATAGAATAGGCTATGAATTTCCTGACTTCTGTGGGTTAGATAGGAAACTCAATGTTACTATTTTAGTGTAGAATGTAGCCATTTTTGCGGTCATATTTATCATAGCTGAGCTAAACTCAACAGGAAACAGCAGTTCTATTTGCCTGTTGGCTCAGGGTGCATATCCCACATCTATAGTGCAGAAAAAACTGATAAACTGATGGGAAATTGATGAAGGCCAATTTAGACAGAAGGAATTGGGACGTGCTATGCTGGTGGTCCAGGTATAAACCATACCAATAAAATACTCTGCTGCTTTGCATTCAGAGATTTGTATGAAGTCAGGACCAGCTACAAAGCCTTGGTTACCAAACTGCCCTTGTTTTTATGCTCAAGGAGCGAAGGAGGCCTCAAAAGGGAGACCTCCAGAAACAAGCATGGAGCTTACCCTTGCTTTATTTTTTTTCTTCTTAGTAACTGTCACAGCTTCTATTTTTTGGTCATAGTCATTCTAGGACATTATTGCCAGGAATCCAAGGGTAGAAGAATCCAACCCAGGGAATCAGAAAATACGTATTTATACATTTGGGTTTTTTCTGGGAAAACTCACAGGTCCACATGGAGCAAGGTTTGGTACAAAAGACCTGTGGGACTACTGCTGTAATTTGGAAGTTGGAAAGGACAGAAAAGTCCTGGTAGCATCACGAGTCCCTTCTGTCCCTGAGATCAAGAGCCTTCAGCAAGAATATTAAAAAATAGCTATGGTTTGGGTAGGTATGGAGTTGGGTCTCAAACTACAATATTTTGAGGGGAATCTGTGAGAAATGGTACTGGCCCACCTTGCACTGACCCCAGCAAGAGGCCTCTTCTGACCTCTTTTAAAAGAAAATGTTTCTCAGAGTTTGTTCTCTACAGGTTCTAGCATCACAATTAAACTCAATGACAAATATAATTTGCACAACACCCTTGAAGGTTTATCTTATTCTTACTCTGTTCAATCACAATTCACTCACTCTGATAAACTACAGTTCTGGGACCTCAAGAACTGCCTGTCCCTCCTTGCTGGGGTAGATATGGGGGTGCAAAGGGCTGTGGTAGAGCAATGCTCCTTGTTCATCCCTTTCCAAGCTGAAAGTCCCTTTGTGAATTTGAAAGCCTTTGTTCTGTATGAGAATCTTGGAGAGGCCTGGTGCAGCCCTTTTGAGGTTTTATCTGGGTTGATGCCTTGGGGTGGTAAGGTTGAAGGACTCGCCAGGGTCACACACTTCCTCTGTGATCTCCACCCAAGCCACTTGAAAAAAAAAAAAAAAGTGCTGTGAAAACTTGAAGCTCACTTTATATCAGGCAAGTCTGTATTCATGGCAATAAAATATTAGCCTCTGCAGAAGGGACTGGTAGAAGCAAGGTTTTCATTAGAGTTTGTGTCTGACAGCATTTTGTGTACTGACAATTTCAAGTTCTCCCACCCTGACCGCTCCATCAGCTTTGCCCACCATTCATGTGGCTTCACACAGCGACAGGGGAGAGAAAAATGTATTAAAAACAGGAAAATGTGACTGTCAAACTCTCAGCTTTGACAGATGAAACTTAGAGGGTAAAAAAATAAAAAACCCAACTCCAATATCGTATGTAATTCAACTTCAACACTGTCTTCTAAATCTCCTTTTTCCATGTTCAATCCTTCTGTTAAAGGAAACCTGGGGTATCCCAGGAGTGTTTCTTGTCCTAACCAATTAGTGCAATTTAATAGCCACATCATGACCACAGTTAAAAGGACCTCCAGGGAACAGATCTCTCTCTGAGAATGATGACAGACACTGGGCAGCATATTTAGCTTAGATAGGCAGGGCTGGTTTTGTTTGCAATAGTCCACACTACTGTTTGTTGAGCCATTGATCCATTTATGAGCCAGATCCTGAAACACAATTTTGGCCTATCAAAGTAGCTACATATCAGCTTTGGTTGGCCTGAATATACTGGGTATCACTGCTGCTAGATCAAAAATGTCAGATATTTCTGGGTAGACACAGAAAAATGCAAGAGTTTAGGTTGGGAGGGACCTTTAAAGGTCACCTATTCCAACCACCCTGCAATGAGCAGACATATTCAATTAGATCAGCTTTCTCAGAGCAGTGTCCAACCAGGCCTTGAATAGGCATGGGGCATCCACCACCTCTCCAGGCAAGCTGTTCCAGTGTTTCACCACCCTCACTGTAAAAAAATTTCTTCCTTACATGTAGTCTAAATTGACCTCCTTTTAGTTTAAAACCATTGCCCCTTGTTCTATCACAATAGGTCCAGCTAAGAAGTTTGTCTCCGTGTTTCTTAAAGTCCTCTTTAAGTACTGGAATGCTGGAATAAGGTCTGCATGGAGCTTTCTCTTCCCCAGGCTGAACCACCCCAACCCTCTCAGCCTGTCTTCATAGGAGAGGCATTCCCGCCCTGTGATCATCTTTGTGGCTCTCTTCTGGACTCTTTTCAGCAGGTCCATGTCCTTATGTTGGGGCCCCCAGAGCTGGATGCAGCACTCCAGGTGTGATCTCACCAAAGCAAAGCTGAGGGGAAGAATCACCTCTCTCGGCCAGCTGGCTGCACTGCTTTTGATGCAGGCCAGGATATAGCTGGCCTTCTGGGCTGGGGGCACACATTGCTAGCTCATGTCCAGCTTTTTGTGCACCAGTACCCCTCAAGTCCTTCTCAACAGTGTTGCTCTCAATCCATTCATTCTCCAGCCTGTGTTGATAGTGGCGGCTGCCCTGACCCAGGTGTGTCCTGCACTTGGCCTTCTTGAACCTTGTAAGGTTCACACAGGCCTGCTTCTCATGCTTTTCCAGGTCCCTCTGGATGGCACTCTGTCCCTCAGGCACATCAAACACACCACTCATCTTGGTGCTGTTCCCAAACTCGTTGAGGGAGCACTTGATCCCATTGTCTGTGTCATTGATTAAGATACCAAACAGCACTGGTTCCAGTGTAGACCCCTGAGGGACACCACCTGTCATCTCTCTCCACCTGGACACTGAGCCATTGACCACAGCCCTCTGGGTGAGATCATCCAACCAATTCCTCATGCACAAAGCAGTCCACCCATCAAATTCATCTCTCTCCAGTTTAGATCAAAGGATGTTTGGGGGGGGAACCACATCAAAGGCCTTACAACAAACATCCAATAGAAATGTAAACTATGTGGCCAGGAAATGCAATTGCTCTAGCAAAGGCTAGAAACTCAGAAATACTGCTCCATAATTCTCCTCAAACTCCTGAGTTGACACACTGTTCAGAAGGCAAGGTGATGAACCAGACTGGGAAACTGATCCCACAGAAAAAAAGTGGTGTGGTGGTTGTATTGGGATCTTATGCAGGCAGTGGCATTCCTGCACACAAAGCCATACCAGTGCAGTCCCAAGCACAGGGATTCACAGTCCCTGTTGATGAAGGTGCAGGCTGCCCTTGGCAACACTGCTAGACACTACTGCATCTTCACTGTCACCCAAGGCAGGGCAAAGAGATCAGAAAGGGCAAAGAGGGCACAAAATACAATATTTTAAAATCCAAAAAACAAAGCCAATCAGGATTTTTTTTTTTAAATACCTCATCATGGGATGCCAATTTGCAGACACTAAACTTTTCATGGAGATCTGCTGGGCTAGTGAAAATTTCGACTTTCATTGCTCAGAAGCCTTTGTTGAGATCTATTACAAGCAGGTATATTTGTTGAAATCTATTACAAGCAGGTATATATTCATTATCTGTATATAATTTAAAGCAGATTCTGCTTGCCTTTTTGCAAGGATCAATCTTATTATCATTCTAACCTATTTTTTTTCTATTTCACCTTAGTGGTGGTCACTTTGGAAAAGGCATTAACTTGTGTGTTGGCAATTTTTAGTCTTTGATGCCATTTTGTGTCTGAAGAAAGAAATCCATCTGCTTTTTCTGATCCTGAGCTTACCTTTGTTTCTCACATTTCCTATCTTTGTAAATCTGCTTATTAACACTTTCACTATATTGCCCTATATTCAACACTGTCTCAGTCACACTTCTGCTGAAAGTCTTATTCACACTTTTGTCTCCTCCAGGCACAATTATTGTAATTTTCCATTTCCATGGCCTTTGCCAGAAGTTTGCTTTCTCAAGACACAAGAAGGATCATAAAATAAGAACAATGCTCACTTTGCCTTGTACAGAACAGAAAGAATAAGATGACTGAGAAGCTTGCATTAAGGGTCTGTACCTTCAGCTGCTCAAGGCTCAGCAGTGGGCAGTGACACAGCCAAGATGAGCAGCCTACTCTCACTTCTATTTTGAGCTACTCCCTGGAAACAAAATTTGCCTCCTTCTCACTGCTCAGCTCAAACACTTGACCCTCATTCCTCATTTCACACCTTTTGAGCTGATCAATACACCAACAGCAGTGGATAAGACCTTGGTGCAGATGAAGTCAAAGTATTTTGATCACCAAAATTTCTGTCACAAACTATAGTTCCTAATCTACCTAAAATGATGGTATAGGCCAGGCACTTGATGCACAGTCAGCATCCTGACCCAATAGTGCCTATAGGGATGCAGGTCCACATACAGCTGTGCACACTGGCATGTTCTTGTCAAAACAGAAGGCAATTCTAAGGTATCACTGTGAGCAAAGTGACCAGAAATGGGTCTATACACTGTCATAGCACATTGTGATACACTTGTCAATCAAATATATTAAATGTCAATTCCTACTTTTAGCCTAATATTCATAAGGCCTTCCAATGATCACAGCTGCACAAACAGGACCATACTAATTACCTGTCTTTTGCCAGCTGGAGTTGATAGAACAGTTCAATTTTCCGTGCCATAGATAAGAATTTAGATTCAGTTGTGGCAGAACTGCAGAGGGGCATGGGTCAAATCCCACTCTGAAGTAAATGTCAGGAGGTCTTTTCACATAGATGCACCCAAACTGGCCTTAACACCCATCTGCACACAGTCCTCCACTATGCAGAAATTTAGTAGAATGCTATTCATCCAGTTAACAATTTAATATATATATTATTAATATATATATTACTCAGTGTCTTACAGAATTACACCTAAATTAACCCCAGGAACACTCCCTTGACTAAGCAAATCTTCTAAAGAGACATTTCACATTGGTATGAAGACACCAAGAAGTTGAAAGTCCACATCTGCTGCTGGTGTTTTCCACCAACCATTTATTCTCTTAACAGTTTAATCAACCAAGAAATGCATCTCATTTCTAGCATGAATGTAGTTGGCTTTCCTATTCAGTCACTTAATCTTTTTATTTGTTTGACTGTTAGGTTAAAGACACCCATACACGCTACAGCAAAGCGGCTCTTGATTTTTCTTTTCTGAAAATATTGATTTAAAAGTGTTTCATTGGAAGGTGCTTTCTCCAGCCTCCTTTGTATTGTTCCCATGCAGGCAGTCCAGTTATGTACAGTGTTCTAATGGGGGGTAGGCTTACACTGAATTTGGAGGTAAAGTTGCTCCTTGTCAAATTCTACCAACCTGAAATACCCCTTGAGGCAGGATCTATACAGTTGTTTACATCTTTTTAACTACATCTGTTAGAATTCATGTCTTGATTTAAAACAGAATGGTTCACACTGAATACAAAGCTTTGACACACAAGCACATAAATAACACGTGACAATGTACAGGACATGGACAAATGAAATAGTGAGCCCATAATACAGTGTAGACAACACTCAGCAGCTTGTCCCCACCAGCTGTATGTGTCTGTACCCTTTCCCCATGGTAAATTCAAAGGATCCTGGGGTATGTGGCATGTTGATGTAAGTGCTGGCTGTGATTCCTCACTGGCCACAACATACCAGACAATACCTGATCTGGTATAAAGCCTGCCAGGACAAAGTTACTTTCATCCCTTCTTTGGAATAAATTAAACCTTACAAAGGAAGCACAGCACTTGTACTAGGAACCTCTGACTGGATTTACCATCCTTTGGAATCAGAGTCTAATAAAGACAGACTCATTAATAGCCTTTGATTAACACAGTTCTCAAAGTTTGAAATTAGGCTCATGCTTGTCAGAGAAACCATGTCAGAAACACATTTAGGCATAAACCAAGATAAGTCAGCTTCACCAACAAAGGAACACAAGAGCTGGACTACACAGAGTCCAAAGGTTTTCCTCTGGGTCTTTTGTCTCTTAAATTAAGCAAAGCAATGATATGACCCAGTTTTCACTAGATGAAGTAGATGGCAATGTTTGTAGAGTAATTTTGTTTTCCCTTTTGCATTTCTCATATCTTTAGTATAACCATTTGGATTTGTATTTTTTGTTGTTCTACTGTTTTGCAGGGTCAGAAGATACTTTAGGTCATAACAAACACAGTTCAGGGGTTTTGATGGCCATTATTTATGTGTTTTGGTTGCAGAACTAAACAAGACTAGTGTTTCATAGTTTCCCTCATGCAGCCCCATCAACACACAGAAACCTCTGACCTGAGCTTAGCTATGTTTTTGGTGTTTCCAGTTAATAGTGCCATTCAAGAACTTAAATCTTGCTTTATTTTTCTCACTTAAATTCACAACCTGCTCACTTGGCAGTAAAGCTGCCAGCTAACCCACTGGAATGCCAGCAATCCCCCAGCAGCTTCCTACAACTTTCCCCATGTGTCAACACCAGGCATGTTTTACTCCAGTTCAGTAGCAAAGTCTCCAAGAGCTCACCAGGTTCCTGCAGGGCCAGGAAGTACAGGATGAGCCCCACAGGACCAAACAGACCCCTTGCAATACCAAAGAGGAGCAAATTATTTGTCTGGGGTTTTTAGTGTGACTTCTTATATATGAGCAACATTGAGCCCAGTGCCCAGGTTTGGGTCACAGCTGCCCGTGGTTAGTTCCAATATGAAGTCACACTGAGGACAACTGAGAGGTTGTTCATAAATAAATGAAAAACATATTGTTTATAAACATTATATAGAATATGGAGAAGGGTTTTCAGTTAGGGATGCTCTTATAGATACACTATCAGAGATGAATTCAATTTCTTTACAGCCTGTGCTTCCCCTCCTCATTTTAATGGAGCAGCTACACACTATTGAAAGCTATTCACATGTACTTGGTGATTCAGAGCAATTTTTAATGCCCTGTTCAAAATGCCACAAAGTGAAAATGAAATTAAATGCTTCTGATAGCAAGAAGACTGCAGTTTAGATAAAGTAATTGTAAGAAAAACAAATAAACACTCAGAAAAAAAAGGATTATCAACACTATTCTATCTTAAAACCACAAGAGCTCTACAGAACACAGTGGACATGTGAAACAGTGCATGGCACACAGTTTAGTTTCTGCATTTCCCCCTTCCCCCATTTAACATCAGGTCAAGTCCTTTCTCTCACTGTTGTGTTTTTGCTGCCACCTTATTTTTGTTAATGATTAATGAATTTTAAAGCAGCTTCACACAATTAACAATGTGTTTATAATTTCCAACCTACATAACAGAATATTTTAGGATTCACAGAGAGAGAGAAAAAAAAAATCAAGTATTTCAGGGTCTTTCCCTTCATTTGCCCAGCACCCTGAGTTCAGAATATCTCTTGGCTGTGATTTGGTATAATAGTTAATGATAACAGTGAATTAAGCTATCATAATAGAAATAATACCATCAATGTCTAAATCAAGATTGTGGCATTTAACACTACTGCTCTGTGGTAAAAAATAATTATGTCATGAAAAATCAAATGGTATAGCAAATTACTTACATAATTTCATATAGGTTCTTTGTATACTCAGTGGAGAAATACATACTCCTCCAGTGATAGCAACTTAGATGTTAGGGCAAATTACTCTTTCCATTATTCACAGGGAGTTCCTACTGCATTTAAGTTCTTTTGTCTAAAGTTAGGCAAGCTAAGGTAAACTTTTAGGGAGTAAAGTAATGCACAGACAGAAGAGAGTTAGGCTCTATTCCTGCTCTTATGCCAAGTTCCCATGTAATTTGAGTTTAAATGTAGCCTGTCATTCAGTTCCACCTGTTCATTAACAGAGGGTGTTGCTTTCCCTTTCTACACCTTGACAGGTGTTGTAAGGCTAAGCTGCAGCTGTTACAATGGTAAGGCTTGATTGGTGCCTACAAAAACTACTCCATGAAGTGCAGGAGAAGCATAAATGTTCCTTACATTGCAAAACCTGGATATATTTGCCGATCTGTTTGTAATTACACATCTTCCTGTGTTTCCTCATCTGTTTCTGTGAAAGTTCTCCATTTTCATGAGAGACACTGTCCCGAGAGCTTGGGAGAGATGACACCATTGCCTTATTACTGAATGGTCAATAGCCAATCTGTAGCCATAATTCTACAAAAGCACATACAAGTTCATCGAGACTCTCTAAGGACTTTAGGATGTGTTGTTTGCAAAATAACTGTGCTTTATGTAACAGGTACACAGACGTGAAGAAGCAGCCCATAAGATGTTTGAGTCCAAATGAAGTGTTTCATTCTTATGCATAAAAAGAGAACTGAAGTACAAAGATGTGACTCACACAAAGACAAGAAACCTCTGGGAGATCAAGAAAGTAAACCCAGATCTTCAGAGCTGGTCCTTGAGTGTTATAACCACAAAGCTCTCCTTCCTCCCCATCTTGTTTCTCACTCTAGTTTCTCTTTTGTTTCTTTGTAAATTTTAGTCCTTCCCTCTCTTTTACAAGAAGCCATTATTTTACAAAAGGTGAGATGTAAAGATGTTTCTCCTCCCCTGGTTGTACTGCTTTCCTCAACAAACCATACCTATACAATTAACTACTTCTCAATTACATTCTATAGCATAAAAGATGCACCTTAAAGCCCTTTTTCCTGCATTACACTTCTCTGTGCTTTCTGCTTTGTTTTAAGGTTATGAACTAATGTGATAGTCTGAATCATCCTGGAACAGCTTTTCTCCTCAGATTAGTATAAGAAAACCATACATTAGTGCACAGGGAATGGCAATTCCCCAAGAGAGAAGCAATTCCTTAAAAAGTGAAAACTCTTCTTGTTGCAGGACTAGCAATTGGTCATCTTTAATTCAATGAAAGTTGTACACACAACTGAAATACAAAGAATACTAAATTCTTTCCTCAGTGTTTGGGGACTTGACTATAACTCTTAGTCAAACTGATAAATACTGATTTACCCAAGGACTCTTCTACTCAAACAAGGTATTACTCACACAGAGACTCCCCAACATGAGTAAAGATGGGAAATTTGTACTTTATGTGTTAATGACTAGGAACTAGCCTAAGAATGTTTTTACCATTAGTCCATCCTAAAAAGACTCATGATGAAACTTTTATTTCAAAGTGCTTGTTCATTTTAAACTTACTTCCTTTCAAGGTCTATGGGGGTTCAGTGAAAACCTACACAGTAGTAATAAAAATCCTCATGGGTGATTCCTCAACCACTGCTGTCACAGGTGAACTCCAACCTATATGACAGCAGCTGACTAAGCAAACCAAGTTTCTTGGCTTGTCTGGGCTTTTTCTGAATTTGCTTTATGCTTGCAGTAAGCTGCTCTCACTGAGCCATTTGACTACTCAAGTCCAATAGCTAAAAGGACATCTAACAGTGAAGAGAAAAACGGACTATAGATAAGAGTGAGTTTGAAGGAACATTTTCAAATAGGAAAATAAAAGAGTTCTCTTCAGCAGAGCTTTGAACTCAGAATTATAACAAAGTTCATTTCAGCACTGGAGCTACCACATTACTCAGTTCAAAGGAGTCATGTAAATGGTATATGGTATGAGCTTTCACAGACATGTGAAATTAAGCACGTGTGGTTGATTGTGGTTGATTGCTTAAACTCCAGCCTGTAGTCAGACACTGAGAGCTGGAAAAAGAGAAAAGATGACTGTAAGACCATGACAGGAGCTAGCCTATTAGCTGGTTTTCTTTTGTGATTAGTTGACATGGTCCCCGTGGAAAGAGGAGGATGGGATAATGCAGTCGAGAAGCAATCTTCTACCGTAGAAAACCAGCTATGTACAAGATCATTTCTATTTGAAGCTTGGGTTGCGTACAGTGTCAGAGGGATTACTGGTCCCTGTATAGAACCTGGTAAATCTGCTTCACTCGTCCCCTTCTACTTCTCCCCCCTGAAAATATTCTTGGTAACTGACACTATTTTGTCTCTCTGTTATCAGAGTCAACAGACAAGCTGACAATTAGATTGAATAGAATGACTTTCAGTTTACCGTAGATAAACTAGCCAGGGCTAACAACAGGTGTCCGCAGTACCTGCAGATGGGGAAAAGCTTATGCTGCAGCACAACCCCAAGAAGCTAAGCTAAACCTATTGTTTCAAACATGCAGCCTAGGCAGGAGCTGGCACGGTCAAACTGGGATTAGGGAAACATGACTATCCTCAGCCTCAGCGGGATATGACTGTTCACCTGTGCTAGTCACCTTGACACAAAACGTAAGAATGGTTTTACCCGTTCAGACCTAAGTCCACCGAGCCCACTGTCCCCCTTTCAACAGTGACAGTGGTGTATAAGCATCACAAAACCTCTATCCTTTCTCGGGAATGAGCAGTGCAGGGACTCTCTGAGCCAGCGGGGGTGTGTTTGAAGTTCAGTGAAGTGCCATTTGCAGGTACAGGTAATGTACTACCTGTATTTAAATGCAAACTAAACAATTTGGGGAGGCAAAGGGCGAAAAGGGCAAGCTATTGTGGTAAAAATCTGGAATTATCACATATAGTTTCTCTCAGAGAGCATCCAGATGCTAGTTTAGATGTGCTGTTTTGTAGAAGTGCAGGTGGTCAGGCTATCCAGAAAGAAAACACTTATGAGACAGGCAAATTGAGTGCGGTAGAGATCTTATCTGTCCATCTGGTTATTTAAAAGCAACAAATGAATTTCAGTCTCCTAAACTGTCTTAGCTAGGTATTTGTAGCACACTGACACCGATGGCATTTGACTGCAGTTTAGGGAATTCACAAGCTACGGTGCAGGTGCTTTGGGTCTGGCATTTTCCTTGCTCTTCCCATGTGCGCGTTACATCCCAGGACTGCTGGGGACAGCTTAACACTCATGAGGAGCTGCCTCAGGTTGCTCTCCAGCAAATCCACAGAGCTGGGACCGACTAGGGCTCAGCTCCTGGACCTTTCCTTTGTCACCCCTCCTTTTTCTAACTGTGGTGGTTGTATTATTTTGATGGTTGTATTATGAATATCGGTTCATGCTCAGAGTAGAATGATTCTTTTTTCCCTAACACTTTGGTGACACTTGCTTAGCTTGTTGTGTCAATAAAGTCTCATTTTAACTGAGCTCAAATCGCATTAGCAAAACGCGGAGGAAGAAGTTAGTACCTATTACAGTCTTCGGAAAGAAAGACAGAGGAAGAAACTCAACTCTTCAAAATTACACTTCACACCTAATTGCATGAAAACGTTAACTGTTACTTGTTGCAGGGATACAGCTGTGATCCTAATGATAAGCGTTATGTGGGCACAAGTTCAAACTGGGCTAAAACAAAATTAGGTCTATGGAAAAAGAATGAAAGGGGAAAAAAAAAGGTAGAAAATAGAGAAAGAGTACAAACATTGGCAAAGCCAGCTGTGGACCACTAACCTTAAGGAGCACTTGACTTGTGATTCCAGTGTTTAGATAGCTTAAGTTTGAAACCTACTTCTCCATGAAGACATGCCAGAGCTTGCACCCGTACTAATTAAATACGTTAGGTGGAGGTTTCTGGTATGACAATCAACAACAAAACACTAGCTTTAGCATTTAAACCATCTTAATGAGGTGTTAGATCGGAAGCCCTTTAAGGTGAATGGGGAAAGTTTGCACACGCTGCTATTGTTCCAGCCCGTCTGGCTATCCTCTCGAAACAACAGCGCAGTGATTACCTTAATTGCCAGGTGGAAAAGAAGTTGAATTCCTGGTCTGTTTTTGGCCTCTGCACCCGTCAAGTTTTTATACGCTACGAAATGTACGAACAATGAGAAAAATAGTTTGATGTTGAAGGTACCGGGAGAGGGAACAACACTTCTTATATGACCAATGTAGGCAACTTCGGGAGTGCCTAAAAATTATTTGAAGCTTCAGTCTGTTTAGACACTGGGGGAGTAAATGGATATTGTGTTTTTAATGGCTCATTACCTTGACTTTTGGTTGGTTTTTTTTTTTGTTGGTTTTTTGTTTGTGGTTTTTTTTTTTGTTGTTGCTGTTTTGTTGTTGTTGTTGTTTCTGGGGTTTTTTTGTACAGGACAAATCGCTTTTTTTCCAACACGATGGCCTATCAGGCACTCATCAGTGTGATTAATCAGCCTGTATTTGCACAGGACTTTGAAGACAGAGAAAGCTGTAGAAGTCCTGGGGGTTATTAGTGACCATGTGAAACTCCTCGAATTCCACTTCCATACTAAGCCAGTCTTGCAAACAACTGCCAGCAAACAAACAATTGAAGAGGTAAGTACATCACTTCATTCCCCTCAAAGAAATATTAACTTCAAAGCCAAGATCGAACCATTTCGATGCAAGTAACTCAAGAGAGGCTGATCAGGGAGCCAGGGTACAGGCACGCCTGAAGGGACTGCTGTATACAAGCATCAGCCAAGACACCGCGCATAAGCTGTTTTTCCACCAGCAGCACTGGAAACAGGCTTGTCTTCTCTTGCAGTTCCACAATGCTAAACACAAGGAAACGTTCAGAGGAATAAATACACCCTCTTTTTTTCTATGAGACCACCTCATCCTAGTCTGAAAGACAAATGCCCAACCCCGTGTAATGCAAAGGCGCTGCCACTTGTCCCCAGGTGTTCTCCTGTAGCACTTTTAATTGTAGCCGAAGGCCAACATCTCCACCCAAAGACTTTTAACTCTCTAGAATTTGCCATCAATCAAAACACAAAGGACAATTCTCGTGTATGGCTAACCCGTGCAGAGAGATAAATGCTTTGATGTTAGACATCAATTTCGTTTAGCATTAATAAAAAACATTTACTTGTGTCCTTTACCCAGCCCGTGTGTAGATATCAGGCCATGGAAAATGTTAAGGGTGTCTCACAGAATAATTGTTCCCTTTAGGTGCGCTGTTGTTTGAGTGGGTTTATTTGTTTGTTTGATTTTTTTTAATTGACTGACCTAAAGCAAGCAGTTGACTACCAAAAAAAAAAATAAAATCTTAAGATCTTAGTGCAAGCAAGAATCCAGTCGATTCATAGGCTTACCTGTGTCCCTTAGAGATTGTTCTTGGTCCTTATCTTATACTTAATATTACAAAACTTGACATCTGTATCCATACATGGTATAACTGAAGTCATCAAAGATGTACATAACAGATGACTGTGAACAATTTTCATAGCGAACTCTCTCATCTGACCCTAATTTTATATTTCTCTCTTTAGCCAACCATTCTGCAAAACCCAAACAAAAACAATAGTGCTGGGGCTAAATCCATAGAAAGGCCTCCAGCAGAGCTGAAGTACTGGTTAATTTCTGAAAGCAGCCCAATTTTCAGACTTTGGTCAAAATACTAATACTAATAACAAGAACAGCACAATTATTTGCATAAATTTGGAACTAATATAATTGTACTGTGCCTGACTTGCTGGATACAAAGTGGCTGCAGCCACAGCCCTGCCATGAAAGAGTTTGAACACAAGAATGCTGGTTAGAGATTGACCATTTCAAATCTGCCTTTCCTAAGGAAAACTTCCTCTGAGAACAAGTGAAGGCACCTGGGTGAGCACCTCACCAAGGAACTTGTGATTTGCTGGAAGAAGCTGGAAAATGTGGTGCTGTTGTCTGCCCTTAGTAATGTCTCCTGGGTCAGAAGTGCTGTCGGTGCCTCCCAAGCAAGTTGTGGACTGCAGTTTGTTCTGCTGCAGGGCAGGACATCAGGGCTCCAGTCCCAGCTGCTGGTAACAGCAGTTGCTCCAGAAAATTGGTTTGCTGGAGAAAGTGTGCACAACTAAGGATGTGTTGCATCCCAGCTGTGAGGTTTCACAGGCCCTTGGAAGGACAACATGTACTTTCTTGCACCTTCACTTCCTATCTCCTTCCTCCTTGTGGTTTTCCAGACCTCTAACACAAAGAAAAACCTATCACAAGTGAACTAGATAGCCATCTATCTAACCCAGATAATCTGAGAAGACTCTAGAAGCTGAGATTTGAAAAAATCAAAACAAAATAAAAGAAAGCTGTTTCCTTCAGCTTTACAGATTTTTTTTTTTTTTTTTGGCTAAATTTGTAGAGCACAGAAGAAAGATGAAGGATGTTTTTATTGTTTGTTACAATGTGACAAAATATACCCTCATTTTCCTCCCTGTTACTGGGAGCAAATGAGTAGTTAGCTCATTACACTGACACCAGAGACAATATTTTTGGTCTACTGATTTAGAGCTTCCATCTTTTCTTGTTTACAGACCCTTACTTCTAAAAATGTCTAGTTGAGGATGTAGCTACAGCCCTTTACATCACACATCTAGCTGGGGGAGTGTGAGACACAGGGTGTTCACAGCTATCAGCCCCAGGACCTGAAGCAAAACTATACCTGCTCCTGTTACCACTCACCTGTACATCCACTGGTTGAGGATGTTCTGTCAAGAGGAATTTGCTTATCTAAGGAAAACATGTATTTTAACGCCTCTATGGAAGCCAGTGTTGATGCTGTCAGAAGAGGCAGCAGCAGTGAGTAATTTTCAGGCTGATAAAAACCCCAAAATCGAGTTGTCAACCACCCAGCCACCACCAAAGGAAGCTGCTGGGGGTTGCTGGTAAGGCAAAGAGGGAGCAGGTGGGAGTTCGTTCAGTTTTGACAAAGGTGGGCTTGAATTACCGTGGAAATCGTGACTCAGATGTTTTCATAACCCCAGCTTGCATTACTCCCAGGAAACTCTCTGATGTCGAAGTCACAGTTTAGTTACATCAGTGACTCACAAGTGTGAAGATTCATATTTTAGCACTTGACAATCAGAGGCAGCATAAAACCATTTGAAAATGAATGCTGATGAAAATGAAGAACTTGGGCTCATCTGATCATGGGTGTGCATTAGGATCCTAAATTGAGATGAATGGTTTAATTGTTCTCTGTCACTTATTTTGGTTAACAGTTCAGTGATAAAATGAGCCTATTGCTACAAGAAAGATAATTGTTTAAGCCTGACAGGAGAATCTACATTAATTTTCACTTTGCATTATGTGTTAGTGTATAACTGAAAGAGAAGTCTTTTCTCTGAATACTCCTGTACTCTGGACTGCCTTTCTTGAGCTAATAGAGAGCTCCTGTTTTTCCTTAAATGATTCCAAAATAACATTTTCTACATCTTTTAAATTGTTAACAGCCCTCTTCTATAATTCTGTAGCATCCAACACAAATGAGGTCTGCCCTGATAGCCTTTCAAAATGAAAATTATTTGTATTATAAGCTTTACCAAACCATGCAATTTTAATCATAACTCTAGTATTATTAGATGATTTTAAAAGTTATTTGTTAGTACTGACTTTTCAAGTCTTGTGATTAAATGGAGATTTGGGTCCTCTTTTCATCTTTTCAATGAAATAAGTTTTCTACCTTTTGCAAGGGTAGCCAGAAAAGGTGAATATGAAAGGCTTAAAAATCCTGAGGGAAACACTCCTCTGAGGTTTGTAAATACATGTCTGTGTGCAACGTGTCTGTTTATGCATGTGCAAAACATGATTTTTAACTGAATATCTTCCTGTGCTGTGCATTTTTGAGCCAGTGGCTGAAGGCATTGAACAGCAATCAAAAATACTGTTTTTTCAGTGGCTCTTTAATGTGAACTAAGTTAAAGGAATCATCATTAATGCAGAACTATCCATTTACCTGGTGTCTTGAAATAGATAAAGCATGATCCATTAGACTCACCTTTTTGCCCCAAGGCTTTAAGATCTAACGCATTTTACTAACTGAGAGAGTGTAGCACAAAGTGGCATATGGCCCTTTAGCTGGCATGATTTATGGTGACACTCCAAAGGAGCAAAGAGAGCTTCAGGTTTCCCTGTGACTCTTGTAGCTTTTCTGAATCGGGCATAGGAATCTGAGTGGAATAAACCTGTCTCTAATTTACAGTGACAGAAGTGAGATGAATTCTCAGTAAAGATGGTGACACTGAATGAGAGCAGCAGACCCAGTTATTCCACTGGTGGCTGTGCTGAAGTGAGTGATGTAAAAAAGAAGCAAAATTGTCTTTAAACTTGGGACCATTTCCATTACCCCTTCCCAGTGCTGTGTGTCCCATTACAGATTAAAATCTCTGTACAAGCAAAGTGCTGGTGGCTTGTTCAGAGCCATCTACCACTGTGTTTTCCTTTAGTTTTGGCAAGGCAAGATGCACTAAGATCAATGAGGAAACAAGTTCAATGTGCAAGATCCTGCTTTACTGCCTTTACTTACCACACTCTGCCTGCTTTCTAGTTTTCACTGTGCTATGCCATGAGTAACAAGTGATGAGATGAAACAGCAGCATGAAAGTAAGCTGCAAGCATGCCTTTTTCTTCCAGATTTGCCTGCCTGATGTACAGGGAGGTCAGGATGGCCCTTTCTTGGGGTGCAGGCCAGAGGGGGCACATCTGCTTTCAGGTACTGGGGTACCAGGGCAGTGAAGTCATCAAATGAACCTCCAAGTGTTGGGAGGGTGAGAAAACAAAGGACCCCTCATCAAACAGGGCCTGTGGCGGGGAGCAAGGGCTGATGTTGTAGCACATGTGTTTGCCCAGTGCCACTGGAGCAGCAGCCTTACCCTGCTGCTGCCTCACTGCTCCCCTGCACTGGCTAGGGTGTGTGGGGTAAGTGACTGGGGCTAGGACAAGCCCTCTTTTCCAGAATTGTCCCTTCCCCTGGTGTTGCATTGTGCCAAAGAGATACTCCTCTGCCTCCTATACAAACCTCCCTGGAGCACAGGAAGGTGATGAGCCCCATGCCTCAGTGGATGGGGCAGAGATTCTTGCCCTGGTCTGTTACTTTCCACTGGTCACTACCAGAGACAAGTCCTGGCCATGGGCCCATTCACTTCTACAAGGATGAGTCTGTTTCAGATCCCATGCAGGTCCTCTGTTTTTTACAGTGTGAGGCTCTCCGTAGTAACTTCAGCGCAGGCAATGCCCCAAGCTGAGTTGCAACGCTTCAAGGCAGAGATGATCATGTGGTGGCCATAGCAGAACTGCCATTGCTTCCACTGGAGGTGATGCTGTGAGCACAGCAGAAGCAGGAGCTATACTGAGAAGGACCTGGCAGCCCATGGGTCCTTGAATTCACAGCAAGAGCATAAAGAAGCAAGGGATCAAAGATCCAGTTTCTCAGATTGGATAAAATGGGCTTGCAGCTGGGGATTGACAAGCAAGTAGTAGTTTCCAGGACTGGGATTGCAAGTCCCAGGGCCAAGGAGAGCATGGTGGGATTTGCAATGACAGGCTTTCCCCAACACTGTGCAGCCTCACAAGACCCTGCCTCTGTCACAAAGCTGGTGAAAGATGATTCCACCCTACCCCACTCCTAATGATGTATTGCCACTTTAATGCTGCAGTTCACCACCTATCACACATGCCTGATCACTGTTCAGGGGGCTGTACTGCAATGTAGATCAGTAAAATCATTCCAACTAAAGAGAAAAGTGTTCGGTTTGCTTTTCACTAGAATCATACAGCAGCTTGGCAGCACGGCAGAGGGATAACTGCAGCACAAAGAGAGGAACAAACTCTGGGAACCAGAATGAATCTGAACTTTTAAAGCTGGTTGTACCACCAAAAATAGCATATTGTGAAACTACAGCCAGGATCTACACAAAGGGTCTGTATTTGCATCTTTGAAAATTTCCATAACATAGGAAAGCCCTTGATGTCAGCTGTTATTGGCAATAATGAGTGTTCTGTGCCAGACCTGCACGTGCCACTTTAGAAATGTATGCCTAAGAAGGGAAGTTCTTAATTTGATTATTCAAGCAGGCTTGAGACTGGTTTGCAGTCTCTTGCATCAAGATTCCAAACATCTCCTGTCAGAATATATATCCTCACTTATGCCCCAAAGCTACTGACAACAGGATCAGAAAGGCTGTTTTTAATTAAAAATGTTATTTCTAAATACAGTTTGCAGTGTATATTCTTGGTGAGAAGTCCTTCTCACCTTGTGAAATTTCAGACTGCTGTACTGCTGATCAAAAGACTGCAAGCCTTACTCTGATGTCTTACCTACACAAGCCAAGAAAATGTGTTTGGGTTCCTCTGAAAGGCTTTCCCAGTGTAGCTGTGCTGGCTCAGAGTTAAAAAACCCACGATTGTAAAAAGCTAGAAAATAAAAGAGCAGAACTCCCAACCTTTTGCCATCACAGCTTATTTAATTTAATGTGGGCATCTACAATCCCGAAGGAACTCTCTGACAATCATTATCTACACTTCATCTATCATCTGTGCTAGAAAACTACCAGTCATATTCTGTACTCCCAATCTCTAGAGTGCTTATAAGAGAAACCCAGTAGCAGATTAATTGATGGCCTCAAATGATTTTACTTATCAGAATGGGCCATCACTCAGGTCCCCAAATGAAACTTATTCTTCCTTTTTTATGTGTAAAAGAGGCTGCCTTGTAAAGAAACTCTTTTGCTAATATAAACTGAGTTTCCACTGAGGCTTTATTATACACTTCTAGCAATGAATGTTTTCAAGTGGAGATAACTCAGAGTCTTGAAAAAGGTCATGACTTCCACCTAATAACAACCAACTTGGTTTTCCCTGGCCCTATACCTTGTACAGTCACTTATACCTATTACACCTGTGGGTGTGAAATGCTACCACATTAGAGCAGTCCTGTCTTACATCCTCTTTTATTTTCTTGTCATAGGTGTAAAAACTGTTTGTTTCCGGACAGTAGAGTTTCAGACCCAGTATGCTCTGGACCAAAACACACAGATGATACTTTTTTTGTACAGCCAAGTTCAAAGTACTCAACTCCAACCAAAGTTTTTCTCTGTAAATTTTCTACCATTCTGCTGCTAATACAGTAATTCTCCCCCAAAAAATCACATAAAGGAAGTGCAAAATATGGTCACCTCCACTTCTTGCAGGTACACCTATTAGCTGCAGAATTAACTCACATTTTCTAATTTTGCATGTTCCCTTGTCAAGAAAGTTACTACCACATGATACCTGGGGTGATTCAGTCCATCCTCCCTGGTCTACCTTAAGGTGCAAACATCTGAGTGAAAGCTTCAGTGAGGGATGTTTTAACCGCCTCACTTTGCAATGAACACAAAATGTTCAATGTGGCCAGTAGTCTTCCAACATCTTCTGCAGCATTCTGTGATGAGACAGAAAGGAAAGATAAATCCTTTCACAACGGACTGGGAAAGGATCACAGAGCACTTCAGCTTACCACACTCATAAATTTCAGGGGACAAATCCTCATACGCCCTCGCAGTGCATGCAGTGCCTGTGACTGCTTTTGCACTGTGACTGCTCACCCCCTATGACAGCTTAAGCTCAGATGTTCATCCACATTAAGGCTGCAGTGCATCTATTCCCATACTGACAGGCAGTAAGGCAACAGAGGCAACACTAGCTACACCATGCCTGACTAGTTTAGCTGTCCTCTTTGGGGTCAGAGAAGTGCTGATAAGACAGGCTTATATACACAAGGCCTTAGAGAGCAAGCAAAACAAAAGTGCAACAGAGTCTTCTTATCCATAGGAAGCAAATCATCATAATAAAAATGGTTTCAGTGTTTGTGACTTTACTGTAACACTTGTCAGATTTGATCATTTTTTTAAAGGCCACACTCTCAATTTTCTTCTTGAAGAAGTGAAGGAACAGCTTTCATCTAAAGAATACAAAAAGTATCCCTGTGGTTGCAGGGCAAACCGTGAGAACACAACCCACAGCAGTTAAAAAACAAGAAAGCAAATCACTACAGCATACCGTCACCTGAAAAACCATGCAGTTTTATAATAGTCTCATGACCCTGGGAGGCAAAACTTCAGTTTCTTTTGAGTGCTTGACACTGGCACTACATTGATTCCACTGCAATGTTGCTTAACACTGTGAACTTGCCCATGAGCCTTACTTCTGAGTGCATGTGCCACCAGCAACATATAATCCCTGACACTGCCAAACACCTTCTCCTTTTTCCACAGTGCTTCTTTTCTTAGCTTTTTCAGTCAGCTTGTAATTTCAAGCAGACAATAAGATGCTCATAACCACTGTAGACCTTTCCCAAGAGCAGGCTATCAATTTGCATGAAGGCAAAAAAACCAGAAGGACTCATCAAATTGTCATCACATCTGTACAGAGCTTTAAAAAACCGAACCTTTTTTTTTTTTTCTTTTTCCTTCCCTTCCTTTTATTTTTCATGGAGGTTTTCCCTGAAGCCTCAGCTCTCATGCACTGTTCAGCTGTTGCTGTGTTTCTGAGAGAGGCCCTGTGGATTACAGGGGTCCCTTTCTTGCTGAGCTTCTCTGATACTGCTAAAAAGAGAGACTGGTTCCAAATGTTACTGCATGCTGCATTATTTCTCTTTTTCTCATCTCTCATGTGTTTTTAGTTATGTGTGCATGTTGTTGATTTTTTTTTGAGACTCTTCTAAAAGCTTTTAACTTTTCAAGCTTTCAGTCAAGCACAGAGCCAAACACTGTACAGATGCTCATTCTGACAGATCCCAAAGAAAAGGGAAAGAACCATTTGTAGCAAACAGGAACCCACGTGTGTGAGCATGCACAGAGACACAGGGCTATGGGAAGCTTTGCAGGAGGAAAGACTGCAGGATGAACCCCCATAGGCTTAATTTTTTTTTTTTTTTCAGACATACAATGCCTTTCTTGCAACTTTGGTTTCACAATTTGTCACTTCTAATATTAGTAAGTGACCAGAAGAAAACAGAATGGCAACCAACATGTTTGAGAAGAGAATATTCGGATTTCCGTGCACATTTCACGAGGAACTATCCACACGAATCCCAGCCCTTTTCTATGGGAATAGGCACTGCTGTCCATCAAATGAAATGTGGTGTATGCTCATTGTAGTAGCATTGTACTTTTCTGGCACAGCCTGTCATTTTTTTTTCTTCCTGCTTTGCAGATGGCTGGTACAGAAAGCTGCAATTCAGAAACTGTCCTAGATTCATCCACTGCTGCACTGTTAAATCACACATTTGATGGAAAAAGACAGTCTAAACATTCAGTTCAGTTATGAAGACTCAAACACAAGATCCAGCTGTTTCCATGAAGCACGTTGTGACAGATGATACAGGATTCACACAAAAAAACCTCTCTAACTCCCAGTGCCACAGTGCATTTGACTAGAAACAATTTGAAAAGCATAACTAAAGAAATGACCCAGAATTTTAAAATATGGAACTTGCCTTGCAAGATCTGGTAAGTGTCTACTCTTCTTCTGCAGTCCAAGGATGATCCACATCTACCCATCTTCCTTTGTTGCTAGCAGTAGTTTAAGATCTCATCCAAACACCAGCTTTAATGGAGCAACTCAGACTCCTCACCTCCTCAGGTTGATTTGGGATACACTGCTTACTTCTTAGAACGATTCTGAAAAAACACCATGAAAATTAAGAGCTCTGGAAGCTACTTTTATTTACCCTTTTCTTCTCTGTTATCAGCCACTGTTTCTTCCAAGTTACAGAAACATCAAAGATATAGGGAAAACAAAATGTCCTTGCAGGCCCTGCCATTACAACTCTTGTTTCACTGGGACAAAATATGGTTCAAAAATTTTCAAATTAGAGCTTTAATTAACCACATACATGTTTAATTTGGAATGATTCAGAGGGCTATCCAAATTAGCACTTTAAAATTACAACAAATCTTTAGTACTAAATGGCATTTTCGTCCCTCTGAGGCAGTTTGGGAACTCAGTTTCCTTGAGTGAAAAGTTGCTGAAACCCTTTTACAAGCAGCATTCCCAACCTGGCAAGGAAGGTCCAAATGGATGACACTGATTTGATCAACTCTGTCATTAAGGGTGTTACTGCCGTCAGGAATATTGCACCCTTGCCTCCTCTGGAAGAATTGATAGCCAAAACAGCAGGCAGACACTAATTAATCTCCCACTTATCTTCCTGCAGAGTCAGAAACTCCAGGTCCTCACTGCTGCTTTGATTTCCAGTTCCTCTGAGTTTCTCCACTGAGTAGCTTTTAAGTTGTCATTTGCAGCACCAGCTGCAGGACCAGCCTACTCAATGAACGGGCTGGGCCAGCAGTCTTCCAGCACTGCCGCAGCAGGGGTCAGTCCAAAGGAGTCTGACCCTGCCTGACAGTGAACCCCAGGAGCACTCAGTGCCTTAATAAATAATGCAGGGCAAGTATAGAGAAGGCATGAGACGTGGGAAATGTGATATCTCAGTTCTGAAACCCAGGTGGACCAAGTCGGCAGTCTTGGATAGAAAGAGAATAAGTGTGAGAAATCACTCATCCTTAATAAATACTAGTTTCATAGGCCTTGCTGGTTGTGAGAAGCATTCAGCTTCAGCAAGTCATTGAAAACAAAATGTGCATTTTTTCACTTCAGAGGATTTAGGATTTGATTAAGTACAAAAAGAGGGAGCTCAGTGAGTAAAAGGACTAGACTCTCACTTCAGGGAATTCAGGTCAAGCCCTCTGTGAAATGAGTTCAGGTCTCAGCTCAGCATCTCCAGCAGATACTAACTCACATCACAAACCCACTGTAAAGGATTTGGCACAGTATGGCACATCTGAGGATTTCTGCTCAGGAAGGGAGAAGGGAGGAAGGAGGCTTAGCCTGCACTAGTGCAGAGCTCTATCATCTCTTAGCTACAGAAAGCAAGGCCGGGGAGGTCTGGACAGGATCATTTGGATCATCTTTAACCTGGAACCAGATCTGACCAGTGGAGACTGTTGGTTCGGTTTTACAAGTGGCAATAAAATCCTTTCCCCTCTCTCTGGAAAAGGTAACATTGAAGAGAAGGACTGAGGTGCCCTGTGCTGGGACCTCTTTCAGAGAGGAAGAGAGAAGGTCTACACAGAAGGGCAAACAACTCAATGTGGATGAATCAATAGCCACACTGACGTGTTGTGCGCTGTGTCCAGCTGAGCTCTGGCCAGGTGTGTGCAGGTCTCCCTGCTGCAGTGAGGCTCAGAGACTGCTCTGCAGCTGCCAGATATGCTCCCCAGGGCTCATAAAACCAAGCATACCTGGGTGAAGCCACAGCTACATGCAGTACTTGGAAAAACAAATAAAAAAAACCTGTGAAGTGAGGGCACCTAAATTAAAATTTGTAAATGATGTAATTCTTTACTTCTCAGGAAGAATTAAAGCATAGCAAAAAAGGCCACTGTATCAGAGAGTGAAAACCTTCTCTTGACTTCCCTCAGCACCTCTATAAAGATGAATTCTAGGTGTAGTCAGGGGGCATCTGGGCAAGGCTAGTTCCTCCCCCTCTGTCTCTCAAAGATCATTTTTTGTCTCTCAACCTATAGTGAAAACCTTATACCTTGATCACCTTCAGAGCTTGACATACCATCTTAAGCTTTGGTGATTAACTCATCTCAGTGTATTCTTCTTTTGAGGACACAAAGCACAAGGATGTGTTCATTAAAAAAAAAATAAAAATCATATGCAGCAGGCTCTGAGCTCCAGGATCTCATAACTTCAGCTGTAAATGCTTCTCTGTCATTTGCAGTTGTGAACAGGATTACATTACAGCTGTGAGGACGTGCAGATGCCCTCTAGTGGTGTATTTATTTTAAATTTCAGCTGTGCCCTAAAGGTGCTCCCACATGGAGCACGATGTGCCCTCCTCTGCAGTGCTGTTCCTAAGGGAGCCAAATCACAGTGCCGGCGGAAAAGAGAGAGGATAACATGTATCACCTCAATTCTGTGTAAACCTCGGTTGTGGCATGACCCTGAATCACACAGCCCTGTTCCAGACTTGCTGACCTTTCAAACCAGTAGGCCTCCTGATCTAAAAAGGGCCTCCAACTTCACCAAATGTGACATCATCTCCAGGTCTCAGAAAAGAATGCATTTTCCTATCAATCTCAGTCTTCCTTGACAAGCATTCACCCTCTTTGCTTACCCATTCCTTTCCAATATTGACCTCTATCACCAGACAGGTTCTCCATGAGAAGCACTCTCCAACAATTAGCTGCCAGAGTGTGCTGACTTTGCCAAGAATTGGGAACAAGCCATACTGCCCTGTGAAAAAGACAAGTCTCTTGAAGAGAGATCTTCAGACAATGCCAACCAGCCAAAAATACCATTAATAAAAGAGATGAGAACTTGATGGAAAATTTTCAACGGGTCCTTGTTACAGGACAGCCCCTGTCTGTCCCTGTTTTCCTGTAGAGCATCTGGAAAACAGTATAACCAAAGCAATGTATTTATCCACTCCAAGCAGCAGAGAGCAGACTGTAGTATTTACAGTTCTAGCCACAAAGGCATATATAGAGCAATCTCATGCATTTATCTGATGTTTAACTGGCTACCCCTTCACGATAGTGGATAAAATGCCAAAAATCTCACCCTCCTCCACCTATTATAGGCAGGTGCCATTCAGCAAGACATATTCAGGAAACAGCTCTTCCCTCCATTACTGCTTTAGACTCTTGGGATGTCTTAATTACTAATTCTAGGAACTATGGTCAAAATCCAGGACAAAACCACCAGTCATTCTGTGGCTGTTTATGGTCCTGTCTTGTTTATCCTAATCACAGTGAGATGTTCTCTTGCAAGTATAGCTGTAGCAGTTCAAGAAGTTACTGAGGATGAAGGCACTTCAAATGAACCTGACTCAGTTGGCACTGTGAAATAGGAGAGTTAGGGCAGTTGCTTATCCAAATTCACAGGGTTTTAACAAAGAGATTGAGTAGTGGTGCCTTATACTGCTTTAGGTAGCCTTGCAAGAGGACCTTCAACTATGGTCTTAGACTATAAACCTTATCAATTCTTGGAAGATACAGCTAGGTTGGAAGTTTAGATTACATTTTTAGCCAAGGTTTTTCCCAATATATTTGAAAGAGGTAGACTGCACTTTTTTTCCCCCTCCCACAATCATTCCTGGAGTACTTACAGTAAATGTAAAGAGAGCCAATAACAGTTGAATACTGGAATGAGGATCAATGGTCTGTCCAGCCCAGGATATTGTCACATTATCAGTCAATCAGCCAAGCCACTTAAACTAGGAACATAAAATCTTTTCTAGATAAACCTTAAAGATTTGTGCAGTACCTTGCGCAATGATTGGGGCCACTAGAGTTATCAAACCATGAATAAGAATTATAGCAGAAGGGAGCAGTCACAAGGCTGTGTGTGAGGTAGTATGAATGCCCAGAGTATACCACTAAGGAGTTTTTTGGCAGGGTGGGGCTGTAGGATCAAAAGAAACTGTACAAATACATTGCAAATGATGTTTCCATTGCAAACAGCATTCGAGTCTTAACACTTGAAGAAATGCTGTGCTCCTAATACCCTCAAGTTTTAAATTCCATGTCCTTGGCAGTCTGCTTGGAGCATACTAAAAGAAGATGGATAACATGGGGAGGGAACTTACATGGATTTAAGAGTTGCTCCATGCTTTTCAAGGAATGAATCATTACTGATGACCAACACATGGAGGGGGGTAGCCAAGGGCCCCCGAGGTCGTCTGACACTCAAGGAACAGTGTTATGAAAGTAGACATCTTATAAATAATTATAAAAAAAATCTGTTCCATTCTTTTGCACTGACCCCAGGTGGGCAATCCAGCCCCTTAAAGATGGTCTTTCTCTGCTCAGTCAAAAATGGTATTAAAATGAAGCGCTTGACAAAGAATCTGCGAGCTTTTGCAAAATATATTTTTCAAGCCCAACCCAGGGTAGCTGCCTGACAAAGTCTTTGTGTATTAAAGTTTCAAGTCACTTGCCAGCAATTATTATCATACAGGAAGGCCATTAGCTCTTCTTGTATATTTTGCCTTTTATAACTACTTCTGAAATAACTGGTTTTTACATTATGCAAAAGGATAAATACTTTCCTGAGGAAAATGGATGTTCTGTAAATCTATGTACTTTTTGCTAAAAGTACCTACAATAATGGTTTATACTGGTATTTTGCTTGTTTTTATAAAGGTGTTTTTGCTTGTAAACCTTTTCTCTTCTGCATCCTTAATCAGGCTTTCTCCAGCTACCTCTTGCACATCTCTTGTGCTCTTTCTGCATGTCCAGACTCACTGAATTGAATTGAATCCAGGCCAAGAAATTCCTGCCTTTTCCTGGGTCCCATGCTACTACTCATGGAGCAGTGCTGCATGGCCTCTAGCAAATAAAATTAAAGGATTTACAGCCACAGTGTGCCGTATTTCTAAGCACAAATGCAGCAGTTTGATCCTATCTGCAGGGAAGCAGTCTGCAGAAAAGTGGCCTTGGAGAGACAAGTTAGCGCTGGTTAATAGCAAACAGAATTTTCCCTTGCTTCAGAATAGGCTCTTGGGCTTTGAGATGAGAGAAGATGCTAAATTTGCAGAAATGCAGACCAATTATTTTAAGCAGTTCCTATTCTTTGGACCCCACTGGATATAGCTACAAGCAAAATGCAGCAATATGTAGAAATAGCTGTGCTGCATTTAAACATGTTAACTCAGTACCTGTGCAAGCATAGCAGCATGCAGCTCAGTGCAGGGCTAATTTATCCTGCTGCTTGTTTAACGCCAGCTTGTATAATTCCACAGTGATTTGCAGGAGCCATACCCAATTTCCACATCAGCTGCAGCTGGGTATAGTCTTCTCGCCTGTAATTGAGTTACATATCCTCCTTGTGCACTTGCAGCTTTAATGGCTCTGATGTATAAAAAATGGCTCAGGCTGGATGGGGAAGGGGATTAAAATTTTTCTTCTTAGGGTGGTCTAGACCAGCCCATAAACAAAAGAAAACTTGTCAACATGAATCTAATTAGCAAGTAAAACTGTTGTATGCCAGCTACTAAAGGGAAGGCCTGTGTTTAACTGTGCCAGTGTGGATCTGTCTGCAGTATCCAGCCCTGACACCAGAGGGGTTCTGTTCTGCACAGTGCTGTGTGCCTCTCCCACACCAGATCACCAGAAGTCAGGGCACAAAGCACCGACTGAATGTTTTCCTTCTCTGGCCCTGCTAGTAACTAAAGCCTCTTCAGGAGACAACACTGGGAAAGGCTGTGCCCCTCAGCAGGTTGAGTCTGCTGTTTACAGCGCTGCTCTTACTGCACTCAGCCATAGGAATAGAAAAGGCTGGGAGGGAAGGGCAATACCTCCTAAAGGGAATGGCCACTACAAAAATAATTAGGAAGTGCAAACTGACTCAGATGGCAAAGTCAAAGCAAGGCAGCATTAAGCAGGGCAGAGCCTCCACAGAGCTCCATCAAGCAACTCACACAACCACATGTCAGAGCCAGAGGCAACTTCATGGCCCCCAACACAATGGACCGCCTCAGGACTCATACGAGGAGCCAGATGCTCTGTCTGGGAATCACTCTTCCACAGGTTGACATCAAGATCCCAGAACTGTCATTCTAAGAAGAGGAAGAGCAAGTACAACATACTGACATAAAACAAACATATAACTGGACTATATTTGGGGTTTTTTTGTTGGGTTTTAACACAGTGAATTATAAATAAAATACCTATGTCTGACATACTTTTGCTTTTCTGCATGACTGGCTTTGCTTATAAAAAGAAAAAGAAAAGTCTATGTTCTCTTTAGAATATTAAGAATGGGCCTCAATTACATTTTCCCAGCACTACTGCCTCAGGCTTGGGAACCCAAGGATACCAGCCCCACATGCTCCTTTACAAAACAAACCCTCAGATCACAGGCTGATTAGGCAAACAAACCCCTCCCTGTCCCATCATGGAGATAGGCCAAAGAAGAAACATTTACCTAGCTCTCCACCCTGTACTTCTTAGATAAGAGTCTGAGCCATTCTTAATTTCAGTAATCAAGAGCACAGGCAATGACAATTGAATAATCTGATTCAAAGGCAATGTCCATCCTTGGAGGCACATCCATCTGGAAAAAACAAACTTTGAATAGCCAAGTCACAGATACAAACTTGTTTACCACCAAAAAAACCCCCATAACAGAATGACCAAGTTCAATTTGCTTGCCCTGATTATTTTAGTAGGATCACAATTTAAAAGACAGTGCCTAAAGTTTAGCCTTACATATCACTAATTTTTGAAGTGATGTGTCCCCACACTTTGTTTCTACCATTGTAAAATGTAGCCCCAGGAATGAAGTCTGCATCAAAAAATAGGAAATTTAGGCAACTTAATCTATAGATTAAGCTATTTAATCCATAGATACATAAGTTTCAATATTGGGAACCAGCTGCATTATGTTTGCTTCAGCTTTGTTGGGTCATTTTTGCCTTGGTAGCTTCATGCTGCTGCTGCTGTGGTTCCAGTATAGTGGGAAGAAATGCAGGATATGTTGCAAGAATGCAGGAGGCATGATGTGTCTGGCATTTGGGCAAAATTTATTCATGTGCCACACCTGGGTGAAAAAGAATGTTTCCTCAATAATGGAACAACCTGGCCAAGCTTCTTTGCATGAAGCAAAATGTTGTTTTTTCTTTATAATACTAATTATAACTAGTATTTTGTTGTTCTGTGACAACATGTCTGGTGTGCATGCATTATACCAGACTGTAAGTAGAACTGCACAAAAGGGGATTTGGGGAGATGACACCCTCCAGCAGCTCCATCCAGCTGGTGGTACAACTGCCAGTGGTCTTTGCTCCAAATCCCACAAGAGGAAAGGAGAGATCCTTGTGTCCAAAATAGAAATATTCATCCTAGAAGCACAAAGTGTTTTTGTTTTGGTATCCCCACAAGGATCCCCTCAAGTGACTCTGTAGCAGCAGGCTGAATCAGACTAGATCAGAGCTGATGTGGCAGCAGTGACAGCACTGCCTGCTCAGGGCCAGCCGCAGCGGGATGCACACTGCCAAGCTGGACTGTGTGGCTGCATATTGAAATGGGGGCTGGCATCATTGTCTTGCACCTGAGCAGACAGACAGAGAGGAAACATCCCTGGCCATCACTGATTTTAACTGGATCTCTGTGTGTGCTTGATGGGAGTGGAAACCATAAGCCTTTCTGGACTATTGTAATGACTAGACCTACAGACTGTTCTATACATGAGAAAACTTTAAGCAACTACAGCAGTCAAGCTGAAAAATGGTGAAAGAGAAGAAATTACTGGCAAATACTATATGCCAATCCATCCTAATATGGAATAATTTTTATTACTATATTCACAGTAAGAATGACAAATATAATGTTTATCTTTTCTGTTGATGTCCCTTGTAATGTCCTTCAAACTAACACATCATCCATAATTCTTGGTATTGCAAAACCACACAACTCACCTTTCAATACAAAGATGAAGCAGGACAATTGCGAAGTTGATCTTAAAGTGAACTTCCAATGAACCACCTACACAAACTCCTAATATTCTCTGGTTCTTAAAAATGAAACTCCAACACCAATTCTGGTTTAAATGTCAGATACAGCTTCAGAAACTCCAGACAGGTGCTCTGACATTTAGGGGTTTTCATCATTTCACTCATCACTTTACCCGCAATACCTCCAGTAAAGCTCCATGAAAACTACTTCTTTCATTGCACCCACATCCCACCGATTTATGTGATGACTTCAGAATATTTGTATATGGTATCAAATGCCCAGGAGATGCCACAGGACCTAAATACATGTTCTAGGAATATTTTTCATATGTGCACTTAGAGGTATTTTAGGAAGGCCTTCCTCTCTCAACTTGAATTTACCTATCACATATATATAAGAATACATGTGTGTGTATTTCAAACCCATGATACGGCAGCACCAATCAGTTTTAAAAGGGTAATGAAAAGACAGCAAGACTGAGAAGAAATCACAGTAATAAAACATTGATCCTGGAGTGTGGGAAGTGTCAACACACAGACAGTGGAGGGTTGATACTAGCAAAGAAGCTGCTTTATCTATTCTGTGTTTACTGTGTTACATAGTCATATCTGATGAATCAAATCAGCTTGAACTTTGTGTGGGTGTCACACACAGGACTATTTGAATACAGAAATCCATAGATGCAGGGAGTTTGCCTGCAACAGCATCATCTTTCTGCACTAGAGACATGTTGAATGATCTGTGTTTGAAGAGTGTAGGGAAAGAGAGAGTGCTCCAGCTAAAGGGCAGAATCCCAAAGGGTTTTGTGTCCATCTCTGGTGGATCAGCCACAGCAGTTATTGTGTCCGATTACCCAAGTGCCTCTCCTGCCAGAGGTCACCCTCCCATGTGTGTCAGTGATTTGCACTTAGGAAGAGGTGCTGTAATATTTATGTAATGCGCCCTTGGTTTTGCTTTAGGTTAACAACCGGGCTGTGAATCAGCCTAAGGAGCTGATTGTGCTGTTGTGCTGTTCCTGCCCTGGGTCATAATCTCCAGCAGATAGATAGGAAGAGAAAGATAGTAACACTTTCACCCATGGCAACTGACTCAGTTTGGGGGTGTCAATCTGGGCCTTTAGCACTAAATAAGGGACCATTCACACCGCAAGAGTTTTACTGATAATGTCAGTATATTCAGGTAAGTATTCCACATGGGGCAGCAGTTTATTAACTGCTTGTCCTGGCCTTGGTTATATTGTTGTATACAAAGACCAACTAAGCACTGGAGGTCCCTTAGTCTCAACACAGTGCAAGCGAGTGGTCACAGAGCAATACATGGGATTCCAGGGCACCCAGTATTGACTAAGTCATGTATGTCTATGAAAAATATAAAGTCCATATCTCACACTTCAGTTAATTCAACCCAAAAGTGAGAATGCTGGATTCAGCACTGTCAGGTGATCGCTCAGTGTTGATGAACACCCTTTGCACTAAGGCTGTAAAACATGGTTTGTTTCTATGCTGGAAATAACTGCACCACAAGCAGACACAGCTGTGCTAAACAGCCGAGTGTGCAGCAGCACTGGAGCTGACAATCTGCACTGCAGCAGGCACGTGTCTCCTTTTGCTTTCCTGTGCAAGTGAGACTGAAAGTAGCAGGATGGGTACACCAACTCATTCTGCAGTCACATCTATGTTTGCTTTGTGGACATTTTGTGCCATAAGCAAGAATAATCTAAGTCATTCTGTCAGGTTTCAAACACAGACCTCTCCAGTTTCAAAATGGCAAATGCTTGTAAGATGTCCTAGAAGTTGGGCACCCTTCTTTAAGCTATCTGAAGATCACAGTTTGCAATTGTGAACCCTTTGCTTAGTGACTCTTAGAGTCCCCCAAACACTTTCATAGTGAATCAGCCATGAGATATATCTGAAATGTTAAGGTGCAGTTTGATTTAAGACTCATCTATCAGAAGGAAAGCACTTAGCCGGACAGCACAGAAAATAAAAAAAAAGAACAGAACTGGGAAAATCAAATTTTCTGTCAGTGAATAAATGCTAAAAGGGCTAAATTTCTGAGCAGTACCATATTACAAATAATAGGCTGAGCATGATCTTCACAAACCCATTTCTATGAAGTCCAAATGGTTCAATGATTTTAAGTTGAACATCATTGTCAACTCAAAGATGTATTTGATTAATCTGTTTTCTTTACATCACACTTTGTATTCCCTTGGCACTTTGACAAAGTTAATTCTAATATTTAAACAATGTTAATTTGTGCTACCTGTTATGGACTTAGCACAAATCTCACTGTACCTGCTGTTCTGTCTGTGTGCTGAAGGCAAGGAAAGGCAAGGTAAGGCAAGGACATTTCCACTCTTCAACACTGACAAAAATTGATGAAAAATTCTGAAACAGAAACCAAGTCTTGCCATTGCCCTAAAAAGTGCTCAAGATTTACTATTTCAAATTTAATTATTTGAAGACCTTCACTCATGCTTTTTGAATGCTGGGAACCATAGAAATATACTATTTTAAACTTTTTAGATAGCCTGAAATAACTGGTCCATCTCTGAACAATGTATGTTTTCTTGTGCCTCTAGTATCATTCATGAAATCATGGAGATTCACAACTCCCTCCTTGTATTTTCTATACAGTTATTGTGTCCCTATTCTTGTTTTCTAGGTCAAGAAGATCACTTGTCTAGGGCTCCCAGTTAACCTAATGAAGTTCATGAAACTGGCCTTTCTTTGGGCTGAACTTTTTTATATAGATGGTTAATTTTAAGAGAAAAATATTTGTTAAAGTCTTTTAGATATATGGAAAGCTAAATTAGATTCAAAGCAGATGAAACTGTATAAATGAAGTGGATAAAGGTAGTCTACATGCTTTTTTCCCCCAAAAATTATTCCAACAATAATGTGGTTTGTACCTGGATTTACACAGGGCATGAAACCAGGTTCATTAAGGTCAGTAAGAGCCTTTAGACTTCAACAGAACCAAGGTTTGATCCAGAAAGTTTTAGTTCTCCAACTTTATAGCATTATTGCACTCAATTAGAACACATCCTCCATGCAGGACACAACTCTCATAAAATCAGGGGAAGTCATCCTATAGTATTGCAACAGGCCTTGTTTAATACCCATTAGATTTGCTTTAGCCCATAGTGACTGCATTAGTTTTCATTGACTTCTCTGGATCAGAATGACTCTGAAAGAAGTCCAATTAATCTCTTTAGAGACTCAGAAGTCACTGTGTATGAGACATAAAGCTATTCATTATCTGAGCTACTATTCCTAAGTATCTCCTGTTTCCATCCATCTTTTTAAAAGATGTTCAACATTGAAAACACACTTGTAGTTTTCACCTGTTGAATATTCTTAACTTTTAACAACAAATGATGAAAAATTGGCCAGTAGTCACTGGGCTTAATTATGTCACTGATGGGCTGCACCCCTGACTCTGCCAGAACATAGCACAGCTCTCTAATCCAGGCAAACTATACAATTGCATGTTGGAAGGGAGCAGAGGGGAGTTTAGAAAACAGACTGTAGTGAACAAAAAATGTAATAAAGGACAAAGAGGAGACAAGTGTTTTGTGCAGGAGATGAACTGCCTGCAGACCATAGATTGGTGTTAAATCCTGAACTTTAGTGAGTGGGTGATGAGCTGGGTTCATCTAACACCAACAAACATGATATAGCTACAGGGTATTTCACCCTGGTTAAATACCAGATGAATTAAAGGCCGTTGCCAGCAGCTGTGATGAATGTCACTGGGATGCCGTCTGATTGCTCTCTGGCTCTTGTGAGTGAAGTATGTCGGCTCCTTCTTTGTTAAGGTCAGCATATATTTCTAATGGTTCATCTGCAGGGCTTTGCTGAAGGCACCAGTGAGAACACAGGTGCCGGAAAATGTCTCTTTCATGCAGCACAGACTGAAACAAGTGGGACTGAATAGTGTCAGGAGGAACTCTTTTATCAACATGTTTGTAATGTGGAAACAAGACCCATAGATCAGGACATAAACTGACATTTGTGAATGGGACAAACTTACTGCCGAAGAACAGGTTTTTTAATTTAACTTGTATAAACAAATAATTTTCCTTGAGTTATCTGATTCTGAAATTCAGAGAGACTTGTACAACTCTTATATAAAGGTGTCATCTTTATGACATCTTCATCAAGGGGCTGAATGAAAACTGAAGGAAGCCAAAGTGAAGATGCCTGAGTTGTGCATCACAGCTCCAAAGGTCTCTGTGCCACATGTACATCCGAACCTGAATGGTACCAAAGTAAAGAAAATGTTTACCAGTTTTCTAGGCTTGCAAGGTTTTTAGTACTGGGGTTTGAGACAGTGATCCAGAGAAGAGGTTATGATCTTTTTAACACTCCTCATCCTCTCTGGATGATTACCTAAATTAACCTCAGGGCTCCTGTTCCTTTATTTTTTTTTTTTTTTTGCAGAGAGTAAGGTAAAGTTTGGCTTCCACAAAAATGTGAAATTTTAGGTCACTCACTTTCCAACCCACTCTCAGCTCTTCCTCCTTCAGTCTGTCTTTAGAGAATACTGGAGAAATAATTCCTACATTTTTGTTGTGGTCAGCAGTTTTATAACAAAATAGGCACTGCACTGCATCTTATTGTTCTTCAATGAATAAATACCTAGATGTGCTCCTTTCTTGGGAACTTCCACTCACTTTTTAAAAAATTATTTGTTAAAGAACATTTTATCATTATTATCAACAAACCAAATTATCTAGCTGTCCCAATGGCAGAAAAATATATTCCAAATAATTTCCATACCTTGCTCACTAACAATCTCTTGAGGTAAGAGGATAACTAAGACTTTGTCTACACCCTAATCCTGGATGTCGATAACAGGTACAGGCGGAAATAGTTAAACTGGAGCTTGCATTGACTGAGTGAACCTGTGATCAACACAGTGATGGGAATCTGACCACATCCAGCAAAGACCTACTAGGCAAGTTCTGTTGATTAGCTCATTAAGGTGAAAAGTTTTCTGGACTTTCTTGACTTTCCATGAATCAGCTTTGCTGCATGCTTGCTTGGACTCTGACACTGTCACACATGCTCTCCGTGCTCTGATCACACTGTTCCACATGTGCCCTGAATCCCCAGTGGGTCTGAGACATGTTGAAAAGCCACAGATGCTTCTCTGCATGTATGCAGTGATCACTTCTCTGGCCAACTGGCAATTGATTACTGCCAAAAGTGGGCACTGGCCTCTCTACAAGATGGTTAATGTTGCCATTTGGACATTAGAAACATCAGCGCAAGTCCCTTTACCTTCCTTTTGTCTTAGTACTATGTCTCTCTAATGTCAGAAGATCTAAGGAGGACAGAATGGAAGCTTATTTGAAGCCTCTTGAGGCAGTGGCAAGGTTGATATGATATGATTAGGGTTAACTCTCTGATACTTGGAAAAACCCCACCCCACCATTTAAAATAATGCACATGATTTCACTGATATTTATAGGAGGACACACTCTGACGGCTTGGCTAGGTTTTACAAGAAAGGTGTGGCTTTCTTCCAGCTGTTCACATTCAGATCCAGTCTGATGCAAGCAATTCAATTCACTAAAATAGGAAAAAAATTGGGAAAAAAACAGGACAGGTTTCTGTTGTTACAGGGAGTTAAATTGGCCCACGGGAGAGCCAACTGAAAGCAACAGGTGGAATAAGAGAAGGGGCATGGACCAAGAGAAGTAGTAAGGGAAGAGTAGGGGTAGTCTAGCTACTCCATCATGGCAGCCACTCTGTAGCTTCAGCATCATTCTGAGAAGTACCACAATAAATACGTGGCAGGAGGTGGACAGTTCAAAACCAAATGAGCACATTTTGAAGTAAAGGCACAGAAGGCTATTGCAAAGCCTGTCCTGTCATTTTATCAAAGACTTACTGAAAAAAAAAAAAAGCAGCTCCAATGATGAACACATTTTGTAAGCTCAAGCAAATGAGAAGAATGTGTAACAGAAGATATTCCACCCTGAGCAAATACATAACTAGGCAAATCTCACTGAGCATGAGCATTCTCTCCCACGCTATGGCTTTTGCCACGCGTGTTCTCTTTATCACCTTCTCTCTTCTTCCCCCACGGCCATGAGATAGAACTGAAAGCTTTACAGCCCTGCCACTTGTGCTGCAGCAAAAGCAGAACTTGAGGTAAAGACAGACAAGTCAATAAAACATTACTGTAATTAATTCTGCAAGACTCACATGTCACAAATGTCACCAGGGTCAATCAAAGCAAAAGATTTTTGCAATGGTGTGAAGTTAGATGTGTTCCCCAAACCAGGACTCAGCTCAAGAAGCCAGTTTCCATGTTCCTAACATCAGTAAAACTTCCACTACAACTCAGTGAACAGATAGTGAACCGTGTATTTCAGGAGAAGATAAAGCTTATGCCACTTGACATAATTTTGGGTGCTTCTCATGCAGAACCATTACCACGTCAATTTACAGTCCTGATGAGATTTTTGCCTTGCTCCTGCAGCCATACAGGCCAGACATGGGGCTGACAGTCACTGCAGCAACTGCCGGGATTCCCAATCACACCAGTTCCTCCTTGCTCTAAGATTGGCAGCTACTGAATGCAACAGATACCGCTAAATTTATTCCTACCATTAGAGGCTGATAACAGTCCAGTAAATTTGTGCAGGACTGACTCAGCTACCTTTAAAACCAGGTTGTGATGAAGTGAAGGAATAATGCTGTGTTACAGGACTTGACCTTTCATTTAATTCTCACCATTAAACTGCTCATTTACACTTTGAAGAATGTTGACCCTAAATGCTGAAAGAAAATTACTAAGTACACATTCTTCATCTTCACAGCACATAATTGTTCTGTTTCTTTTTGATAGATGTAGGTCAGTACTGACTTAAATTACTTTCCTTCATACCTCTCACCTATTTCTCAACTTTCCCCTATTCTTTTCCATTTACTCTCTTACCAGAAGAAGTGGGCTAGAACTCATACACTGAAATGAGACCCAGGAGAGCAGATGTACAAGCAAGGACTCCTATTTGTCACCTACAAATGAAGATACAAACTCCAGCCAAAGAGCAGAAGAGGTGTTTGGGTCAATAGTGTCTTAAATCACTGTAAATAAATCCACTTAGAACTCACCTCTCAACAGGTCTCAAACTTTTCCCATACCCTCTCTTTTCTTAACAGCTTCCCTGCCTTCAAGTTATGCTACTTTCAATTTTCATTTCTTAGTAGATAGAAAATGCAACCAATTTTTACTTTGAACATTTGTCTGGTTATATGATAAGCAAGTCCCTTCAGTAGTTTCTCTGAGCTTGGAAACACCTGATTTCTTTTTCAGTATGTAAGGTATGTTTTTCCAGTTGGCTCTGATAGCACACTGGAAACCAAAGCATTGCCAAGCTTCAGGATTTCACAAGTGATCTCTGATTCTTGATGACTGAATTTTTGTATGCCCAGGTGTGGAAATGGAAACTGGTTTCCCAAAGCTGCTCATGCACTGTAGCTCCAAGAAGAATCATGAGATGTCTGCAAATTCTGAAGCCTGCCATGTCCCACTTTCAGTCCAGACATCCACATAGAATGAAGGCCTCAGCCCACATGTATGTACCATGAGATTAATACACTTGCTTAAGGACAGGGCTGACTAGATCAGGAGCAGAAGCAAACTCAAGCTGTGCCAAGTTAAGCACAGGGGGGGGGGGGGGGGGGGGCGGGGGGGGGGGG
>JAWWEV010000083.1:38812113-38824907 GCA_035583235.1 Hafferia zeledoni
AGAAAGAAAGAAAGAAAGAAAGAAAGAAAGAAAGAAAGAAAGAAAGAAAGAAAGAAAGAAAGAAAGAAAGAAAGGAGAGAAAAAGCAAACAGCAATTTTAAGTTCAAATGAACTTGAAAACACTGATGTTAAATTAAAGTTACTGCAGCACCTTTTCCCCTACAGAGGAAAAATAACTCAGTGAACTTTTCAGAACATTGGAACACCAGTCTCTCTGCTAAGCTCTTTCCCTCAAGGAAAAAATGTTCTAATGACATTGACTGTGTGTAGACTGCAGTTTTTAAGAAAGCCCTAAGAGTGATGTAAACAGTTACTTCCCTCTGCTTGGGTGTTGAATACCCCATGGGCACTTTGAAATTCCCATGCATGATGATGGATTAATTTAGCTAGAGAGTCCTCTGGATTCACTGGTTTCCTTGCAAAAGCATTTGAATTATCTCTGACAACTCAACTGAGAAATCAGCTACTGCCTCCTGTGTGATATAAAAATGTTTCTAAAAATCTGATTTTCTTTTTAAGTCTTTTTTCTCAAAATCTTAGAGAAGGAAATCCAGGAGTTAGGTTTGGAAATCCACAAGTTAGGTTTTCTGGCACAAACTCTTCAAGAAATGGAGAGGGGAAACTCACTAACACAGCCACTCACTAACACCATACACTTAGACCAAAGAGGAGCCATCTGCAAATATACTGAGCACTCAGACCAAGAATTCCTTGTTAGGCATCTCTCCATAAAAACAGCAAAGAGATTTACTTGACTAAATATTGAAAAAAGAGCAGCTAGAAAAAACATGAAGGAAAATGAATTAATGAAGTACCAGGTCTTCACTTTTGATATGCTAGTTGTTGGTTCTGTAAGGAATGTGTGTTGGCCACTTGTACAGGAGGAGCTCACTGCAAATAATTTATCTTGTCATATACTGTGGAAACCACAGAATGATCTGTATTTGTTGCAGTGCACAAAAATAAGGACAACAAAATTTTAACTGTTCCTAAGGAGGTACTTCTCCAGACTTCAGCACCCCAGCAGAGCCTGTTGCATCAGCTCAGCACAGAACATGACAGGACCTTGACTGCTCATCACTATGTTTCGCTTGAGCAAATGTGTTAATAGATCTAATGCCATCTTATTTTCTCACTTTGGTTCTACAGAAGGTGACCAGACAACAAGTGTGAGGTCATTTTGGAAAAAGGAAGACTCTTGAGGTAAGGGTCATTCAAAAGGCAAGGTGCAAGAGTTCAGGTTTGCACTCTTATTTCTACATTTTTACAAATTCCTTGTCATAAAATTTATCTCCACCTTTTTAGCACATTTATCTTTTTTGCTAGAGTTCATCTCTCCCCAGTTTGGTGGATAGGAAGAAATGTCCAACATTTGCAAAGGAACATGCAGCTTGATTAGAGCAATGCAGGTAATGCATTGCCCTCACAGCTGCTAACTATCACGTATAATTGCAGTGTCCTCTTCAGAGCTAAGTTCACTTTCTTCTGTGGAATAGAGATGCCCAAAGCTGCTGTAAACTGCTGCTGTAACTGTTAACAATTGCAAAGAAAAGAGCTGCTGCTGCAGCTGCTGGACTGCCATACAGGACAATGTCATGAGTTGTTCTTCTATATCCCTAGACAGAGGTTGCAATTAGAGTTCTGTGGGAGCTCTCATAGGAGTGGCTTCTCTGACAGGATCTTCGGGAGGACGAATTTACTTATTTTAGCATTGCTTTTCAACTGCAGATTTGTCTCAGTTAATAATTAACCATCAGATCAAATCACATGATGCTGACCAATCCTCAGCTGTCTGCAACAATTTCTTCCTAATTTTACTCCTTGTTTTGCCAACTGCACATTCCCAACATTTTTGCTCATTCTGAGCTCCAATATATCTAGGTATGCGTCCAGAAGAGAAAGCTCTACAGCCTTATTTCCAGATGTAGTGAAAAAGTCAAGTTAGATTCTTCCACTGTAGTATGAAGGATATTTGTTTTCTCTGAAAGGGGCAGACTGGATCAGGGTATGCTACCTGAGCACCCAGGACTCTTCTCTGCTCTAAATCCAAAACAATCCAGCAGAGAAGGAAAGACTTCTGAGTGCAGCCATCATCCTCCATGCGCAAATACCATCCCAGGAGCAGCAGAGTAAGATTGGCAATTTTGTGAGAGTGCCAGAAAGACAGAAGGCCATCTGGTGCCATAGACTAATCTAACAGCACTGAAGTCAATACAGCCTGGTTGGTATACAGTACATAAGGCTCTCTTACAGACAGATTAGTCCCTGTAGTCAGGAGAGACTGGACATTACGTTATCTGCACTAGAGAAGCAAACACTGACAAACTGTAAGAGACAAGCTGGCAACAGAGCCCTCAGAGAGAGCAGAGAATAGGAAGCAGGTCACAGATAGATTTGTTTGGGATTAAGAATTTTGAAAAAGAAAGTGGCTGAATGTATTAGACTCAACTGCAAATTGGTGTGTGTAAATTCCTGCCTGTCATAACTTAAGACGTGTTACCATTTGTACAGGTAGTTTGCAGAAGCGTAAAGTTGTTATGAAGATAATATGGAAAGAAAGGGAGTAAACTGTGAGACTCATCCAAAGAGTAAAAGTTTAGTGCCAACTCATGCAATCACACCAGCATAACTCAATGTCTCAGTGGTCTGTTGTGTTCATTGAATTAAATGTGATAGTATCCTGTGCTTATACAAACATTCAGTACTGAAAGTCAGTACTTTTATACACACAATATGCCACTTTCCTGAGTGGGAGAGCAAGACTGACTGCCACGCTTGAGGGCTGATGCACATTCACTGTTGCACAAGCAATTAGGTGAAAGTATATGCAGTCATTCAGTGAATTGCAGACCAGTAGCTTGCTTTCCTTAGCTGGTAAATTATTTGCATTGGTGACTATAAAATACATAGACTAAAATGAGATCCATAAACTGTGAGCTCTGCAAGGGAGCTAAGTTGATAAAATACTTTGAACAAGTTAGTAGTGTAGTATGTAAAAGGAAAGGTGACATAAATTATGAAGGTGTCTGGTCCTTTGTCCAAACTCTTACTAAAGAGCAACTAATGAAGCTAAGTAGGCAAAGAGAAGAAGGAGGAAGAGACAAAGTAATTGCATAGATCAAAAATGGTGACATAATAAGAAATAAAATTTTAAAAAAAATGAGGTTATCTGTGGTGTGCCACAATGTTCCATCCCTGTGCATCTGTTGTTTATCAATTATCTGGAAAGTGTTCTGCTGTCATTCCAAAATTATTTAAGTAGATCAAGTCCAGACAAACTGTGAAAAACTTTGGAGGTCTTAAGCAAGTTGAGTGAATAGAAAACATGATGGCAGATGAAACTTTGGAACATTTTAAAGGAAATCACTGGAACTGCTAATTTCCCTGCATTCCAAACTGTCTGTACATCAGAAAAAGACTCAACAAACACTGTACATAGATCCAAAAAGACCATTATTCATGAAGAAGCAGTGGCAGAAAAAGCAAGAAATTACTGGGCTACGCACAAAAAATAATGGTAATAGAACAGAAATATAATAATATATGTCTGTGTATTGCAAATTAGTTAACTAAAAAAATCTCTTGTCATCTGGAACACTGCACAATTTTAATTCCCCCTATCAAAAAGGTGACAGAAGAACTAACCGAGATAAAACATGGTAGAAGCCCACTGACAGACTCTCCTGTGTTTGCCTTAGACAGAAGGCAAGTAAGTGGGGGCACACAAAAAGAATCACAATAATAAATAACGTGTTCTCAGTTCAAGACCAAGGGGGCATTCACTCAAATGGAAATGCAGTGGTAATTTCAAAGCAGCAATAGGAACTCTTTTACACAAAGCATAATTATATGTAATTATAATTATAATGTGAAATATTACACAACAGATCATTTCAGTGACATGTAACAACCAGTAATTAGGGCTTTTGGAAGCACACTCTTCTACACAGTCAACCAACTCCCTGGCAATATACTGCCAGGCTTCTTGCAGTTTCTTTGACATATTTAGTACTTCCTATCTACTTTTCAAGGCAGGACAACATGCCCTAGATCTGATTTACTGTGGACGCTTCTATGGATAATTACTGGAATAAAAATTATTAGTACTGTATGGAGTGCATATTGACATTGAAGTTATCTGTTGAATGATTTTATTTCAAAACTTTGTGGATTGATCTGTTTCCAGTGTCGTGGTTTAACCCCAGCTCGCAACTAAGTACCACATAGTTGTTCACTTACTTGCCTGAACTTGGTGGAAAAATTCATGGGTTAAGAACAGTTTAATAATTGACGTAAAGTAAAATATAATAACAACAACAGTAATAATGAAGAAAAGGGACAAAAAGAGCAATACACCACAAGAAAAACAAGTGATGAATACTACAATTGCTCACCACCCACTGATTGATGCCCAGCTCCTCCCTGAGTAGAGATTAAGACCTCCTAGCCATCTCCCCACAGTTTACATTCTGGGCATGATATTCTATGGTATGGAATATCCCTTTGTTTGGTTCAGCTGTCCTGGCTCTGCTCCTTCCCAGCTTGCTGTGCAGCTCCTCACTGGCAGAGCATGGAAAACGGGAAAGCCCTTGAATTAGGGTAAATACTTGTTAGCAACAACTAAAACATCAGTGCGATATCAATATTATTCTCCTTCTAAATCCAAACCACAACAATGTACCAGCTCCCAGGAAGAAAATTAACTCTCTCCCAGCTGAAACCAGGGCACCACCTATTTTTAACTAGAAATATAAAGCAGGGAAACCAGAAGCATAGAACAATTTTCTGTCTTGTATTTCTAATTTGTTGTAGAAGAATTGTTGTAAATTCCCTTTTCCCTGATAGGGGTTTGAGTGGGGGAGATGCAGGTCACAACAAATATTTCTTTGGCCATTGAGTTGCTACTATTGATAGCAGATAGTTACTATTATTGTGCTTATGTTGCACATTCACTTGCACATGCATTATATATATGAGAGCAATAGTAGGATCAACAACTCCATTGTGTAGTTGGAAGTTAAGAATCATGCTGAGGCATTGATGGCTTCTATGTAGTTGTTCAGAAAGGCTTTCAGAGATTCCTTTTGTTTCACGAGGTGGGCATATAATCCTGTAGTCTTTTCACACAGCAGCCACTCCCTCCCAGGATGTGGTCCAAGTTATACAACCCACCATAATGCCAGCATGTTCAAGTAGCCTTGTAGAAATTCAGCAGACTCAAGGTGCCCTGAGTTTACTGGTTCTTGCAAATTCAACATCACTACTTGTCTCCAGATCTTATCCTAAGCAAACTTCCACCAACTGCTTTCTCAGCACCTACTTTCCCCCTCCTTGGCTTGTAGATAGTCGGCATCCATAGTTAACCCAGATTTATGAGAAGGTATTGATTTGATCAATCCTGCCTTGAATTTTAGCCAGGTGGGCTAAAACCATAACACAAGGCTTGCGAGGAGAAGCAGTGCAGGCACCTCTGTCCACCAAATCTTACTCCTATACAGGTGAATTTGCTGTCTCTACATGCATCACTGAAGTGTGGATATAAGCCAGAGTAGAAAAGGGTCAGCTGAGATGGTGGGATGGGGTGGATCTGCCATAACATTTTTTTGCAGAAATGTTCGAGTTTTCTCTGGAATGTTGTGTTCATGTCATGTCTTTAAAATCTGTGGTATTAACACTTAGGCAAAACAGTCTATTGTACAGCATATCCTATATCAGCTTCTTGTAGTGACATCTTCAGGGCACTCTCTTGTGAAAAAACTTAAAAATGGATATGGGTCATATCACATATGCCCATGTAGCACATTCAACAGTTGTGGTCCTTGTTCCAAAAATGCTGTGCAAAGTAATAATAACAGAGATGTCAAAACAGATTCATGGTACTAGTATTTTCCAACAACTTGGATTTTTTGCTGTGTCTTTCTTTAAATATCACTACATTCATTAAGACCTGCAATGAGCAGGAAGTCTTGCTTAAATTTTAAACAAAATCATGGAATAATTTGGGTTGCTGAAAGGCCAACCTAAAGGTTGCCTGAATAATCAACACTGGGAACTGACTTGTAAGTTAGACCAGATTGCTCAGGGCTTTGACCAATCATGCTCTGAATATTACCAAGGATAGAAATTCCATTATTGGTCTGAGCCCCCATTCCAGTGTTTGCCCGTTTTTTCTATGTTCTTTTCAATAGCCTTCTACAACATATTCTTCTCTAAACATCTTTCTGACTCTTCAATGGATTTGCTCCTGCATGTCCCAGAATCACAGCATGGCTGAGTTTGGAAGTGACCTCTGAAGGTCATCTTGTCCAACGCTCCAGCAAGGCCACCTAGAGTTAGTTGTCCTTGAGTATCTTCAAGAATGGAGACAGTACACCCTCTCTGAGCAGCCTGTGCCAGTGCTCAGTCACCCTTTCAGTGAAAAAAATGTTCTTTATATTTAAAGGGACCTTCCTGTGTTTCCATGGGTGCCCATCACCTCTTGTCCTGTCATTGGGTACTGCTGGAAAGAGCCTGGCTCTGTTCTCCTTGCATCTTCCTGTGAAGTTTTTGTATGCATTGTTAAGATCCCCCATATGCACTGGTAAAGTGCACACAGGAACAAAGGTTCTTGTACCACAGTACCTCAAAATGGGAACTGACTTCCAGAAGTGCTCTCCCAGGTACCAAGCAGTGGGGGACAGGCATTTCCCTCAGCCTGCTGCCCACCGCGTGGGGCTACCCTTCATCAGCACTGTTGGCTCACATTTAAGGACTTGAATGTCATATATACACACATGACCCCTTAGACACACATAACATGGTGAGAACACCAAAATCTTCCCATTAGCCCATACACATCTACTGGGAAAATCCCTGGAGCTGCTAGAAAGAACTATAGCACATAGGCAAAACACATCACACATGCTGACAAACACCAAATAAAATACTTGTAGTTTTTCTATTCTTTAGATTGGAGTGATGACCCACAAAAATGACAATCATGACTCACAACAAATTCTGAAAAGAGACCCTAAAACCAGTAGTGCCTTACAATGTACTAGGATATATTTGAAAAAATTCCCCCCAAAACAAAAAACCAAACAAAAAACCTCCAAAACCAAAACAAACAAAAAACTCCACAAAACCCAAAAAAGCAAACCAACGAACTGTCTGTGGATTAACAGACTAACCAGTGGGATCTTTCAGCACTGTATGATGTTACATGTACTTCTATGAAGTTTCTTCCTTCAGAATGATATCCAAGCAATCCTTGAATGACATACAAGGATTTAGTGTAGAACTTCCCTGGTCTAAAAAGAAGGAAGAAATGAGCTCTACTGATGGTGTCTTTTAGGAAGTTGAGTGGAGAATCAGGCCTGTAAATTCACAGTCTTGAGAAGGATATGCTTGCTGAAGTTGCAGAAGCAGAGAGACTGAAGCTAAACCTGCAAGGAAGACAGATGGTTCCTGTGTGGTCATGCAGGAGAAGGTGGCAGGACTTGTTGATGCTGCAGGAGGAGAGGATGTAAAGAGGAGGACATCTGTAAATATCTCAAATATTTAGGCTTCAGAGCAGAGACTGCCAAAAAACTGCTGTTCTTTCTATGACATATTTGACTTCACATGCAAATCTACTCCACAGCAGGAGAAAGGTACAAGATGAAAACGAAGTAAAAATCAGGACTTTGCTACAAGGTGAGGAGGAATGGTGTGACAAAAAACCAAACACTATTAAAACAAATGTATACTGAATAAATATATCCTATGCTATGTGCAAGGTTGCAGAGATATGCAAATCAGGCAAGAACACAAAACTTTTTTCAAGGCATTCCAAGCTGTGTGTCATCTTTAGTGTAAACATGAGACCACAGATGTATAAAATGAACAGAGAATTTCATCTCTCTGATCTTTTGCTATATTCTTTTAGCTAATAAGTCAACAGATAAGTAACACTTTCTTCCAGAATGGGTTAAAAACATTGGTTTCCAGTTCTTTTAACTCATATCAAGAAACTGAGGTGTGTACTTCATCATAGTGGGGGTGACATTAATCAGTGTGTGACACTGTGCACCAGACATAACTAATAAAAACAGGTGAAAAAGAATAGTAGAAAATTCAGCAACCCAGTCAAAATGCTTATCCATATTTTTAAGAATAAAACTTTTTCTGTAACTGCTAACAAACACAATGGTCAGCAAGATGATATCTCCAAGTGTTGATAATTTTGGTTGAAATTAATTTTATTGTATGTATTTTTATTTCTATCTATCATGTTTTTAAATGGATTGCAGAAAATGAAAGCATAGGCATCTGTGTGTTTTTTCCTTCACAGATTTAGTACACTCCCTGTGCAGGTCACTTCAGAGATGGGCAAAATTCAAGAAGTCAAAAAATGTCACATTTAATTCGAGCTATGAAGATAGCAGCAGTGAAGCACACTCCTCCAAAGCTGTTGAGACAAAACTATATACATTTGCATATTACTTTAAAAAAGGCTGTATTTTGAGCTAGACTGGAATAAATCCCGAGCTGTCCACTGGAGCTATGCAGGTGCAAACCTGGAGACACTAAAATCCAGGACTGACCAAAGCATGGCTTTCATTCTCTAATTTTCCTGAGAATAGGTTTCAAAGAAGTATACACTGGAATAAGCACCAACAGTAGAGTTACTTGTGATGCATAACTACAGGAATGAAACCAGAATCCTGCCCTCAGAACTACAAATATTCTTGCTGAGTCTCTTTTCTTGTGATGGAAACAGATGGTTGATACATCAAGGCCAGATTTTAATCTCAGCTGCAATCATGTAAGTCTGAAGCTGTTTTGCTGAAGTCTTTGCAGGGTCTTGTTTGCACAATAGAAAGTGGTCAGTGGTTTAAGGTATTCCCAATCCCCAGCTTGTTTTCATTGGCACGCTGTTCCCTCGGGGATGTTGGTTAAAATAAAACAATTAATAAAACATGACTTTTTCAACTTGGATCAACTCCCTGATTTAATCCACAAAACTGACTCCCAACCACTTGCACCAGTACAACTTGGAGGGTGATGTCGCATGACAAACACCAGAGCAACTGGGACAGGAATACTATTTGGTCAACAAACATGAAACTGCAGTCTCAGGAGGTTAGCAATGATCAGAGGGCTAACACAGTGGTGCAAAACAAGAACTCAGGGTAGGAAAGAAAGGGAACAAGTTAGAGGTTATGTTGCTAAGTTAGAGGTTACTAAATTGTATATAACTGGTGACATTTACTATGCCCTAGAGCTCTTAAGGAACTGGATAAAGGAATTTGAAGCCATTAGCAATAATTTTTTACAACCTCAAGGATACAAGGGGTTCTAAAAGACGGGAAATAAGTAAATAAAATGCTGGCTTGCAAAAGGAGAAAGAAAGGCTGATAATAATTTTAATCCAACATATGTGTAAGCAGTCAATGGGCAGGGCAGTCATACTTTGTCCCACACATCTCTCCATCTCCCGAGTTTTAGCACAGCTATTTTTTGTGTGGTAAGCCAGGTCAAGGAACTGATTTGTCTGAAAACTCTTCCCACCTCCCTCTCTACTCCTCTCTTCAAAGCTGCATTAGTTCTGCTGGAACAAATCCTCAATTTCACTTAGCATGTGGCTATGTAGACACCAATGCCATGCAAGAAAAGGAACAAGCAAACAATGTGCAAGGGGGAAAACAGGCCAGCCCAAGCTTATTTTGGTAACATAATTCCATGATCATACCTAGCATCTGGCCAGCCTAACTCAGCACAACTAATAATAACATGATATTTATAAACCCAGGAGCTAATAAAGAGCAAAGCAACAGCTATTACACATTTGTTCAGATTAAATCAGGTCAGGACAACCCAATTTCCATCTGTGACAAGTAACAGACCTGTTAGCAACCTCTTAGTACCTGTGCTATAATCAAATGTCACTTATATTCTGCCTCTATTTTCTGTGACATTCTTGTAAATCAGATGGGGCAATATGGCCTGGACAACTAACTGCTCAATGGGCATGCTTAGGTGTTTTTTCTTTCTCAAAGCTGGAACATGATGAATCTGCATGTGAAATATGAACAAAATCAAATGAAAATGCCACCACCAACCTAGAGAGAACTATTTCAACATTATCATATGAGGGCAATATTTTAGCATAGTCTGGAGCTAGAAATACAGACTCACTTTATAGTGCTTTCATTTGTGATAGAGACATAAAGAAAAAAAAATGACAGAGTTATATTTTCTATGTTTGGCCAACTGGCATTTCTTTTTTTTCTTGGCTTATAATTCAGTTGTCTTAGAACTGTGCCATTGCTGGTATTGCTTCCCTGTGACTGGGATTGTATCAATCACATCCCAAGGGAATTCAGTAAGGAAGAACGAAAAAAGAGTCAACATAAAAGGAGGACTTCTGTTTCTTCCATGATAACTTAAACTTCATGTTTTAAGCAATAACTGAACTGACATACCCACTGGAGTATACTTCTATAGCTATATACTTGATTATGCAGAAAACTACTTATATTTTATGGTTTAATAAGACTTTTAAACTGTTCTACTATTTTTAATTATTGTAACACATTTTGTCTTTCATACAAATAGGCAGTGTTTTTTTTTTTTTTAATTAGCATTTAAAAGAGTAATTTTGATTGCTATATTGCTATGGCTTGTGTATTTATCTATTTGGAGAATTAGTTCTTTTCATCACATTTCTAACATATCTGAGGAAATGTTACATAAAGTATAAATAATACCATCCACTTAAACCTAGAGTGAACTCAAAGATTTTTCTGATCATTACAGTAGAAACCCCTGTCTTTGAAAATGCAGAATATCTTTCAGAATTGACAAGTATGTTCCAAATCTGTGATATGAGTTTGATTATCTCTGCTTTTTATATTTCTTAAAGCTATTTCAAATAATGTCTGTTCTTGTAGCTCTTAATTTTCTTTCTCTCAAATAATTCTCCATAGCCTTTCTGTATTAATGTAATTCAAGCTCAGTTTATTTTTCTTTGTTTCCTTGTTAATTCACCACTTAAATTCTAATTTCTTTAACGAATTGGTCAATCAGTCATTTTTGTTTCATGTCTTCTGGTCTATCTTGACTATTAGGTGGCATTTAGGCCATATTTGACTTCAGCATTATTTAAAGCTCTATAGCTATTTGATCTGATTAATCTGTGAATCCACCTACTTGCATTATATGCATTTTGCATATAAAAGCTATACTTGAGGGTTTTTTTTTAATCATAAATATCCCTACAGTAACAGCTAAATATTCTAAGCCCTGCTGTACATTCAAAACCAGACAACATGATCTAAAACTCGCCTGAATATCACAGTGTGCTAAACCCATCAGAAATGCAGTGTTCTAGCTAGTTTCTCCTCTAGCTTCTCTGATGAATGCAGTATTCTGCAAGAGTATTTCCAGGACACAAACTAGATGTGAGTACCTAGGATTACTCTGAAAAACATCCCCATGAAGCTTTCCCAAATGATATAAGTATGACCTGATCTGATGCAAGCTTAGATAGTAACAGCTGAATACATGTATCCTTGTACTGTTGTGCTGGATTTGTGTTGATCTTTGAAGCGGGACAAGCTACAAGGTAACAACAGTAACTTAGCTGAAGAGATTTCCACCAGGTTTGTAAGAGTGCTGCTAAATATCTCTCAGATATATAAAGGCTTTGCAAAATAACATGTTTTTATATTGCACACATGCTAGACTCAGTAGAGAGACTGTGAATGATATCATGAGTCATACAAGATGTATTCAAACTGCTTTCTCTGTAAAATCAGTATGTCCCTGCCAGCTCATCATTTACCAAGCAGCTTTCTCACTGGGGTTGCTTTATTATGTCTGAGTCATTTGTTGTGGGTGAAGTTTTGCATATGAAACTACCTCCAATATCAGAAAAAAATGTCTTCAACACGAAACCCACAAATAAGTAATTTGTACCATTCCTTTTAAAATACCAAGTTGTTAATTTTGTATTGGTTCATACTATTCTGTGTGGCATAAACCAAATTAATATAAGGCCTGGGAATTCCATAGGGATTTTGTACTGTGAAATTATACCCTCTCCCAGTTATAACAGCAATATGAAAATAGGTTTTCTTTACTATTTGATTTTGCACTGCTGTGTGTGTACATGAGGAATCAAATCTTTTCTGACAATCATTTCATATCACCTCTTTCTGCCCCGCACATACTCATGAGATGAAACCTAAAAGACTTTTGGACACCAGAGCAATTATGGTAAAAAAACTCCATGTCTGCCCATATCCACAGTGGACAGAGCCTGCAACACCTTCCTGTGTCACAGGGTGAGTATGGTCTGCAAACTCCTTCCATTTCCATGGAACAGAATCCATGAAGGAAATCCATGGCAGAGCAAGATCTGATTTTCTCAGAGCATATGAGCTCTGTCACAGCTGCAAAAACTGAGAGACAACCCATGGAGCTGACACGAGATGGGTGTTGGATCTAGGCAAAAAGCACAGTTCCATGTTGATTAAATGTTGCTCATCCACAGCCACAACAAAGTTTGATTCTCACAAAGATGCCTAAGTGCACTCATGGGGCACTTCAGCTCACGTTGAAGTCGGGCAGAGCTTTGGCACTGACTTAACAGGATCAGCCTTTCACCCTATGACGTCTCCATCACAGGGCAGCAAGGAAGAGCAGGAGCTTTAAGCCTCTGTCATCTTGTGAGAAATAATGAGGGAGGGTTCATTGTGGGAGGTAGGGAAAGAAGGGTTTTTGGTTGATGGAACAGTTGAATTCAAAGGTTCTGTGTTAATTTGCTTTTG
>JAWWEV010000083.1:38825007-38869408 GCA_035583235.1 Hafferia zeledoni
CCATTAAACCTCATTTTTGCTTTGCTCTTTTAACTCGTCTCTTTCTAAAATTTATGAGCCGAGAATTTTTCTCACAATCTGTCTAGTCTTCATTTGGCAAGAAGTAAGACCCAGTCTCATGAAGAACTGCAGCTGTGGTATGCAGCTGGTACCTCAATTGCTCACTCTGTTCCACTGACAACTCTAAAGAGACCAATTCAGCAAAATATTACTCACCGATTACACCAGTTTCTAAGGAATTTACTTGGAAAACGCATGAACTGCACCACCACTCGGTCATCACTGATTCCTCTGCTTGTGAAGCTCTCTTTTTCCTTTTACCAGTGTTGCATCATTCTGCGTTGCATAACAATCCTCTGAACAGTTTTCCAACCATCAGCCTGCCTTGCATCCTTTCACTGTAACTAATGGCAGCACAACTGGCACTGTCCATTTGCAAGGCAATATGAAGTTTACTGATTAGCATTTTAACTTAAAGAATCATACAAATTTTCCCATGAAGCACTATTTTAGGAGAGTAATGTTTCAGAATGCTGTGATTTCTCCCCCACGTTGGTTTTTTCTCCCTGTTAACTGGCCTCTACAACACAGAATTTTTTTAATCTTGTGATTTCTGGTGTCTTCTGCAGATGAAGAGTGTGAGCACACTGCTGGTTTCATGTTGTCTGAAGCAAAATAATTAACAATTACGTTGCACACAGCAATTACACTGCACCATATTCAAGGGCTATGCAAACATCAATCTGGCTTCATGAATGCCAGTTTTTACAACTTAGATCAGGTCATGCCTGCTTAGTATTCTGAATAGAGCCCTTCTCTCTTACCTCCCCAAATCTGAAAAGTTCATAGGGGAATTATTTGAGAGATCCAATGGATAGTGCAATCCAGAAAGAGGAAACAATTTCAGAATGCCAACTTTTGGAATATTAAAAAGGCTCTCATTTTCATCAAATTATACTAAACCTGCTCCTTTCAATGCCATTTTAAAAAGCTTCTTGGAACAGTAAGAAAACTGTGTTTTCATATTGTAAATCAGTATTAACAAATAGAATACAAACAATTTAGCTTAAAATGTGTGAAAAAGAACCTCCACCCTGCAAAAAAATAATCACAGAGAGGAGGGAAGTCAATTTACTTCACTGATTTTTTCTGGTAACAATTCATGATGGCATCACTTTCTGAGCACCATTGACAAGCTGGAGATACACTGATACCAGCACAATCAGGTGGTCTCTTTTATGTGAAGTACAAAACCAACAACTGAACCATCAACGAGTTCCCTCAACATTTTGGATAATGGCATCAATGAAAATACTAATAGTAATTATTAGTAAGGGTCTTTTATTTTTTTTCCACCTAAGTTCTTCTGCAATTCAAAACAATACAAAAACAAGGATGGAAAAAGTGCAGTTCTGTACCTAAAAACCCACACACAAACTCAAGCCAATAGATTTAAAATAAACATAATTTTAGAGTTATCACTAGAATTTTCTGATTTAGTCTAAATTAGCAATTCAGACTGCTGGTAATTTATCTATTCAGTTACTCATGTTTTACTGCTTAGAGAAAGAAAGTTAAGACAAAAATTAAGTTAATGGCATTAGATCTGCAAGCTGATACTGCATTGAGATTAACAGGATATTTCTGACTTCTCAGAGATGTGACTGCAAGTTTGCAGAAGGATAAAAGAGCTTCATTACAGTGCTTGGTATTTGGTTCCTGGTTTTGCCTCCTGAAAACTCCAAACAGTTCTAGCACTGCCCAGATTTTAAACAGATGAGGGTCACATACAAACTGGAAAAGAAGGGGATGGAATTTCAGAGTTTTTCTTTGTAACTATGTGATCAAGTTCTCAGTTATTCCAGGGGGTTTTAATGTGAATGAGACTGAAATCCTTACAGCTGATTTTTGCTTTAATGAAAAGCTAAATTCTGGAGCACAGATGGCAGTTGAAAAAAAAAGAAGAAAAAGAAACAGCATGACAATTTACTGTAAGGCAACTCACTCCAGTCCTTGGATAAGGGTCATTTCAAAGTGTTTTCCAATATTGCTATATATTACTAACAGTTTCATTTTACCAGGAAGTGTGATGAGACTAATAAACAGACTATATGTGAACAGAATGCTTTTGAAACTGTCCCTAAGAATGAAAATTTCTATGCAGATTCAATTTTTTATGGTTTCCAGGATATGGTGTAGGGGTCATTTAATTCCATCCATATAGTTTAATATGGTCATATATTTTGTTTTATTAAAAACAAAGATAACTGAAAATACCAGGCACATTATTTTGCCTCTTTTGAAAATCTGAAATAAGAGGTGTGAAATTCTGCCATTCTAATTCAGTTGTTATACTTTCAAACTTTTAGAAACCAGTTTTTGCTTTGCTTCAAAAGCCAGACTTGTCCAAACCACTTGCAATCATGAAGTTTTCCAGACACACAGGTTGGAAAACTGAAGTGCTTTTAACAGCTGCATCCCACGTTCAGAATATAGGTCTCTGCGTGCCTTTTTCGCCCTGAGGAGGGAAGCAGGGACTTCAACATTTTGGCTATGTCTTCCACTGTTTGCCTTTTACTGTCACAGCAGCGGCTGCTGCTGCTGTTGTGGATGACATCTGATGTTGACATCAGACATTTGGGAGATAGAACAGACTTTCAATATCTGTGCTCAGTCAGTGGGAGAAATAGCCTTCACCAGAGGCATCACAAAAGGAGATAATCTGCTCCTCCTCCTCTTCAGTCTTCCATCACCCTCTCCTGCAAAGACTGAAAAGCTTCAAAGGAAAGCAGGCTAATGAGTCACCCCTGGCCCCACTTCTAATTCATTTATGCTGTACCTTACGGGAGCGTCTCTGCAAGCACAACTGATAATGCAAATAAATCATCTCTATTTTGCACAATAGTCATATTTATTGAAGTCATTCTAAATATTGCAAGCAAGCAAGTGTATACTGACATTTCCTGTTTTGTAAACAGAGAAGACTTGCAGTTGATGGCTGGAGCCTGTCTTGGGCATAGAGGTCACGAAATGATAATTTTCAATTCTCTGAGAAGTTAGGAAGGGAGGTCAGCAGAACTGCTAACTCGGACTTCCAAAGAGCAGACTTTGGCCTCTTTAGGAACCTAGTTGGCAGAGCCCTGTAGGAAGGAGACCTGAAGGATAAAGGAGTCCAGGAAGGCTGAACACTCTTCAAGAAAAAAATCCTAAAGGTGCAGGAGCAGGCCATTCCCATGTACCAGAAGATGAGTCAGCAGGGGAGAAGACAGTCTGGTTTAACAGAGAGCTGATAGGTAAAAAAAGAGAGCTTACAACCTTTGGAAGAAGGTGCAGATAACTCAGGAGGACTACAAGGATGTTGTGAGGTTATGCAGGGAGAAAATCAGAAGTGCTAAAGCCCAACTAGAACTTAATCTGACTATTGCCATAGAGGACAATAAAAACATTTCTTTCAATACATCTGTAACAAAAGGAAGATTAAGGAGAATCTCCATCCTATACAACTTCAGTCCCAGAGCTGCGGGTTCATAGGCTCTGCTAAGAATATTATTTTAATATTTATATATATATTAATATATATATGGTTCTTTAATACATTATGAAAACAAGCAGAAAAATAAGCCACGGACTTGTTTCTAGGGAGTTTCTTTATTAATTTAGGGGAGAAAATAAGGGAACTTGGCAAAAGTTCAAAAGGTTAGTTCATATGCAAGTCAAAATGTTCCACCACAATACTCACTCAGGATATATTATCTAAAAACATTCAAGGCAATATTCAACCAATTCACCACACTTCAGTCTGATCTAATACCTCCACCTGCAAGCCACCCAAAGCATCAAGAAAAGGTGTAAAGAAAAAGAAATGGAGGGAGCAAGAAAACAGAGAAGGAGAAAGAGGGAGAGATGGCTACCACTGAAATTTTATGGGAGGTTGGCTCTCACATGTCCAGGTGGCAGGGCCATGACACGTGGCACCTCAAAGCCTCTGGTTTTACCTGTTCTGGTCTCTATGGGCAAACCCCCAGGTGGGGCATTTGACCCACTGGCCACTCTGGGGTCCCAGGCCAGGGCGAGAGCAGTGTTCTCACTGTTCCTGCCAATCCAGCCTGGGGCAGGGGCTTCAGGAGCTGTGGGCTGTTACAGTTTTCCTGGGCTGTTTTTGACTGAAAGCTGCTCCAGGGCTTCCCCCATGTGGGCTCCATAGGCTGCCATGAGTGATATCATGCCACCCATGAGGTTTGACTCTTCCCTGCTGTCTCCAGACACACCACCCCAATGTGGTTCTAACCCTATAATAACTGATCTGGTGTCTAACACATCCTTTACTGGATAGAGGGGGAAACATAATGACAAAGGATAAGGAAAAGGTTGATGTACTTAACACCTTCTTTGCCTCAGTTTTTAAACAAGACTACTTATTCTTTGGGTATGCAGCCCCTTGAGCTGGAAGACAGGGACAGGGAGCCAAATGAAGCCCCCATAATCCAAGGGGAAATGTTTAGTGACCTGTTACATCACTTAGACACATACACACCTATGGAGCTGGATGTGCTCCAGCCAAAGATACTGAGGGAACTGGTGGAAGTGCTCATCGAGCTACTTTGAATCATTTCCCAGCAGTCCTGGTGAACCATGGAGGTCCTGGCTGACTGGAAGTTAACAAATGTAATGCCCATCTACAAGATGGTCTGGAAGAAGTATCTAGGGAACTATAGGCCTGTCAGCATGACCTCGGTGATGGGGAAGTTCATGGGGCAGATCATCTTGTGTACCATCACACAGCATGTACAGGACAACCAGGGGATCAAGCACAGTCAGAATGGGTTTATGGAAGGCAGGTTCTGCTTGACCAACCTGATTCCTTTCTGTGACAAGGTGACCCATCTAATGGATGAGGGAAAGGCTGTGGGTATTGTCTACTTGGACTTCAATAATGTCTTTGACACCATTTCCCACAGCATTCTCTGGAAGAAACTGGTAACTCATGGCTTGGGTGGGTGCACTGTTTGCTGGGTGAGAAACCATCTGGATGGCCAAGCCCAGAGTGATGATGAATAGAGTTACATCCAATTGGTGGATGGTCACAAGTGGTGTTCCCCAAGAATCAGTGTTGGGGCCAATCTTGTTTAATATCTTTATCAGTGGTCTAGATGAGAGGATCAAGTGCACCCTCAGCCAGTTTGCAATGACACCAAGTTTAGTGCGAGTGTTGACCTGCTGGACAGTGGGAAGGCTCTACAAAGGGAGCTGGACAGACTGGATTGATGGACCAAGGCCAATTGCATGATGTTCAACAAGGTGAAGTGCCAGCCCCTGCACTTGGGTCACAACAACCCCAATGCAGGGCTACAGGCTTGGGGAAGAGTGGCTGGAAAGCAACCCTGTGGAAAAGCACCTGGGGATGCTGGTTGACACCCATCTGAACATGAGCCAGCAGTGTGCCCAGAAGGCCAAAAAGCCCAAGGGCATCCTGGCATGTAACAGAAATAGTGTGGCCAGCAGGACCAGGGCAGTGATTGTTCCCCTGTGCTCAGCAGTGTTGAAGTGGCACCTTGAATCCTGTGTTTAGTTTTGGTCCTCTCACTTCAAGAAAGTCATTGAGGTGCTGAAGTGAGTCCAGAGAAAGCCAGTGGAGCTGATGAAGGGTCTGGAGTACAAATCCTAGGAGGAGCAGATGAGGGAGCTGGACTTGTTTAGTCTGGAGAAAAGGAGGCTCAGTGGGGATCTTATCACTCTCTACAACTACCTGAAAGGAGATTGTGGCAAGATGGGAGTCGGTCTCTTCTCCCAAGTAACAAATGATAGAACAAGAGTCAATGGCCTCCAGTTGTGCCAGGGGAAGTTGACATTGAATATTAGGAAAAATGTCTTCACTGAAAGGGTTGCCAAGCATTGGGACAGGCTGCCCAGGAAGTGGTGGAGTCACCATCCCTGGGGGTATTTAAAAGATGTGCAGATGTAGCACTTGGGGACATGGTTTAGTTTAGTGGTGAACCTGGCAGTGCTGAGTTGATGGTTATAGTTCATGACCTCAGAGATCTTTTCCAGCATAAACAATTCTATGACACTGTGAATCTCATTGTTTCCGACTGAAAAGCTGCCCACATCCAAGGAAGAAAACATTAATTGGAAAAAAAAATAGTGGTAGCCCTGTAACCCACTTATGTTTGAACAAGGTAGAGGGAGAGTTAGCATAAGAATTTCTTTGCTGTCCCATGCTTATTGTGTGGAAATGTATTGAATACAGGACTTCTGGAGGCACACAGTTTTCAGAGAGCTTGATGCTGCAATCCTTATGTCTGTTACAGAGAATCTACCTACTTGCAATGGATCAAGTAATTTGCATCTAGGAGTGTTGTTCAGCATAGGAGCTGACAGAATCTGATCAAGTTTTATTTTCTTAATTATTAAACTTAATTAAAAGCTGAAAAAACAAGCTCTGTAAAACAATTGAATTTGCTATTATTAACTCTTCTTTAACCACATTCAGTGTTGATATGCTACCAAGCCTATCTGAGTTGGAAGGCTTCCTAATATTTCTGCAAAATATAAAATATTAATCACTTCAGAAACATAATAATGCTTTTTCTAACAAGAATGAACTGAATTAGAAACAAGAAGGAGTAAGAAAAATTAATCTTTTTCAGCAATACGGGAAGCATATGCTCCATCCTCTCCAAATGCCATTGTATGCTATTTGGTGGGGCAGGCTGCTGAGTTTGGTGTTGATTTCTGCAACAAATTTATTACCTTTCAAACTTATGTCAGCTGCAGCAAAACAAAGAAGTATGTCAGTATGTTAAATTACAAATATTTTCCCCTTTTCAAAACGTTTTTCAGCACTAGTTAAAGGTTCAAGTTCTCAGAGTTTTTCTGCCTCTCAATTAATCTATATCCTTCTTCAGTACTCACACATGTATTTCCAGTCAGAACAGGTACACAGTTCTGCTGCACATAATTCAGTCGAAATATTCAACATTTGGTGATAAGCCAGAGTCATTTTTTTTTCCAGAGGGAATTCTGTAGTTTTCTTTTGAGAGAGAATAGGAATGAAAAGGGAATCCCAGAAATTCTCCTCTCATTAGCTCTGTGCTTGAAGTATTATTAACACTTTCATTTTCTCACTCCTACTCTCACCATGTGAATCTGGGTCATAACAGCATGCCTACCCTTCAGTGCTCTGAGTGGGTGGTTGTTTTGGCTAGCGCTAAGGCATACTTGCTTTGTGACACAGAGTGCCCTTATGGTGACACATACTTGTCTTTTTCAGTTAATTTTTATACTTTTTAAAAATCAACTTGTTTATTATAAAAGACAGACTAGAGAGTGGAATTTGTGTTATTCAGTATTCATATTGTTTTAACGTGTGAAAGGTAAACCTACTAAATATTTTAGCCTGTTCATTTCACAACACTGGATTATTCCCTAGACCATCTTTTTTTTTTCCTTACCAAAATACTTTTCCTTACTAAAATACTTCAATACCTACCCTACCCTTAAATACTACAACACATGCCTGATGTCTCTGGCTGGGTCTCTAGTACTAGATTATTAAAATCCCAAATGAAGAATCTGCAGAGCTAGAATTAAATTATAGTAGAAATTAAATTTATTTAGTGCCAGGCTTCTTATGTAAAGAAAGTACTAGACCTTTAAGAACTGCTGCATGAACAAAGGAACCAAAAATATGTGAAAGAAGCCGTATCTTCAAATTTCCCCATTAGCAGAACAACAAAATCAAGAGCTGCATGGTGCATGAAAGGTTTAAGTGATATGTAGCAGAATAGGAATGACACTTTTAGACTTGTGTCTTTCTAAACAAATGAAGTCTCCTATTGACTCTTCATGTGTCCAGTTGAGATGCTTCTTTCTATTCTGTTTGAGGAGTGGAAAGAGTCTGTAAGCAAATAATTCTGGACTTTTAGAAAAGGTGCAGAAATACGAGATGCTATTTTTCTGAAATAAAACATCTACTATTCTGACTGTGATTCCAATGAAGATAAAGAAAAGTGATGAATCCATGTGGTTCTGTTCTACCTTCCCAGTCATTGTGAAATGATCATTAATTAATTTAAAAATATTCTAAACAGCTGTTATTTTAAAAGGTCTCTCTAAAATCAGTACGAACAACCTGTTTAAAGTAGTTCACACCTGGGTTTCTTTTAGCCAACACATCAAGTGAATACAAATTGCTTGTGTAGTTATTATATACAAATATTAAGACAATACTAAAATTATATAAAGATATTAATACTGTTTGCTTTTACTGTTATTGCCACGAAACAAATGCAATATTTGCAACCTGGGTAATTAGCACCAGGGCTGTTCTATCTAAATTGCAAGTGAGTATCTCTATGCCACCCTTTTTCTTTGAATCTAATTAAGGCTAATGCATACTGCCCTACAAGAATTTGCAAGCTGTACCGAGAAATAATGCAGTGTTAGCTTTGTAATTTCGTGCACAGGGCACATTTGTGCTAAAGCTCTGTAAACTGGGCCCGTGGTCAAAAGGAGCAATTAGCACTTTGTTAGGATGCAATGATGTACTAATCTACACAGTCCCCAAAAGCAACTGTCTATTCCTTTTGCCCTGGTATACAAATTTTCTACAGTATGTACCATTCTGCCCCTAAAATAGCCCGTCACAGCACAGCTGTAAAAAAAGATTTCCTGTGATTAGAATATATGTATCAATTAGAATTTGTTTATTGGAAAAAACCCAGGTTGTTCCATTAATCCGTTATTCTGTGTTGAGGTAGCTGCACGGGTCTCTGAAACTGTTACACAGCTATAGCTGTTCCATTAAAGAGCAAAAGGGGGTCAAATTTAGGTGACAGAATATTTCCATCTGAATCTCCTGTAAAGCTTGCTCCTAACTAAAAATAAACTGTTGCAAGCTGTGATGTCCAGAAAAATACGCCTGGTGCTAAAAGTGGGTGGTAAAAATTATAGAAGCTATCAATAACACTGACAACTGTCAGTGGCCTAAACCCTAATTCACAGTGAGTGTTCCATATCCCCCTCTTGTGGCTGATACGTAAATGATGTGAGTCTATCACGGGTACCAGTTAAACTAACATTTAGTATAAATGGCCTTTGTGATGGTCATCAGAGATGGTTCACAGTGAAGGCTACAAGAAGCAAGGAGGAAAACAAGGCAGCATATTGCCAAGCATCTGAGAGTGACTAGTTCTTGTTGTTAAAGGCCTAGTTTCAAAGGCTGTTTTCCAAAAATCAGGATCGTTATAAGGTGTCTCAGCTGCAGCACCAACCAGCCGAAACACCTTCAGCCACTAACCATTCTGGAAAATCTTGGCAGCGCAATGTGCACCTACCCACTAAGGGGATACAGGCTAAGCATCCTCTCCTCCCTGTATCAGTTGCCTAAAACCAAGTGAAGACTAGAGTTCCCTATTTACCCAGAAAAAACTTACAAGGCTGACAGCATCTACCACAGGGTTACAGTCTCCAAAAAGCCTATGGGAAAACTAGGATGTTAGCTCCCTTGGTCTAATGCAGAAATGTAATCCTCAGGTCGAAGGACAAAATATAAAAGCAAGCTCTGTGAACTGACAGCACAGTCAATGACTTTAACAGAACAATCCTCCATGAGGACCTCTAAAATAAAAAGATATCCTTCATAGACATTGTCCACATACCTGTCTTTGATATTATGAGAAAGAGCTCTTTGGCTCTTCTGACTAGAACAATGGGCACACTCTGGGATTTGACAGAAGAAAGGAAAGAACAGTGAAAAGGTTTATACATAAATATCATTACATAAATTACTTGCAACACTGTATAAATTAATATATTCCTTCCGAAAGAAATGGAATCTCTTGTGACTTATGATGAGACTATTTAGATGAACTTTAACATATAGAATACTCTGACATTATACAATTTATTAATGGGACTGTTACACAGCAAAAACGGATCTACTAAGGTCATATCAACTACTTGTCCAGCTCATTCAATTTCTTGTGCAAGCAGGAGTACCTGATTCATTTGATTTCCTCCATCTGTCTTTCTGTTTCCCCAGTTCAGCACTCCAGGACACCACCTTTTGCAAAGAATGCTTTAAATTTGCTCTGGAAAGAAAACAGAGTAGCCTGGATGTTATCCAACAAGGCTAGGCATAGAGAGGATTTTAGAGGTTCTCTGCTTGGTTTGCTGTTAAGCTGCAGAAAGCTTTATGCAGCTATCTGAAATATTTGTAACTGAATTAGTTTTCAGTTACTTCATTTAGCTGTCATTGTCAATGAGTTTTGTAACAGAGCAGTGGTAGGTGAGGGGTAGATAATATGTTAACAAGAAGGCTGTTCCTGTCTCTACTTAGTGTCAGCACCTGCCATTTGGGATTCTCTCCAAAATTTGTGTTCTGTTTGTGAGAACACTGAAAAACAATGAAGAGAGTTACTGAGAATTCTAGTTCTTGTCTACGCTTATATTTCTGGACTTAGCAAATTAATAAAGAAAAAGAAATGACCATACAGAACTTTAAGTTTTCAGATATGTTTTCTGCAGTAAATGAAAACAACATCCTGCCAAAGATTCAGCTTTTGAACATATTGTTTAATATTCATAAAGGAAACTTTAAACTGATTATGTTCCAAACCCAATTTTTTTTTAATAGAGTTTTGCTGAAAATTGTGAATTGCTCATCTGCTTAATATTTTTTATTTAAATAGCACAGCATATTTCAATATATGGTGCTATCATGCTGTTAAAAATATTGGAAATGATTAACACCGAAAGAGTATTTAAAATTTAAACTGTTTCACCATCTGTGCTGTTTGTTTATTTTTCTCATTTAATTCAACTTGGACAGTGAAAACAGATTAGTTTGTTATTCTTTTTCACTCTCATGTGCTAGCATAATGATTCAGTGTTTCTGCTACAAACACTGCAAGGGTATATTTCTCTCCAAACTGCCATATCCAAAAATGCTGTTTTCATATAGTTAAAAATAAATAAATATGTAAACATAAACCCAAACACAAATAATGACTTTATTGAAACAATTACATGATTGGCCCATTGATACTGATTTTTATGTCTGTAACTTTTCCCAACACAGTACAGGCAAAGCAGGCCTTGCACAGCTGGTGCACATCTGTCGGGTGTACTGGGTGTCTTTTGCAGAAAGGTTGTCAGCTAACCAGGACAAAGGATGCCTGCAGTGTGACGGTGAGGTGCACTTGTCTTTGGTAACACAATCTATGTTACTTTTATGTGATGAATGGAAGATAAGTGTGAATACTTTTTTAGTGGCCCACCTTCATGCAGAATGTCTTGCCCACCTGACTGTTGTAATTAAAGAGCACGAGATTCTTCAGCTGCAAAACCAGTGAAGATGAAAACAAATTGCAAGATCCAGATTTACCACAGAGTGGTTTCAGCTCTGCTATCCTGTTACAACTTTGCTGTTCAGTTGTAATATCTCAGAGACATTCTTCTTCCATACTAAAATGACAAAAAATCTGAAACAACTGAATCCTGATTTGATGTTCCCCCTGACGCAGAGAGGTCACATCCCAAGGCCATTTATTTCCTCGGAATCTGACAGAGGAGTAAGTCCTCACTGAACTACTTATAGCATGAAAACAAAAAGTAAATCTGTTTGGGTAGCATCAACAAACACCTCCTTTGTTCCATGTTTTCAGGCACAATGGCTAGAGATCAGTGTCATCTCTTAAGTTAGAGTACATTTCATGCATTCCTCATAAAATATTTCCTGAATCATGCCACAATCACCCTATATTTATTGATTCTAAGCCCAGATTCAGTGGCAAAGATCTAAGCCTGAGATCTCTGGTTTTTTTTCTCAAAGTAAAACAAAATAAAACTGATTTCATATAATTAAAAACTTCAGATTGTTAGCATTCTCTCCTTACCCCTTGGTTATGCTTCTCCTGGACAATTTCCAGCAACCAATCCCCTGTAATTCACTGACTAGCTGCAGTGTTTTGAATTTCAACTGAACTTTTTACGTCTGTAGTGAAAGAGGCAGAAATAAAGAAAAAAAGTTAAAATGTCTTCTAAACGAAACATGTTTTTCTTGACAATTGACTCTGTGTGGATCCCACAGTGACCAGAGTTAAAAAACAACACTCCGCTCTCCCCTCCCCCAGTAACATCACAGTGTATCAGGATAATAAGAAAGACTAAGGAATAAAAAAGAAAGAAAAAATATGACTTAGAAGTAACATCTTAAAATGTTTACAAGTGGCATCTTTATGAATGTGATAAAGAAATGAAGAACAGGTATAATCAAATAGGTCTTGTATTACATATTATTTGATCAGATAGATTTGTTTTGTCCTTAGATTTGTTTTAGCCTCTAATTTTGAGAAGAATTCCCTTGCATAGTAATTTCCTGGGATTTGAAAGGTCTGACACGCAACATTAATGGTAGTCACTTTCACTAATAGTTCTCCACTCTTGTTTTTCAAGAAAAAAAAAAAAATCACACTTTTCAGAGATATAATTTTCTTACTCACTTTCTCAGGGGGGATTAAAATGTTAAGCCCTTTATTCCTTTGATGGGTCTGGAATGGATTGTGAATATGATACTGCAAATTAGCAGAAAGATCTTATTTTGTCCAAATTTTTGAATCAGCCTCTGTCAAAGAATCTAATCAAACCTGCCGCTCTTATGAACCCTGACATGGGCAACAAATGTGCTGCTGAACTGCAACCTGCTAGACGTAGCAAATCTTGCCATAAACACACTTAAAAACCTGGATTTTCTATTGATTCCAGCTTGGTTTTGCTGTAAGATGACTTCTGTAGCTGGACCACATTGATATTTCTGTGAGAAAGGTTACACTGTATGTGTTGATCATATCCAATTTAAAAAACATTGAAGTCACAATAATGGGGCTATTTGAACATTTATTGTTGAACAGTGAGAAACAATGTATTTGCTGATGTCAAGGAAGATTCCATATGTGCTCAGACACCAGCAAATGCAGAAGTAATTTACCTATTCTTCCACAAGTCCTTGGAAAGGGTTTTTTCATTATTAGCTCAAAAGAGCCTTAGGTTCAAAAATAAATGGTCAAATTGTCTCAGAAACTGACATTCAGAACTAAGCTTTGCTTTTTATTCATACTGCAAAGTGAGTGATTTTTGATTTCTTCCTCTCCATAGGTATGGCTTGCAAACACACTCCCTTGTTCTCTGTCTCCTCTCTATGAATGCTGCACTTTCCGTGCTACATTCAGCAGCAGAGCTTACTCAGATGGCAGCTGGTCATTTTAGGGCACTGTGTAGATTCTGAATCCTCCACCCAAAACTAAAGGTTAGATTTTCAAAAGAAAGATAAGAATTAGGTAAGCAGGTGTTGCTAAGTTCAAGGGGGCTTAAACAGTAAACTCACTTCACCTCCAGTAGAAACTCACGACAGGAATTTGGGAAATTTTTCTCAGGCCACACCCAGTAGGGAGTTTTGTCCAAATATGGATGTCATGACTGCATCTTTACAATACCATCCTTCACCAAATCTGAATGGTATCAAACCTGTTCCAAGGGCTTGTTTGCTACATTATGATTCCCGAATGTAAGTAAGCAAGAACAAAGGAGTCTGTATAAAGTGGACAGAATAAAAATGTCGAAAAAGAACAGTGGCTCAGCAAGTATCTGTGGGTATGAAGGCTATAATAATATTAAAAAGCTAAATATTTTCAAATCAATCCAGTCAAGTGCCTATTAAAAAAAAAAAAAGAGAAAAAAGAAAAAAAAGAAAAAAAGGAAAAGCTCTCTTTTTTTCCTCAGCTGTGGTGGTGCAGCACCTGCCATTAGCTGTGGTGGTTCCTATTTTCATATTGTCTGACAGTAGCAGTTGGACTGAGCCAGAGCCAGTGAGGCCGAGAGGCAGACTCCCTGCTTCCACAAAGCTGAATTTAATAAGATGAGAACAGTATGCCAAGATGGTGAACTCCCTCCCTAGCACTTATCATGACACTAGTCACTCAGCAGGGCCCTTATTGCAGCAGTAATCTGGGTGAGCCTGGCAGAGCGTCCTGCTTACAAGTTCAATATAATAGAACAGCAGGGCACTGGAGGCCTGGCAGAAAAGCTTAGCAAAGTTAAAGCCTATTACATTATGCTTGAAAAAAATGGCTCTCAAAATATTATATGCGGAGCTAAAACCTGGACATTCCAAATGCAGTGACATACTAAACCTCCTCTATAATGGTGCACTCATTAGTCTATAGACACAAGCAACATGGATTTAAAAGTCCATAACCTGAATGGAAATGGATATGCAAATTTGTTCTTTTCTTCTGCTTGGCTAGAATTTAATAGGCAACACTAGAGCATAATATATAGTGAAACTTGAATCTGTTCTGAGCTGCATTAAGTTGTTGAAGTTAGAAAATCTCTTCTCTGCATTTTAATCTCTTTATATTTTCATAAATAACAAAAATTGGTTGGAAGTAATAACCCATCTCACTGCTATATTTTGGTATGTGAACAGGAAATCTCAACCCTGTGGCAAGGAAACTGTATCAGATGCAACCTTAACGTAGTGACATATGACCACGAGCCCAACATAATTTAAATTAACGCAAAATAAACATTTTAGTGTGAGCTGCCCACAATAATATAATAAAGTCAGACTGCTGTTCATTGGATTATTACTTATTTGATTGAAAATTTTAAAGTCTATTTTACTCCCTATTTTTAGCTTCAGTGGTGTTTATTATAGTATAGATTTGAAATTAATCAAAAATGGGCTGATCCAACCTTGAAATATGGTTTGAATAGCATTTTGGAAAGAGAATTTTACTTGATAGGAATTGCCAGAAAATTCTTTCCATTTGGTCAAAAGACCCTAATGATCAATTCCCCTGAAACGAATTCTAACATGATAAAACAGTTAAAAAGAGATGGAAAAAGAAGAAATAAGCATAAACATAAGGTTTACCTGTAATGAGAAGTGTGTCACCTGACCACTTTTCAAAGTCAATCAGGCTTTCATTAGCCTAAACACAAGCCCTTAAAGTCCTATGAGATGCATTTGAGGGTTCCATGTAGTGTATATTCACCATTCCAGAAGAGCTAGTGTCTCCTGTGGTTTCTGCACCATGTAGGTCCCACATACAATGGAACTGCATGTCCTTTCAGCTGCAAGGAACCTCAAGAGGTCTCCAGTCCAACATCCTGCCCAAAGGAGGATCAATACAGCATTCAGATGATGTTGCTCTGGACTTTGTCCGGCAAGGGTCTTGAAAACCTCCAAGGATGGAAATTTCATAGTTTCTTTGGCCTCCTGTTCCAATGCTTGATTATCCTCACAGTGGAACTTTCTGTCTGTATCTCTTATAAGTTATAACTTTATCTGTTTTAATTTATAGCTCTCATTCTCCCATTGTGCTCCTTACTAAAGAAATTGTGTCTGTCTTCTTAAAAACTGCTTCTTAGGTATCAGAAAGCTGCTTTAGATGCCCCACACCTTCCCTAAACAATCCTACTCTCTAAAGAAGCAGAGTTCCTTCAGGTTCTCCTGACAAGGCATGTGCTGTAGCCTCCTGACCATCTTGGTAGCTCTCTGCTAGGTTTGCTTAAGTTTACTATCATCTTCCTTGAACTGGGGAGCCCAAAACTGAAGGTAGGATTCCAGATGCAACCTCACAAAGTGGCAGAGGGGAACAATCTGCCCTACTGGCTACACTCCTGTTGATACCTCCCAGTATGTGCCAGTCTACTGCCAGACCTACTGGCTACACTCCTGTTGAAACCTTTCAGTGTGCTTAGACTACTGCCCTCCAGGATCCCAGGTCCTTTTCAGCAAAACCTTCTGGTTCTAGGGTGGTAGAGCTGGTGATCTGGTGACTTCCTTGAGTATCTTAAAGAAGATTTTATCCATTTCCTAATACTGACCACATCATCTGTAACACATTCCTGCTACAATGTTGCTCTTACCAGCCTCTCCTCTCATTATAACCCACAAATCCTCAGCCACCCTATCTACTGTTCCACAAAAGATCTCAATACATCCAGGCTGCTTCCTCACCTAGTTAGCCCTCCTCTTCCTTGAATTCACTGCCTGTCATTCCTAATGAGCCTGTATGCTCCTTATAATGCAGAGCTCCTGCCACATCTCAGTTATTCTTATGATGCCTTAGTTCTGCACCTGCACACAGTGTTCCAGTTTCTCCTGTTTGCTTCCCAGACTGTGTGCATTTGTGCACAAACACTTGAGGCAAACCTTCTTTTAACCTGTCTTATCCTTCCTGAGGGCTCTCTTGCTCCTGTCACCCTGTCCCATGTATTTACTGCCCCGACTTCTCTTCCCTCACTTATCTGCAAGCTGTCATCACCATCCCCTGACGTACCTGGTTTAAAGCCTGTTGGCAAAGATCATATGTGTGCATATTTTGGATACTCTAGGGCACCTCAAATGGAAAGTACTTGCGTTTAGACAGTTAAATCCTGCCTTTAGTGTCTGAGTCCAAGACTTACAACTGCTTCTGTCTGGTCATGTCTATTTCTCATCTTGTCCTTCCAGTCTGTGCCACTTTATTGACCATTCAGACAGAGGAACAGAACATTATATAGGTTTTCCTTATAAACACACAGGAAGAATATTTTAGATGCAGATTTTAGGGTTGTTTTTGAGGAAAAACCTTCCTGTGTGAAAGAAATTTACTTCCTTTTAAGTATCACCTGACAGAATCCGGCCAAGTGCTCAAGCTGCAGCACATACGCAGCAAAATCAGCTAAAAACTAGCACAAGGGTTAACAGTATTTCACAGGTGTGATAAACACAGCAGGTAGAAAAACCTTAGGTAGCACACAGCACTTAGTCAAGGTGCCTGAGTGCACTAATAGCCAAAATGGCCTTGACCTGCCTCAGCTGGAGCCTCCATCCAGACCCACGGGTCCAGGAGCTCTACTAAGCTCAGCCTTGGGTTGTTGTTTCTTTCCCAAGCTTCTCTAGAGGAGTGCTGGTTTTCAGCTCAGCTGTAGCTATGCCCCTGTCTCTCAGTGTGTGCAGTTGATCCTGGCACCTATGGACTAACTTCCTGGCTCGACCTGGAGTCTGCCTGGCAATTGCTGGACCTGACTCTGACCTGCAGACTGACTTCTCAGTTTGAACTCACTTCACCATGAACTTGCCTGGTGAATTCAGCTCTTGGTTGGGTCTGGCTACTATCTCTGGACCTGCTGTGCTCAGGTGCCATGGGAAGGCACCTGATTGATGAGAACCCTGCCCTGCTGACCCTTGGCTCTCTGCCCTTTAGGGGCTCTCTGGCCCTTGCTGCTCCTTGATGAAAACTGTTAAAATGGTTAATGCATGGGTACTGGGAGCTAAGTATGCAGTCAAAGCATTACTGGGAATACAGCAGAGGCAGCGCTTGGAGTTTTAAACCAAAAAGAAGTTTTAAAAAACATCACCTGTTTACCTTTCCAGTTTTCCCCTGCAGTTCTAGATTTCTGACTAAACTTAATATGTACTGATCTCTCTATTACCTTTGAATGCCCCTATTTAGGTACTAGTTTTCTTGCCTCAAACCCTCTCTGCAGTGCCTTTTTATATTCTGCTCTGTTGTTGTGATAAGTGACTGTCCCCTTACTGAAGAACTTTAACATTAGCAGGATTGAGGCTTTCCCCCTTGGAAAGAGACACCTTGTGGCTTTTGTGGAAAATGTTAATGGTTCCCATAACACAGAAAAGAAATTTTCATTGTAAATTACAACTATCATCACTCCTCAATTTACTGACACTTCTGTGCTGGCAACAGAACTGAGAGCCGTTTTTTTGTTCTGCATCCTGTCTCCCTGGTACACCTGATGAGGAACTGAGGACATGCATAGTGTCTCATAACCCCTGCAAGCTATAAAGACCAACCATAGTGCAAATGCTTTCCATACCTGCAGTTCATCTGAAAGGATTCCAGGTCTAGCATCAGGTTAAAAAAAATCCAACCAGTTTATGAAAAAAACAACCTTAACTCTGCCCTGCAGTATCTGTTGGGATAATCATTACATTGAGTTCTTTGGACATCTGCAGTTGCAAATTACATGGAATTTGTTTGTGAAGATGCTGGAGCTGGGATTTACTCTTAGATTATTTTTTCCATTGGCATTTTGAAATATACACAGTTCTGTTCCCTACTAGTAAGTGAGCTTAAACTACTGTGTTCTTCTGAATTTGTAAAATCCATGGAAGGATTTTATTTATTGATAAACCACATCAGCAAAAAAATTCCTGGCTAGGATTAGACCCCTTCATGCAAATAAGCATAAGAGCTTTAGAGAACTGTGGTGTCCCAGAACACTTTTCAAGGCCTGTGGGTATGACTTGCACGCACCAGAGCAGCTAAGCCTTTAATCTCAATAGAACCTCAGTCAAAAGGCACTGTAAAGAGGGCCTTGCTTTGCTTTGTGGAGAAGCCTCTGGTGTTAAAAGGTAACGGTACGACTGATGTCCTCCTGTGCATATCCAACACCTTGAGCAAGATGCACACAAATAGAGCCTTGATAATATTACCAAAGAAGAATCTTTTGCCATTTTAAGTAGTCTGACACTGGGTGAATGGCTTTAGCTTTATCACCTATCATCTAGTGATGAAACATTCCCAGGCAAATGGTGTGCTCTGGACAGCATTAAATATTTCTGGTAGGGTTTTGGATATCTTATCAGTATTAGGTTGGTATTCAACCATTTCAATGTCATATGTAGGATAGATAGTATCTTCAAATTATTTTGTTGCTGAAGCCATAATTACTGGCAGCAAACTTTACAAATAAGCTTTTAATATTATAAGACATCAGGAACACTGCAAAAACCATCAGCAATGCAGTTTTCATGGAAGAAGCAATTCCTTTGGATATTCTAACTGATGGGAGCAGCGTACTTGTCACAGAGAGAACAAGTGAAAGGAGCCCTGGAACAGAAAGCACCATGTAGGCAGTGTTATATAAAGCTGAGTGTGCCACTTGGCTCGTGTATAGCAGCTGTTATTCAAAACCATATGGGAATTTCCGAAGACAACTTTTATTCTTAGGTTCCTCATCTGATTTAGCAGAGACAAATACATAATAATGAGTATGTGCATTCTTGATGAAATTCCAAGGAAAAGGTGTTCCCACACACTGAAAGCAAAATCTTAATGCCTTTGCATCTTGGAAATCTCTTAACTGAGATACTTAAGACAAATGAAATAAATGTTTCATTTTGTGAGACCAGACGGCTAACACCTCACAGACTGAAACACCAGCTGCCAATTTGTCTGTTGGTGTTGGGCTTTAAGTTACTGCACACATTGGGAGGAGAAGAATAAACTTTTAATTTATGTCAGATTTATTATTTCACAATTTGAATTTTAGTTAAGTTCACATTGAGCAGAGCAACAACCTGAAGCATATCCTTGCCCTTTTCTCTTAGGCAATATTTTCTTATATGTACTTACACCATCTTGATGTGAAAGATGGGCAGTCATGCTTAAAAAATCCAATTCTTCTTGAGTTCCAAAGATCAGTGTCAGATGAGTAGCTGATTGTGATTTGCTTTGGGTGATGACTTGCATTTTTTTTTTCTATTGATATCTATTTCCAGCAATGAATCCAGCTAGGTGTGCAGTACAGTGTAACTAATCTTCCATATTCCACCAACTATGTTCAGTGACATAAAAAGCCAAGATTCACCATTATTGATTTGTATTGCAATAGTCCAAAGATACTATGGCACAGTGTATGCAAACATCCTGTTTGAAGAAATCTCAATATAATTTTCTTGTCCAAGACAAAATACATATATACTGCTTGAACAAAATTTTGAATTATTATGCAATGGAAGGATTGGATGTAGTGTATACTAAGCCAATAATTCCAACTAACTCCATAACCCTTTTTTACCAGACCTTAGCACTGAAGGTTTAAGGTATCATTGTTATCTGTACTCAGTATTAGTTTGGATATGGGAGACTAACTCATCATGATTTAAAAGATAATTGAAGTGCCTTTTGTACAGCTTATGTAAAAACTAACTTGATGGTATATCATACCATTTAAAACTATTACAAAATTTTTTTCCTATATTCTATAGTGTCAGATAATAGTAACTACAGAACTGCTTGCTGGAAAAATTGTTCATAATACATTTCTAGTAGGCTACTAATAGTGAAAACAGCTTAGTCAAAGCTAAATATTTTATATCCACTAAACAGGTTCTGTGAATTAGGAGTAAAATGAGCTGTTGAATTGCACTGTTGGGTAAACAATGTGAGAAAGAAAAACAGTTGTTTGTCTTGAGAGTCAATATACCCAAAAAGGAATTATTTTAATAATTGTTATTCTGTGGACATCATATATTTGAATTCCTTTTAAAACAATTAATTCAGGAAAGAAATTACTTAGTAATTGGAAGATGAACAACCCCATTTCTTAATAATAGCAACAACAACAACAACAATAATAATAATAATAATGATGATGGGAATTTTTATTCAGGACAAATGGGTCTTCATTTTTCCTTGGCCAAGAATGATTGTGAATCTGTAACTGAGGTCTTTGTAGGAAAAAAAACACACTAGAATTTTATTATATTTTATTATTTTATTTTATTTTATTTTATTTTATTTTATTTTATTTTATTTTATTTTATTTTATTTTATTTTATTTTATTTTATTCAGGAATGAAAGCTAAGTCATCAATGTTAAGTTTGCCTTTTTTCCCTATCTGGGAGTCCTTTGACTCCTGAAGAGTAAAATAATCAATAGAAGTCCTATACTGTTGGACTCCTGTAAATGAAAATCCATAAATCCAGTTTTGCCTGCTTAAATGCAATGTGGTAATATGATTCAAGGGAGTCCAATTGGCACATTTTAAGTTTCCTTTATCCCATTTTATCATATTCAAACCAACACTGAGTATAATTTCTCATTGTAGACTAACTGCAGTGCCTATTTTTCAGATTTTAGAATGTGCTGAATATGTCATTTTATATTTTCCCTCTAGTAGCACTCTCAACAAGATATTAGACCACTTCTGATCCCAACTCCTGATTTTCCTCTGGTTACTGGCTGCTTTAAAGTCTCAGCTCCATCATAGGAGTTAAACCAGTCGCTCCAAATAAGGAAAGGCTTTTTAGTGAAAGAACTACTTAACGGTTGTTTATTCTGAAAGCAAAAGAATGACACTAAATGAAAGTATGCTTGTATATTTGATTTCAATGTTGCACTGACCAGATGAGAAGTGAGACAAGTGAGCAGGGTTCAAACACAGATATTCTGCTATCTGGGGTAGTGGAATGGATCTGTATGGACTTACACAGTTAGTATAAATTACAGCTGATCTGACCTGCAGTCACTTTCATGCCTGTCTGTGCTTTGTGGTACTGATAAGGAGCTGCTCAACTGCTGTAAGCCCTTGACCTTTCACTTGTCTAAAGTGGTAAGTGTGAAATTTGTGACCAGCTATACTTTGGTGCAATTTCAGTGCACATCAAGATCATGGCAGGAGATGGATGAATTGAACTGGATAGTGTAAGAGCCAACAGTGCAGACTGAAATTCCGATATAAGATCCTTGGAGAAAGGTTCATCTTTATATTGCACATCAATATTGTTCAGTGTTTGCTATTATAATAAACCTATACCTATAAAGACAACTTCAATTTCAAATGTGCTATTTTACTCTAAAAGGAGAATTTAACAAAAAGATATTTACCAAATAAAACCAACCTATCCTTTCTGCAACTTCCTCTGCGGTCAGGAAATTAAAATGGTACGAACTTGTGTATGAGAGCTCGACTCTACATATTTACAAGGGTGTTAATGTCTCTGTTTATGTTTATGACATCACATTAAGAAAACAAATTTATCATAATCTCAAAGTAAGCCAATACTAAGAAAGATTTCAATCTCCATATTAATTTTCTAATGGGATCACACTTACTATTTTCCACTCCCTGTTTCAGATGGATAGAAGGCCACAGGTCACAGGTCAAGAATGTTTTGAGGATGGAATGCCAGTCTTTTCTTTTCTGAAAAAAAAGTAAATGTACTCTTCAAGAGCATTCAAAGTGTATTTTGCTAGCCAAAAAGTAGTTATGTATAAAAATATATCAATATAGCTATATATGAAAATATTTGCAGTCAGAAGACAGTGAGGTGATTATCACTACAAGTTATTAATATCTAAGCTATTAAAAGACCATGCAGGGTTGGATCTGCCTACCAGTGTTATAGTAAACAGAACTGCTTTCTCATTTGTAGTCATGACCTATAGGTGATTCTCTGCCCTTAGTCTACTTTAATGCCTTGCAGCAGCTGTTAATTTCCTGCTCAGGCTGATGTTCGATCTGAGACTCCTGTTCCTTTACTGTATCCTGAAATTTCTCCATTCACTGTGTGTCATGCCTGTCCTTTACAGACTCCAGAATCCATGATGCATCCCACCACCCCTGCTCCTTACAGGCCTCCAGTGTTGCTCTCCAGAGATCTCCAACTGCGTACAGTTTTCTATGGCCACTGTTACTTGATAACCCTCCAACTTTGTAACAGCAACATCAAATGAGAAAGGTCTCTACCCTGATGGAGTCATGCACCAAGACAAAGAGGTGAGAGGCCTGAGCAGCAAATGCAAGTTTGCTGAAGAGGAAGATATGGCTGAGCAGGGACCTACGGGGACCTGCTAAATTTCAGCTCACTCGAAACCAGGAATTTCAGGGTTATTTCTGTATGGGTGCACTTGAACATAGTGGGGACCTCAGGGCACTAGCAGGACCTAATGGCACTGCCTTCCCTCAGCTCAGGGCCTTTGCTCCCCACTGGAGCTTGGCCTCAGACCTGCCTTCTCACCCAGAACTTGTCAGGTGATCTCAACTTGTGGTGGGACCTGGCCATCACCTCTGTGCCCGCTCTGCTCCACTCCTCTGCCTGACGAGGTCCTTGCTCTGCTGACCTGCAGTACCTTGGCAGTGTCATTAAAGTTTTAAATCCACAATCAGATTAAAGAATAATTAGTTAATTAGAACATTCAATTTCTGATTCAGTAGACCAGTGGTAGGGTTTCTCAACAAATTCTTAGAGGTGAAAATAGTAGCCACATGAGTGTTAAAAAATCTGTATTGAAGGTGGCTTCTGTTCACACACTTTAAAATTGGGAAATGAAATTTTTCAATGAGGTAATTTGTGAGTTTATCAGGTACTTTATACTTTACTATTGAACTACCCTTACATACATTAAGGCTTCAAAATTCATTACTCATGCCCTTGCAAAAGATAATGGAGTTGCTCATTCTAGCTGGAGAGCATATACATGTTCTGTAATCACTGTAGATGGAATTGTACCCAAGCCATATTCTTGGTTAGTAGTCAGTCAACAGAATATAAGAAATGTATAGATCAGACTAACCCAAGCAAACAGCCAATGGCTTACAGTCATGAATATTCAGAAGAATATTGGGCTAATGCACACCCTTGAACTAATTTACCCATTTATTCACTCTTCTACATTATGTAAAAAGAACAGTTTGGTGTAAGCTCAGAAAAAGGTGCTACTTAAAAATTCTCTTCCATACTGACTCAGTGTTTCATATATCAGAAAGACTGATGAGTATGAAAATCTTAGTTTTGGCAACCTGGAAAAAAAACCAGATTAAATGCAAACCTGAATATAGTTTAGCATGAAAGTTTATGACAATTGTAAAAAATGTGCTTTTGAAAGAAAAAATACTGAATATTTAATACTGCAAATAAGTAGTATGTAGAATTATGCCTCAGGGCTCTTTTGCTATGTTGAGTGGATTTAATTTAATGTAGAAGAGATGAAAAAATAGTATACAGTACACACTTTTCCAATCTACCAGGTTTTTGTTATGGTTGTAGAAAAGCAGGAGGGAAGTTGCACAACTAATGGGAAAAACCTCTAAATTAATTTAAATATGAGTACAGCAATACAATGTCCACCTTGCACACAGTATAGCAGAGAAAACTGCTACACTGACAGTAGAATGGAGTTCACTCATACAAATATTTTTACTTACACAAGAGAGAAAATCATTATCATCAAGCCTGCTCTTATGGAGGTACCTGTGAAACAAATTTGGAATTAACTTTTCATTTAACATTACAAACAAATTTTGAATACTTTGCTATATTGGAAATGAAAAACCCCAATCCTCAAAACAAACAAAGAAACAAACCAAGAAAACCAAAAAAGCAAGACCCCTCAATGAAGAAGCTTTTCTAAAGTCATGTGTTTTGGTCAAAGCTTGTAATGTTAGCTCTATATAAGTGGAGTATTTAAAAAAGCTTCATAGTCTATAGAAAGCTGGAAACAATTTAGCAAATGCTTTCTGCTAGAATCAGCACTTAAAAAAATAGTACCTTATTTATACTCTGTAGATTATGGCTTATACAACCACATCTTCTACCAATATAAAATGTTACGCTTGTACGAACACAGGAGGCAGATCAAGTAATTTGTTGAGAATACTGAAAAAGTGCAACTCCTGTCAGAGCTGTACCTCCTTGCATTCTGCCAGGCTCAATACCTGAACTGCATCTCCACGAGTTCTTGGTTTCACTGAGGCTTATTCTATGTAATTTATATGCTGCTAAACACATTCAATAAATAATGACTGGTCACCCACTTAACCTGCATTTGCTTTACTCACGCAACAGAACTGGACATACCCCAAATGAGATTGTATAATATAAGACCTACAGTAGTTTGGAAATACACAAAACTATGTGCATCCTTATAACAAAATTTGAGGGACTTTCATAAAATGCAGAGATTTACCAGAGTATTCAGTCAATCCCTTGGAATCTGTATAAATACTTACCTCTTTTATTTGTTTCAGCATCATAATCAGATAAAGAAGGGTATTGATTAGTCTCTCTTTTTATCCTAGCATTCTTAACAAGGTGACAGTACCATTTCTCTTCAGTATGCTTTGAAACTCAAATATTCTGACATTTAGAATTTTTAAATTACCTATTATGAAGGTATTAATTAGTTCATTGCTTCATCAAAATACAACTAGCTATTTGTACAATTCTACATTAACATCTAATTCTGTATTCATAAATAAAATGATTATATATATGCCAGTGAAGTGCTGTAACCTGCTATTGTGTCATGTAACCCTTGGGGCATTTTCCTTTACATTTGCAGTCAGATTTCACTGTAAAAGTGAACGGCATATATGATTCAAATGGGCTCCAGGCAGATGCTCAGATTTTTCCTGAAAACATATAAAGGCTTCAGGGAAACATCTTCCTTTGGTGATCGTAAAAGCACCACTTGCATATTTCTATATGGAATATGCTTAGAACCTTGTTCACAAACACAGGGAGAACTGAGAAGCAAAGCTGAGTGGTTCTGGTACCCTAAGGATTTCTGAGATAATAACTATGAGCAGAAGGTTCCTGTGCAGATAGCAATGTGCTACAAATAATGGTAGATATCTTACTATTCTTAAATGCTTGGCAGTGCTCTGCTCTGGGGCTTTACCAAGCTCTGTTATAAAACTAGGTATTAATTTTGGACTTGAGAGATATTTCCATAACTGAGAACCATCTGTAATTACAAGTTATAAATGCTCTGGACTAAAGCATTTATATAGACACAAAATACTGCATATTTATTCAGAAAGTAATAGTATTAGTAGTAGCATGATAATGGATGTTAGAACTTCTCATTTTAAAACAGTTTGTGGCTTTCGTAGCTGCTTTATGGGAGAAATGCTGCCTTGACGAAATTACACTAACAAGTTAATCTTATCATCACATCATAACCACTACTAAATAACAGCTTGTTATGTTCATCTAAACTTTTATTTAAGTAATAGTGACGGTAGCCTAAGGGTGGGAGAAAATTCTTTGTAAACCAGTATCCAAAACCATTGGTAAAGGAGCTGCATCCAAATAACTTTTTCTATCTACATCCAAGGTTAGTGTAACTGGAAGTGAAACATTTCTTTATTTGTGTTGCTGAAATACATTTTTTTGTTTTGTTTAATTTTGAGCATTTCTTTCCTATATGATTTGGTTATATACAGTTGCCTTTTGTGTCCATCCCTGGCTTGTTACTTTCAAGGTGGTCTGCATTTCCGATTTTGTGATGGGATGTTACTTTGGTTTCCTTCTGTTTGCTTTTTCTCCCTCACTGCTATTCTCTTCAGAGGCAGAGAATCCATCACACCTTCATGTATTTCATGTAAGCTGCTTCACTTGTTAGAAAAATCTAGTTTAGAGGCCTAATTCAGGTCTTCATTGAGCTTTCTCTCATATTGTTCCTTATGTAGCAAAGCAATTTCAAAGCCTGTAAATACATTCTAGTACCTGTGTCCATCATGTGACACTCAGGACAACCCTTCTCTTGGAATATTACTACTTTTAAAAATTGACTTTCTTTGTCAGACCTTTTATGTATGTTTTTGAATAATGCTTTTTCTATGCCTTCTAACTGTACTGCAACAGAGTTCTGTCTTCTGATTTTCTCTCTTAACCTTTTCTTTAGGTGTGTTACATATTTCAACCCTTAATATTATTTCCCCTTTTCTACCCATCTGCTTATTTTAGCTGCTTCTTCCTCTCTGCTGAATTCTGTACAGACTTCCCATCCCCCTGTCCACTCCTTTAAACTCTCCCCCATAGCTCTGTCTATCCTCTCAGTTGGTGCATTTGTGACCCTTCTGTTCAGATGGAACCTGTCCCACCTATATAGGCTCCATCTGTTCGAAAATGTCCCACAAACCTAAAAGGGGACAGAGGAAGTTCTCCTCTACAGAATTGACGTCACTAGGTGGAATTCTCCTGGGGTTCTGGCCCTGAAGCATCAGTAGCATTTACAAACAATAAAAAGGCTTCTTGCTGAAAGGAATTCCTGTGAACAATGTTACCACAATACCTATCTATTTGCATGTATACTTCTCAGGACCCGATCCAAAGTCTAAGTCATTGGGGATTTTCCACTGATCTCAGTGGACTTTGGATCAAGCCTTCATTTCAGAAATACATGTGTTCAAAGGACGGGTTGAAAAAATTGCAACTTCTGCCAAGACCAGCGTGTTTAATAACGTTAATTAATAATTCACTTATCTTTACTCAAAAACTATGGCAACTAAGAAAATAAAATATTACAGAGATGTATACTGGGACCTATTGAAATTAAATCTTGTAGATATGATGCAGCCTTGTCAGTGAAGTGATTTCTTTGGTCATTCTCCAATGGTGCTCAATATCTGCAGTATGTAAAGTGTTAAAATCTCCTTGTGATCTGCTTGAAGGGATAAGAAAAGCTGGAAACAGATAAAAGCATAAAACTCCCCAAAATGGAACCTGCTTTCAGCACTTGTTACATCTGTTGTTATTTTTTTTTCTTTATAGCTTAAGGATAAATGTTGTATTAGTCTATCTCATGAAGCAAATATTTTGCTTTCAAAATAAATAAGGACTGAAATCTGAAAATTACACTTGAACATCCCACTGAACAAAAGTATGAATGGTGAGAAAAACTAAAATTAATTCTTGGCAATTATTACTCTACTCAGTTGCTTAGATGCATTTTAAAATTATTAAAAGACAAGAACCAGAACTGCTCTATGCTTTATTTTGGAATAAGGTTCCTTGCAATGATGGTCTCTCCCAGCTTTTTGCAAGGTACAGTAGCTGCAGCTTTGTTTATCTGGCCCCTACACAATATTGTCAGGATGCATTTCCATTTTCCAAGTGACTGCTGCCACTGTGCCACAATCTGTGCTCATTTCTCGAGCAGCTAAACCCTTTGACACTGTGGTTTTTAATTAAAATTACATTAAACTTAATCAGCCAGAAAGAGGCTGCTGTAGAAGGCAGGTTTGATTGCAACCTGCAAAGGGCGCTGGGGCTGCCAACTCGCTAAAGATGTGCCGGCAGATGCCAAGCTGCTCGTGTGAGCCCCATGGTCACAAAAATGCTATGAGAGGTCAGTTCTGTCTTCACTTTTTTCTAGCACTGTCACCAAACTATAATGCATGACAACTCTTGATAAAGCTCAAGGAAGAGAAGGAAATACATTGCTAATACAGACAATGTACTCTATTCATTTCTCAAAGAATTGAGGGTCACAGAAAAGATGTATTTGACAAATGCTGTTCTTTGGTGAATCCTGCGAATGATAACCCTGTAGGTCTGCCTGCACTTTTAGGAATCAAAATACATCCAAGGGGCTATGAGATTTGAGATATAAGTAGTCTGTCATCTCCTCAAGATTTTCCCTGGAGTTCCTTTATTTTTTGTTTTTGTCTTGGAAGGGTGCAATGAGTGAATGAATGAACAAGTAGGCCTAAGAATGTTAGAGGACAATCTATTTCTCTGTAGAGCTAAGACTGATTTCACTGCACAAATTAATAGTTTTTATCTGAAAATTAGTGTAAAGGTTACGGTAGAGTTTTGGAATAGCATTCATAATGTTTTTAGATAATCTTCAAGAGCAGCCCAGAGCAACTACAGAGTTCCTCAAGCTGGGTAGGATTTGGTATCTTCTAAACACTTCCCCATGTGTTAAACATTGAATAGGAGTAACATATGTAAGTATTATTATTGATAGTATTCTAATACTTAAGAAACTTAAAACCAGCATATCCTCCCTTCCCCTCTGCTTCTCCTGGCCTTATGTCTGCTGTTTAGATTTGAACAAATGCACAATGAACTGGAAAGGTCTGAGCGACAGGACTAAGATGTCCCTGAAACCCATTCCCATCTTCTTAAATTCTGAATTTTAGACTCATAATCTAGAAGGGCATGGTGGTTTACAAAAATCATGCTTCATGTTTGAAACTGTCCAATCTGCAGAGATCTTACTGCTTTGAAATCCCTTTTGCATTTTGTACAGGAGGAGTTAAAAAAAAGCTCAGGAGCTTTTTGGCCTCTATTATACATTATGAGACCCACTAACAAGGCTTCTGAAAGTTTCTGGGCAAGATTTTAGTATTTGAATCTATTTTGTATTTCCTCTTGTGGACTGTTTCATACTTCTATCTACAATTGATGATTTCAGAATCACTGGATTTTTGCTGAGATAATTTGATTCATTTTATGGTTTCAAGGGACACATAACTACTGCAATCTCATGATTATACAAATTCACCAGAATGTGATGTTTCACACTGTTTTTAGTTGCGTATGCCTGGAAGTGTTTACTGAAACCTGGAAAATCAGGCATAAATTGGGCAAATTAATGAGAGAAACAGGGAACAGCCAGATGAGAGAGGTAATGAAATCCAAGAGTCTAGTGGATTTATAATTAGTGAGGGGAGACATCTGAAAAGAGAAAGGGAGAACAGTAAGAAAGGTTTCCCAGTGACTGAAGTGGTAGAACAGCAAAGTTATCTTCTTACTGCATAATCAGACATATTAATTACAGTGAACGGCAGTGGCTGTGATAAGATCTGTTATAAACTCTATCAGAAAATAAATACATTGACACTCTCATAAATTAGGAATAACACTAATTAAGGCAATGAAATCAGACTGTTCTAGGAGAAACAGGAATGCTTTTTTTTTCTTCAACTGTTCAGTCAATGAGAAAACAAAAGAACAAAGCACTTCATGCTTGCTAATTACATTTGGTATAAAAAGGAATAAAGTATATCAGAGAAATTAAACTCATCTTATGTGACACAAAAGCATAAACCAGAAATGATGGAAGTAAAAAACAGTTTTGAATAGTTTGAACATCTTTTTTTATGCTTATAGGAATTTATGAATGAACAAAGAAATAAACTGTGATAGTTCCATCATATTATGGTTTAAGTGACTGGAAATCCTTTTCTTCCCTCTTATTCTTACAATCTCCTCTGTGTTTTCCATTTCTTTCCACATTATGCATAGAGTTCTTAATTTTTTTTTTAGGGTTTGCTTTGTGCCTTGGAACTATTCCTGTAATTCCAGCTTTTCTAATAATTTCCCATGACTAAGTTTTAACTCTGAAATGAAGAGATGAAACATAAAAAGAGTGACACAGGAGACTTCCCTCTTAATTGCTTAGCAGTAAAGGTGGACCACATAGCTTTACACCTTACTAAAAGGTGGGTTTTTCTGTTGTATCAACTAGATGTTGTAATGCATCAAGTGTACTCAGTTTAGAGCAAGATACATGACAGGAAACTCTGTTATTCTGCACGTGGAGCTTGGCCAGTTACTTAAAAGGATTACGCAGTGGGATCTCCACGGTTAGCAGAGACTGGACCCAGTAGTCAAATATTTCCTTCTAGTACAATGTTTCTAACGAGCAAGGATAAAAAATTCTTTCACATTTTAGGTCATCTCTTAAGCTATTTTATCTGTAATGAAATCTGCAGTAAACCTGGGGATAATACTCACACACAGCTTTATCTGGAATAGTAAGGTATATTATATAAAAGGGTAATTCCATGAAAAGTAGAACGGATGTTTCCTGGTCTGCCTTCATTTTCTGTTTTACTAATAATTAAAGCTTCTTCTGTGATAGGTCTCACTAAATAACATCCTCTGTGTGGAATCACTGGGATCTAATCTTAGCTGAATTTACACTGCAGTCTTTGTCTTGTGGATTATGGTCTGTCACACTGCACAGATACCATGATTTAGGTAATTTGGTGAATTTATAGGTCGTCTACCCCATTTCTTGATGTGAGTTTCTGTTAATGAATTGCACAGGAGTGATGGACAAGGTGCTCTAAAGTTAGTGCCAGGCATAGTACATGCACATAAATTCTGCAGGCCCATGGAATGGCCCAAACCTCACTACCCCCAGGAGAAGTGAGGGAGTCCAGAATGATGTGTACTACATGATGGGATAAAGATGGCATATATGGCAAAGGGCAATTTGATATGGGGAATTTCTACCTCTTGTATAATTGGGGATACCTTAGAGGTGTGATTGAATGAAGGCAAGGGTGATGGATACAAAAAATGACGGCTTCTTAAACTAATGTGTGGAGAACCCTGCCAGGAATGGTTCATGTCTAGACCTAGTTAACCAGTGATCAGGCAGTAAGAGCAAATTAGAGTTGAGCCCCTGGGGATCAAGTGGCTACAATCTCATTAAATTTATTATAATTTGGAAACCAAAACCAATTAAAACAAATGTAAAAAGTATGACTTCCGACTGCCTGCTCTGATCCCTCATGGAAAAGATCTTGGTAGTACATGTACATTGGGAAAGGCAGCTCTTGGGCAGCTCTGGAGCTCAGGGAAGACACACCTAGAATTGGTTTTGTTTAAAGCTTGACATTTCAAAAGGAAAATAATTTTATTCCCCCTAGAAAATACCCACCTCCTAGAAAATGCCCACCAGTTGCATCAGTTACATTTGAAGTGGCTGTACCTTCCTAATCAGAAAAAATACATTTTAAAGACAGGATTAATATGCATATTATTAGCACTCTAAAGACAAGACACATCTTTTTAAGAGATTACAGTTAACAGGGTCATCACACATAGATATTAATATGGTATTGTTAATTTGCATTATTAGCATGTTTCCAAGCCAACCACTAAAACCAGCTGTATGCAGGGAACCACACACCTCATCGACCTGCACCCGTAAAGCAGGTCCCTCTGAGCAATACAGATGGTGAAACACAAGCACAATTATTCCCTTGAGGTGGAATGCCCAGTTTTATTTGGTACTGGCACTGCATTTTGTAAGGGATAGGGATACTTCTACACAATGTGCAACTGACCTGCAGCTGATGAGAACTCGGGGATTCCCAGCCACCACTCTCCTCAGCTGTTTTCAGGCAGGATAAAACTTCTGGTGAGTGTGTATATGAAGTTACAACAAACCAAAAAGATCGGAAAACTGGCCAGTATAGCTCCTTTAACACTAAATGTTCAAACTTGTCAACTGTCCAAACAGGAGAAAACTTCAGGATCACACTGTCTTTTAGTTTGTGTTCAAGTATATACAAACCTGACATATATTGCATGTGGCACATGACAGAGGGATCTGCTAGAACATCACCTCAGATTGGCAACTAGTGTTTGTGGGAAGTCTCAGCTCAGGTTGCACTCACACAGTGTGGATTCTGAAAACAATATGGGTGCATAGAAGCAGGTTGAGGAACAGCCTGTTCCAGCCTCCGTTGATGAAGTGCCATGTCATCAAAGGAGGAATAACTGATGCCTTGAAAGAAAGATTTTTTAAATGAAAAGTTAAAAAGCCTCCTATGCTATAGAACTGCTGGTGTGCCCTGCTGTGTAATGCACAGTGCAAGTATTTCTCTCTCCTCCCTACAATTTTCAGTGCTCCTCTTTAAAAGGCAGTGCCATATCCATTACTGTACCAGCTCATGATAAAAGGCAACACTCAAAACTTACAATGTCTCATGACTGCACATCTCAGGAGGACTTTTGCCTTCTAGCTCTGCTCTCTGGCCTGAAGAATCAGCAACTGGCTCTTTTAATAGTTCTGATGGGAAGTGTTGCATTTGATTAAGTCTGTGTAACACTTTTCACATCCAAGAGTCAACAACATAGCTTATGAGTTACTGATTTCTAAGTTTATCAGAGTTGATGCTAAACCATGAAAAAAAATGGACACAAATTATGAAATGGCAAATGTAATTCTTCATCTATTAATGCAACTATGTGAGGTGCCTCAAGGCAACTGAGATGGTTTCTGGTGGCCAAATATACATTATTTGTAGGATACCCACCATAAACAACAGAATTAGTCATCACACTGTAAAATATAGATAAATAGCTCTGTGGCAGTAAAGACAAAACCTTTGTTAAATAACTACAACTTCCACATGGCTGAGTCTGCCATTGATATATCTTCTGACTGGTACCATATTACATGAGTAACCCCACTAAATTCAGTGAAATTAGACAAGAGGTAAAGTACTACATGATGTAAGTACAAAGAAGATTCTAGTCGTTACTAAACTACGAGGGCTTCCAAAATGGACAATTTTTACCTTAAACATCTTTCAAGACACTAAAAGTGAACTCTGGACAGTCTTTTTCCACACGCATAAACTGATAAAGATAATTACATCTTTTCACCGTGGGAAAGCCACTGATTTAGAAGACAACAACTTGACAACAGAAACATTCTGCCTGAAAATGAAATGAAAGATGCCACAGGAAAAAAAAAAAAAGAAGTAAAGAAAACATATCTTGTAAAACTGGAAATTTTTGGCAAAGTTTAACTCACTATTGATAAATTCACTTGACATAATAGCTTTGGTATTTTTCAGTGATAGTAATGTCCATGATGCAAGAATCAGTGAAGGAAAGAACTAAGCTGGAAATAACTCAGCAAATTCCCTCTTCAGAAACTACCTAGAGAAAACAGTAAAAATCCAACAAACCAAATACCCCCCCCCCCCCCAATTCCAAAGCAAAATTACTGAGATATTTTTTCACTTTGCATTGTTCTATTTTCATTCCTGACTGCTCTTTTTCTTTATAATTTTCATGTGTTTTTAATCCACTGTAGCTGTACACTTAAAATTTTGTGTTTACCTTTTACATGGCTAGAGATATCTTTCCATCCAACGAAGGAACACACCTAGGACTCATGTAGACTTATGACTGTACTTTAAAAATCACTACTGATGAGGTCACCTAAGGGTCTGTCATACCAGGAGTGTCCCTGGCACTGGGTCATTGCACTCAAGGGGTTAACTGATGGCATTTAATATACTTATCTAGGGGTAAAGAGGTTCAAGGCTGGAAAATACTTCCCCTCGTATTACCATTAGGTCAATTAGCAACCTTTAGGCCAAAGCTATGTGTTCATATTCTCTTGTAATCCTGTCAGGACTCCTTACACATTCACCAGTAATAGAGTCCTGTGACTGAAACCTTTTTTGGCCAGAGTAGCTGAAAGACCAGCTTCTGACTCCTCACAGAAACTCTCCTATAGGCAATAAAACAGCAGTTATATCACAACTGCTCAAATGGCAAATGTGAAGTGACTGCTCCAGTATAAGATGCTGCCTGAAAAAAAGGAGATGGGGGTAGCTCATTTGACAGAGCTGTTCACACTTTTCCTGCATAGCTGAGAGACATTAGCTTGATTTCCCAAGATTGGTGTGTTTTCCAGTGCGACGAGTTAGAAAAGCCAGCAGCCTCGGAGAGAAGCTGGGGCTGATCATACATGTTTCAAAGCTCAGGCACCAAAAGCCATCTCAAAATAAAAAAAGTCTCACAGAAAGCTGAATGTTTTCACAAGGTCAATAGTTCAAATGAAGGGAAAAGAAAAAGCAAAAAGGCTTTAGTGACCTGTCTCTGGACCATCTTTCCCACACTGATACCCTATCTAGCTCACAATTCCATATATTCTTTCAGAGATCTTAGAGCAAAATTCACCTCTTTTATTCAAAATGAACAAATTGTCTATATTCACACAGGTTGGAGACAACTGGTAACAACTATTCAGTTCAGTGGACTTAGGAATTAAGGCAAAGCAGGACACAGTTTGCGGTAAAGGAGAAAACAAGAGACATTTTATTTTTCATTTTGATTGCTGTCTGAAGCTTAACACCTGCATTTATACTGAACGACTCAGTCTGGCAGACTCATAATCAGCAATGTTGCTTATCCAGCAGCTTTCATTTACCTTGCTCACAGTAATCATTACTGTTAAAATATTAAATGATTTTTGGATGTTTAAATACGGATTGACATTTTTATCATGTAGCCCTTTTTTTAAACTTGCAGAACCTTATTCTGTCACAGTCACTGATAATCAACATTCCTGTAGAAAAAGATACTTTAAATATTATATTTCTTTGGAAGTATCAGAACTATATTAAACTATATTAAAATGTGTATTTTATTACAGTAGACTTATGGAATTATAATAGCTCCACTTCTGTCAAAAAGAGAAGAAGCAGCAGAGAATATTTGTCTACAAAAGATGGAAATCTGTTTATTTTGTCAAATTTTGTGAATGTGAAAATATGCAAACCCCTTCTTTTCACTCATGGTATGTACTGAGGCCTGATGATTTATTTAGAATTTGTATTTTTTTCCAGCTCCTTTCTCTTTGAACTGAAACTACTAATACAGTAGCAGTTCAATATGTAGTAATGTGATTGAAGTAGAAAAGGCTTTCCAAAAGTGAGTTGGTAGCTGCATGGCTGTGGATGCTCACTCCTAGTTCTATGTAGGCAGGCAGTCCCCTGATCCAGTCTTTGTTATGACATGTCACTGTCTGGACATGGAGGTGGAGAGGTTGTGGGTTTTGTTTTGTCCTTTCCTCTAAAGGCATTTTTACCGTTGGCTGCTGTAGAGATATAGAGATGTCAGAGGCCTGGGGATATTTTGAAATGATTGGTGGGAGCCTAATTATGTTTGGTTGGTTGTTTGTTTGTTTTTTTTGAATTCTGATTTATCAAGACATTCTCATGAGGTGTGACAGCACCTTCCCCTTTCTACTCAGATTAGGTCTATGTATGGACTAGAAAGGTATTTTGAAATTGTCTGGATAAGGAAAGGCTCTCATGATTTCATATGTATCATACTCTGAATTTAAAGTTATATGTTTGGTGAGCTTCTGATTTTTGCAACCATTTTTCTTATGAAAACCAACAAAAACAATGTAATCCTTCAAACATATATGCATGATCCATTAAAGTCCCTAATACCTGCAAGAAGAACCTTGTAGTTTTTAATTTAAATTTAGAAGGCTATGTTTCAGCATAGAATTACTTACATTACAGATTTTTACATATTGATTGCACAATAACACATGAAACTGACATCAGAAAGCACAATTCCAAAAGATCTCTAAATCTAAGCTAAGCTACTGTTGCCACTGAAATAAATTATAGGAGGACACTGTCATCATTAGAGCTCAATTATCATATGGATAAGAATAGATTAACAATATAATAAATATATAATTTTATCTACACTAGGTAGCTTTGATATCAGCCTAATCCAGTTACTGGGGTTTTCTTCAGAATTAATATAAATTGTTGCAATTTTATTGATTACAGGGGAGCTTGTAATCTCATTTATCCCTGAGCAGAAAAAGAATGGAGAAAGCAGAAATGAAAGGAAAGATAACAAAGTGGCAGTACCTTCTAACTGAAGACACCCCTCCTCATCTCCACTCAGATTGCAGCTGAATGGAGCTGCTTCTGTCATGTTGCTTTAAGTATAGTTAATACCATCTATTTTTTAATATCTAAACTGTACAATAATATAAAGGGGTATTTGTTTTAAACTATTAAACCTACTTCTCATTTTAGTTATAATGACAAAACAGAAGTTAGAATTAAAAAAATCTAGTTTATACAAGACAGAGATAGATCACAACCAAACAGATTTAAGCTTTAGCCTGCTAAATAAAAATAAAGAAATTGTGCAGGTATAATATCCCACTTTACTATAAAATAGAAGACAAAGCAACCATCAGAAAAGCTTTTTCCTAACTCCAAAGCTGCAGATAGCAATGGAGAAAAAAAATAGTTACTATATTTTTCAGAAAAGCATTTCCCTTTTTTTCTGCTGAGATACACTTGATCCCACATCCTTAGTATATTTATACAGTAATTCCTTGCCTCCATTAAAATGCCAAGATGGGTTCATTCTAATACAGGATATCTCACTGTTTTACTCACATTTGTTTCAATCTACATTAAACACAATTGATAATAATTGATCCCTGATTATTTCAGTTTAGTCTTTGAAAACCTGACTCTTTACTTAAATTAAAATACATTACTCATTATGTTCTACATTAGCTAACCAGAAAAACATAATTTTGAGGTAGCCTTCCAACAGAAGTCCTCAATGAAGTCGTCCAAACTTTTACAAAAGAAAACAGAAGTGATTAGATGCAAAAATTGGATACCTTACTGGAATGTTCTAAAATAGGGGTGCACAAGACTTGCAACAAAGCTCCATAAGGAGTCAATATGAGACCCATACTTTGATACATTTCAGGTGCCTGTTTAAAATCAGTGTTTGTCATGGTGAGAAATTCTGTGGTGAATGTTGAGACAAAAGCCAGAATAATAGCGGTGATCCCAGCAGGAAGTAAGTTTGAAAAAGAAGCAACAATGAACAATCCACTCTCTAAATCGATACAACTGATAATGTAGACCTATACTTTTTTCATATTGACTGAAAGCTTGGAGTATGCTGACCTGGGTCTGAACCCTCTGCCATGCCATCTATATGTATCGTGTGCTCTGAAAACTAATTGGTTGATGGACTTACGCATGGAGGCGTGAAAAACTTTGTAATGCTCAGTCACAGCGGGATAAGACCAGAAGAAGACATTAACAGACACTGAGGAGGAAGATGACATGGTAACAAGAGTGAAGTAATGCCTGTCCTTGTAGACATAAAAGACTAGGCAAGAGCCATTTTCCCTTTTTCACTGTCAAGAAACAATTCTCAAATATTTTGCTAACTGTTGTCAAAACCAGCCTTTTTTTTTTTTTTTCATTTATTACATGTAATAGGGAACACTGTAATAGTTTCATATGGCAGAGATGAATGCAGTATAAATGTCTACAGTATAGTCACTTTTCCTTTAATATTATGTTCAAATTTTCTTTTGTTTCAGACTGGCTAAAGATGGAAGAGAGATTTGTGCTGTTCTTTTAAAGAACCAACATTTTTAACAGCAATAACTTTAATAAATTCCATTTACTGTCATTTAATTTCAGCATGTGCCCAAAGTCTCTCAAAAATATGCACTTGTTCAGATTTTGGAGCTATTGCACAGTTTGCTGTGCATATTGCACAGCGTGCTACTTCCGTTACCACAGTTCCTCATTTAGCTGAGGCATTCCACTAAGGATGAAGTGGAATACTTCTGAAGTTAATCCACGAAGAAATGAGAAGCATTTTATAAACATTCGTATCATAAAGAAAACACTCTGTACAATCACATAGTTCACGACTTGCATTCTGCAATTCACAAGCTTGGTCTGCAGTCTAGCAAAATAATACCAACTTTTTGCCTGCCAGTTCTTTGAACAGCATCTTCAGCTGGCTATGTGACTTCTCCATCCTGCTAAACCATGATCTGCTCTCCAAAATTTCATCAGTCATGTGGCTGTTAGACTCTTGCTATAGTATAGCAATATTATTAACCATGCATGGCATAAACAGCACAGATACTGCAGCATGTCTTCCCAGCAACCGTATACCACATGCATCAAACCTATTTTTCACCCCTTGTTTTGGTTTGCCACTGAACACAAAAGTTAGGACATTCATTTGCTGACATAAGGATTATCAATACAAAAGATGACCTGCTGCCCACAGATAAAGGTGATGATTGACGACAGTTTTCTGCTTGGCTTAGTGCACCTTTCAACAATCAGGGCTATCTTAACAGCACAGAAGATGCAGATTTTGAAGTGCTTGTTCATTTCACCACTTCTTGAGGAACTACAGACCATCACAGACCTCTTGTCCGCCTATTCAAGTCAGAGTATATACTTCTGAGCTTCCTCATATGACCTTTTCAAAATAAAGCCACTTTACTGAACACACTGCTGCCCCTCTGGAGTCCAAGAACAAACATGACAGACGTTAGGCAGCTGCATGCTGCTTAACACAGTGATGGAAGGCACACAGATATGATGATAAAAACTAAGAAGAGAACAGAATACTTCAGTTCAGATATCATTGACTAGAAGTGCATTAGCACTGCAGTGTATAAGAAGAGAGAAACTTCTGTTAAGGCCAGCTGGGTGTAAAGTACTATCAGTCATTGAAATTAAAAGCACTCGTGGCTTGTGCCAAAGTATGTAGTGTCAATATTAAAAAAGTACAACATACACTACTCTTGCAAAACAAAGGTGATGAACTTTGGAAACTGTTAAAATAATAAAAACACTCTTTCCTTTAAAATTTACATTTGAAACCAAATGAGAACAGTGACCTAGAAGAGGCTACAAAACCTAAAAAGTAAGTCAATAAGGATGAAATGTATTAGTGTTTTCCTACAAATTCCAAAGCCTCCTATAATAATAGTGAATATGGAAACTCTGGCAGCACTGAATATGGACAGCACAAACCAGAGAACTCCAAACAGAGGTAGCAGTGAAAAGAAAACATTAAGTCATACAGATGGACATTGATGGTCTACCTGACAGCCACAGTTTGCACATATTGTAGGAACTGCTATTTTCACCTTACATTTTTGCTTGCTAAGGTAAATGTATTTTTATGTTTTGACAAACTGGAAATGTTAAGTCCATTGAGCATCATATGTATCTAACTGATTTAACCTTGAGATGGGCTGCAAAACTGCAAAAGTTTAACTCCATCGATCATCACAGATGACTATGTTTACCCAGGCTGGATCATGTTGCGCTCTGCAGCAGTGGGTTCTAAGACTTGAGGAATTTCCATCCAGATTCCCCTAGAACGGACAATGGAGATTGCAGCAACATAAAAGGGGAAGGGAAACATTATGTCCTTCAAATATCAGAGGTGTAAGGAGGAAATCTTCCCCAGATAATACTGGTAAATTGGCTGTTTCAGTACTCACTAATCTCACATGTCAGGAGACAGGCACCCAAGTGAGCAGAGTGGAATGTCAGAGGACTTCCCATTGGTTCAACCATTTCCAATTTGCAAGCTTGTTTTTGGTTGGTTTTCGGTTTGTTTTGGGGTTTTTTTTGTCTTGTGGTTTTTTTTTTTTAACACCAGAGTTCTGCTGGCAGCCATTTCAACAGCTTGTCTTTGGCTGTGAGAAAGACAGCTTCTCTTTTCATAGGATCAAAAGATATAAAAAGAACAACCAAACATACTGTAAAATAGAGCATTATTAATAAAAAAAATAACAGATACCCATAAAGTTGGGGGATTCTTCCTTTCCCTAGGTGAAGTTCTTTTTGAATTTTGTAGCTAAGGGGTCTACTAGAGGAAGATATTCTTCCAAAGGAGGGGGGAAACTAAGAAAATATTTACACACAGCATATAAATCCTCAATAAGCCTTTTCCTTATTTTGTTGAATGAGAAGAGGTTGCTAAGCTTTTTTTTTGGGTGGGGTTGAAATACATTTTTGTTCTACCATAATTTTTATTAGCTCCACAATAAGTTACAAGAAGATACTTGTGTTGCCACAAGATAAGAATTCCATTTCTTTTCACCAAACTACTTCAGTATTTTTATTTTAAAAGAAATGCAGTTCTACCATCTAAACTCAGTGTGCAGCACTTTAATTTCACAATATGAAACATAGTTTTTCAAACTAGCAAATACATCTAAGCTACCAATATCTGTGTAATTTGATATGCTGACACATTTTTTTCTGTCTCTGTAAAGTCTCATTTCAGTAACTCATTGCCATGGGCTACAAACAACTCACACTCTCTGGAATGTCATACATAATTAATATATGGCAAATTTTAAAAGAGAAAGTTCTTCAGACCCATTGAACAGGCAATTTCCTTCACTTTCTGTCCTACACTATTGTGTAACATTGATGCAAATCATTCTATTTTCAAAGTAGCCATATTTGGATGGTCAGTGAAAATCTCCTATGCCAAGGTGACATTCTCAAGCCTTTGGTTGTATAAACACAAACGTAAAATCTCAGCAAAATATTTTAGTTAACTGACATGGTGATTCACTGATTGTAAGTGCAGCTTACAGAGTGTATAAATATACACATGCTTTTGGCTCTATAATCCTATAGTGTTTGTAAACTTGTGCATAAACAATGAAAAATCTAGCCTATACATTTTGTAAACATTTTCAGTATCTGTAGGCAAATTCAGCACCATATACTTGGAAGATACATTTTCATTATGCAGTGCTACATGTAAGATCTTTGTCTCCTAAAGTCTTCAAGCAAAATGTCATTCAGAAAACATGTTTCTGTTCCCCCTGTTCCTGTTTTCACTTATTACAAGAGCTGTGTAGTTATCCATATGATACCTCTGGCTCAACAGCCATGTGCACACAGATACAGTTTGCTTCCACAAGTTATGTTTACTCACATAACTATGTGCAGATTTAGCAGCACAATCAGTTAAACGAGGTAAAGCAGTCCTTGGTCTGAAAAGCTCATCACAAACAACTTCTTTAAGATGCAGAGACTCAACCATAATGATGACTGAAGCCTTGCAGTCCATGTGAAAAGGGAGCTGTACAGCCTTCCTCTTTGTTTTGCTTTGCCACTAAGTCCTAGCCTTGTTCCCTCATTTTTGCTTTCCTATCTCTATTTTAGCCACCAATTTGAATGCAGGTAAAGCAGTATTTATTGCAGTCCTTTAACACCAACTAAAATGTGAAACTTAGATCTCAAAATTCTGTTTACATTAGATTAAGATGGGCATCAAACCTGTCTTACCAGGTAGATGCTAATAATATTATATAGGCTATACAATTTAAATCTTTCTAGTAAGAAAAACTAAAATGATGCAGACTCATGTCTAAATGCAATTTTATAATTGTAGCACAGAACACGCTTAGATTTTGGTTATGCCTGAACACAACGAATCTCTTCTAGCATACCACTGGAAATCTGTAGCACCATCAAGAAAGAGATGGCTAATAATGTTATCTTTTTGGGGCATCTTATGGGCATGTCTATGTGCTCTTGGTTGCCAGGTTTAAGCTCCCAAAGAAAAAGGGCTAAAGCCAATTGTGTCCCCACTGTCATCCCACATTCACTTACAACTGATGCCCTTTGCATTCAACTCCCTTTCAGAGGCTTGTTGGGCTCATTGGCTTTTGCTCTCAGCAATGAGAGGCCTTTCCAGCAATAAACATGCAGTGATTCTTGTGCATTTCACATATCTTATGGTCTCCCAGCACACTCTGTGACAATCTCCCGGGCATGGCAGTTCTTGACTGGCTCAGTCAGGACGGAACTTCATGCACAGACAAACTGCATAAGCTTTCATGAGCTAATGAAGTCTGAGATGTGAATAAGTGGCTCCTCCGCCTTGAAGACAACACCCCTGGAGTTACAGGATGCAGAATTTCTTTGCTCTTTAATCTTGCTAGGCCTAAGTAAAGGCCCAGAAAGGAGGACTCTTGCACATTTGTCTAGATGTACACAGACTCCTGAGACCTGCACCATAGCCTCAGAGGGCCTAGGACAGGTTTACTGAGCTGCCTTTTCAAGTTTTAAGTGAACCACAAAGGTCTGAGCAATTCTCATGTATGCTCTGCATTTCCAGATGAAGCTTTCCTGTCTGAGATCCAGTGATTTTGCACCAAAGAAGAGACTGAATGTGAGACAACAGTGGGTACTTATGGGATCTGGAGTCAATACATGAGCTTGTTACCTGAGTTACTGTGAGAGCACAAAGTGCAGAACTAACTGCGCACTAGTCCTTATCCCAGAGAACTTCAGTTTATTTCCACAACTGGGTTCCATTAACCACGTTATAGGTAAGAATCAAACCAAGCTTCCAGCACGGCCACTTCTGTCACTCATTCATCAGACATCACTATTTTATCTTGTGAACACATTCAAGAAATAGTTAGGCATCCTGGTTTAAACAACACCTTCAGCCTACATTTTAATATAATATATCCTGTATGTTTTCCACATCTGTTTCCAGAAGTGAACTATTTTGGCAAAGTTTCCATTTTCTGCGACCAATTTTTTTCACTCTGGACACATATTATGTTTTTGGAAGCCCATTTCCAGTTACAGAACCCATTCCTTGCCGTTTTCACTAAAAAGTCATCTTTCTGTGCTGAATTAGACAAACTTGCTGTGGTTTTGACCTGGATAAAGATGACAATTTACAGTCCAACTTGCTTATATGAATGGTTAATAAAATGAATATTTTTCTCTTCTTAAAATAAAATATTTACCCTCTAATAATTTATCTTCTATGTGGATTGACACTCACACATATTCAGTATACAGTCAGAAATTACCTCTGTAAAAAGGAACATCCATCACTGACTCCTGAACCAGCTGCCCCATGTTTACCTTAAGCAGAGAAAGATGTCAGAGAGCTTCCAGCACTCCTGACATGGGCAAGTGTGACAACAAGGCCGCACAGTAACCAGGCTCTTGTACTGCACAGGAGTTTTTATAGACTTCACTTTCCCTCCTGGTAGAAACCAAACCAAACGGCTGCTCATGCTGGGTATTACCATTCTTAACCAACTCAAGCTGACATTCAGCTCTAGGGGAGAAGGGAGGGCTGTATCAGAAGTTTGAAATTTCTCTGTGACAAAAAAATACCTTGATCGCTGTCACAATGCTCCACCTGTATATTGATTATTACATCTGGCCAGATATTTCTTTCAAGCCCCTCAGTGCATGAAAGACACTGTTTGAGTCTATGAAGTCTGCAGTTTGTGGGAATTGTGGTTATTTAGCTAATTGAACACAAAGATGTGAGAAAAATGTGCAAAATGTCAAGAAGAGAGCATTTATACAAATTTTCTCCACATTAATCTGTAATTATTTTTCTTAAAATGTGATGAAGAAAATTCAAGTGTCCTCTGAAGAGTTACAGCATTATTCAGAGACTGAACTCAATCTTGAATGTGTGAAACGGAAGGATTATAATTTTGCTTTAAAAGCAAGTATCAACAGAATTTAATTACAGAATTACTTCTGATGCCTCACTGATACTGATTGTGTCATGTAAAGCAAAATAAAGGACTGTCTCACAACTAAAGAACATTATTATCTCTTCAGTTTGTATCTAACACTCTTACTGTCTCTTTTGCCATTGTTGCTGGATTATTAATCCTTATGCAGAAGACATTTTCTATTACAGTATCTGTGCTACAAAAAAAACTCATAAACCACCAGTTTTATGAGTGATGGTTCTGGAAAAACCCTGATACAAGGAAAAGAGCTGATATAAAGAAAACCATACAACATATTACTTCCACTTCATTATTCAGTAAAATAATTTGTAAACTATAAAAATTAGAACTGAATTTTTGCAAGACCTCTACCAAACCATTTGGTAGTATTCTGATGTATTTCTTCATCATTCACACAGAATTTGGGAAATGCTGCAGCAAGTGACAAAAAATGGCCAATGGCTACTGGCCACACAGGTGACCTGCTGTGAAAAGTAAGTGCCAAAAAATTACTCTCCTGTGTGTAGGACACCTGTGGGTGAATCCTCTATCCACCAAAAGCTGCTAGTTGGCAATCAAGTTCAAACACCTGATCACTAGATACATGTGTATTTTGTTGGTCCATCTGTGGCACAGAACATGTGCCAGAAGTGTGAATAAAAGTGTGTAAGAAAGGGGCAGTGTAGTGTATCACATGTCCAGGAGACACTTCGTCAATAAATCTGCAGTAAGTATTTTATTACTTTTTATTCACAATCAAAATGCCCCACAGAAAGTGTAAACAACATATTTTTAGATATGGGATTTACAAGTTGTTATTGTTATTGTTGTTATTGTTGTTATTGTTGTTATTATTATTATTATTATTATTATTATTATTATTATTATTATTATTATTATTATTATT
>JAWWEV010000083.1:38869508-38894082 GCA_035583235.1 Hafferia zeledoni
TTGTTATTGTTGTTATTATTATTATTATTATTATTATTATTATTATTATTATTATTATTATTATTATTATTATTATTTATTTGTTGCTATTTATTGTTATTGTTACTATTACTACCTTTTTGGGACTACTGTTGTTATACTGTAACCTTTTCTCAAAGCCTCTAAAATTTCCTACTGAGAGAAATTTCTGAAAAAAAAGAAGAGATAAATCATTCCCTGACTGATTTCATTAGTCTGTCAGAACACGCTCAAAAATCAGATCCCTGGTACTAAATGCAAAGTTCCTGGTACACAGGGGTGAAAGGGGATCTAATGCATGATGGGATAAAGAACTGCCAGCCTTGTTAAAAATGGAGATTAATCTAAACCTCACTGAAGCTAATGGGAGTTTCCATTAACTTCTACAGTCTTTGGATCAGGTCCTACAGTTTATTTTTCTCTGTCCTTTTATCTTCTCTCCCTTTCAAATTTGTTTTTCTCCTTTATGTGTTACAAGAGCAGTACTGAGAGCTGCACTGGACAATGCTTAGCTGGCAGTCATTCTCGGGTAATTAGATGAGTCTCAAACACCTGACCTGCACATCTATGGATATCAAGCACGTCTGAGTGCCCAATTACCCAGGAGTATTAAGAAATAGGCTTGGAGGATGGGCAAATGATTTGATTCTTAAACTCTTCTTTAGTTGACACTGTGCATGCTTCTTCTTTAGCACAGCCTAGAAGACCCAAAGAGAGATTGGAGGTCAAATCTTGTCTGAACCATCACATACTGTGAACAATTTCTCATACTGTTTAGGATCTTTGACCTTCAGAAAGTCTACAGAATTCATAATTATATCTAAAGCAGCTTTGATGGTGTCTTCCTCTATAATGGATTCACAGACATGAATAATACTCCTTAATTTTCAAGTATTTCTTTTTCAAATTAATATTTCAAAGATAAAAACCCTTATCTTATTAAGAAGAAGAGTTTTTAGGGTAGTAGCTCTTGCATAGGATGATACAGTTTGGTGGCCTCTCTTGTTAAAAATGTTCTAGTACCCATCTAATGCCCACTTATTTATGGATTTTAGACTAAAAGCCCTTTTTTACCAGTTTTCTTCACAAGCACTTATCTCAGCATCCTCATTAGATGGTTTTTCTCTTTTCTTTTTTTCAAGGCCTATCTATGCCCCTGGTACTTTCTTTTGTTCCATTCTGCAAAAGGAATGGCTTTAAAGGATATCTCTCCACCAGTTTCAACTTTTTTCCTTTGTAATTAGCCTTATTTGAGGAGCAGAAAAGTAGAAGACCAGAGAGAAATAATAATAATAAAAAAACCTGGTGAACAAAGCAGATGATGTTCTTTACTTCAATCATATGCTGTATAGCCTGAGTTGAAGAACTTCCACAGCTTTTTTTTTTTTTTTAAATGTGACTCATACAGTACATGTAAGCCAGCTGAGAGAAAATTTTGAAGCTAAAGAACAGGAATGTTTTATTCACCTGGTTACTGTTGCTACCAAGAACTTATTTAAAAGTTATAATTAAGGAAATCTTTTCCAAACAGCATTTTGGAAATGAAAGATATGTTTTCCATCACCTGCTGAGAAGGAATATATTGATAGTGTTTATGCACAAGTGTGTGGATAAGAAAGAATATATGTTAATTGGCAAATTGTATGAATGTTTGAAAAATAAGCACTGAAATAATATATCTGAATGAAAATGGAACCTGAATAAGAATGACCATAGAATAAAATCTAGAACTACTCACTCATATTATAGCTAAATCTTGTCTTAGTCTTTATTCAAATAATCAGGGAGATGAATTTCTTTGGTATTCTCTTTCAAATTGAAAAAAATACCCAATACATATTGGATGTCCTGATAAATCTTAAAACTCTAGAAGGTATTTCGGCATATCCAACACTAATGGAAATGCAGAAATCTGAATTTTTAGTGAGTCTGAAACTCATCATGAATGGTTCAGAAGAGCCAAAACCAAGACAAAAGGATCCCTTTACTACAAAACTGAATGGATTTGTATTCCAATTTTTTTCAGACTTTTCTTTAAAAACCAAAGAACATTTTTACTTTGAATATCAGGTCTTGACTTGCTAGGTTTTGTTTTCTCTTTCTGTCTTTTTCCCTTCTTGGTATACAGTTCTTGCAGGATCAGATATCTAAATGAATGAACATTCACCATGTAGACCAAAAGTATATTTAAGACTTGAAAAAAATGGAATTCTTCCCCAAAACTAATTTCAAGCTTTTCAATTAAGAAGATTTATAGAACACCTTTTACTATTGGAAATCTGCAGCTGCAGAATTATTACTATTCTGTAATATTTTTGAATTACAAAAGTATTCTTATGTTTAATATCACTCTCAATACATACATGAAATTTACTTGGACTGTCACCAAATAAATAGATTAGCTAACTCTTATATACTTGAAAATGACTAAATTTGTGTCTTATGTTGACCATCTTGATCTTAGGTCATCTAAACGTTTATCTATACTAACAGTAATTTCCACAGATGTTATAAAATTATCTAATATTTACTATAGAAGAAGCAACATATGTATAAAGCCTTGATTATCTAATTTTTGCTTGTATGTCTTTCAATAACTTTAGAATTATCCAAACTAAACTAATTTTGATGTGTACACAGTTCAACATTTCTGCTCCTGTGAATTTTACTCACATTGCAAGACCTTTATGAATCTGCAAAACTGAAAGGAAAGAGACATTTCAGCATGATGACTGACCATTTCTTCTGCTGTTTATGTCAGAATAACCACTTTTTTTGTCACTTATCCTTTTCAATTCTAGATGGAATTCTAGTAAAAACAAAGCACTATGTATCATTTGAGAATGACCACTATGTGCTATTGAATCTCAATAAATATTTTAGTCTGAATTTTTGACAGAGTTCAGGCATTTGTTATCTAAATAGGATTACTCTTCCTCATTTTGCATATAATGAACCCAATCAATGTACATTCTGTATATCAATATGTGGAGGTTCACACATGCAAAATGGGGGACAATGAATCAGTTTGCGTACTGCTACAAAATGCAAGTCTGCAGTGGTTAAATCTCTCATTATTTTAACTCTGTACCTACTCAGATATCTTCCTGTGGTCTCTTCTCATTTACAGAATTCTCTCAGATAATGCAAATACATTATTCAATCCGTGCTTGTGACAGAACTATCTGATTTAGTTTGTGGTCTACATTGTTTAAAGAATTACCAAAGTTGCTGTTAGTAATTTACCACACTGCATGTTTAAGACACGTAGATGCACTATATTTTATCAAGTAAAGGACTTTCTTTCATTGGAAAGGGAAGTGTACTTCTACTTTTGATTTCATATTTTGTATTCATATTTTATATTTTGAGTTACAAGCCAACATTTTCAATTGATGCTCTAGCTGAACCCAGCTATGGCCCTGCTATGTGCAGGAAAGGCAGGCAATCACCACAGGCTTTCTAAGATCTATAAATGCTCAAACACCTGTGGTGCTTCACCTGCATGATGTTTGGCACAGAAAACATCTGGGGAAAAATTACAAACTGATTCTTGCTCAGGCTACATGAGGGAGAATCAGAAGTATAATGACCAGTAACACACAGATCTCAAGAGTGTCTTCCTATGTTGCTCATGACTTATGTCAGACTCCTGCTGCTAAAGGCAGCTGGGCCCAGTAATTCTGTTCACGAACTGATGAAATGTCCTCTTTTAAATCAGCCCAGTGTGTCCTCTCCATTACTATATTAAAGAGGTTGTTCCAGAGCTCAGTTCTCTTAAAAACCTTTTAATTTTCAATAGTATGCACGCCCATATGCAACTCCGTTTCTTGTTTGAACTCAGAAATCTTTTGCCACACTCTTCCTCACCTGCTACCAAGGGTTGAAAACTGGTAGGAAAATTTGTTGCTTGTTATAAAATGAAGGCAAATTTACTTTTGTTTGCAAATAAATAAGAAGTGCTTTGCCACAAGTTCAAAAATTCAACTTTTTGTGCTTTGTCCAGCACCTCTTTTTCTTTGGATTTAGTATGTAAAACAGGACTATTGGGAACCAGAGGGCAGCAGGAAAGAAAGCAAGCAACCTACTTCTGAGTTTTGGGTGGTTCAGCATCTACAGGACTTGGCCTCAGCCTCAGCCATGTATACCAGCTCCCATTTCATCAACACTAATGCTACAATGGCACTCTTAATGCTCCAAATACTGCCAGTAGCCTGAAACCATACACAGCAAACCTTTTGCAGGAGTCTGAGCTGAAGGCATCTGCTGCCAATCTGTTCTCACCAGACTTTACAAATCTTGCAGACACCTTAAAGGGTTATCTCAAGTCCTCTTCACAGTAAATAAAATATTCTTTAAAAGGCTTTTGGGGATCCTCAGGGCATTCCAGTATTGCCGGAAAGATGCTTTACCCTACCTAGTAGAGAAATACATAACAATGTGCTTTAAAAATTAAAAATTTAGAAGAATCTGAATAATTTCTTCCTGTCAATTTTCTAGGTTGGCATCATGCAATTCCAGAGTGAAGCATCTCAGCAAATTCATCTGAAAATGTCTGTCTAGCCTGTGGAAAAGCAATGTAAAACTGTGTACAGAGCACAATACATAATGAAGTTTACACTTGCTTTGGGATTGTCCTGAGGAAGGTACAGCAATCCTGACACGGTATCTGTCAGTGTCACCAGCTACAACATGCAGCCCAGTAGCACAGGAGCCTTATCCCCTGGTTAAAGGGGGAAGCAAAAACTTAAATATATATTTACAAGGTAATTGTGTCAAAGTATTATCAGTTGGTTCTCCTTAAAAATAAATAACTGCTTTATAGAAATTATGGAAAAAGAATGTTATTAGGTTGATGTTCAAACTACACATCAGAACAAAAAATCCATAATGAAATCAGTGCTCCCCAATCAGTTTCTTTACGTTTGCATAAGCTGTAGTCTCAGACCACTCCCTTTTGACCTGATCATAAGAACCAATCAAAGTTAATTTGATCAGTGTCTTGTACTCTGATTTGCTCAAATAATTGCATTTTGTTTACTGATACACACCAAAGGGAGCTGTGTGCATAATCAGGGAGGAATATAGCCTACCAGCAGAAAGACTCCAGTTTATATTAGCACTTTTCTGGTTTTTGGAAATAGAAAATGCAGGGAAAACTAAAATGGTAAGGCATATTTGATTTAAGTACACGTGCACCAACTAAAATGCCATCAAACTTGAACAGATTTATATACAAAAAAATCCTCTGAAAATTTTAAAGTGCTGCTTGAAAACAGAATTTCTCAGCAAAGCAGCACCTATGCAAACAAATATACAGCAAAACCAACATATTTTTGCTTAGGATTTTTTGGGGGACATGTTTTGACTTTTTTTTTCCTGTTAGTTTTGGTTGGGGTTTTTTTGTTGTTGTTTTCGGGTTTTTGTTTGTGATGTGGGTTTTTTTATGTTTGTTTAGTTTTGTTTTCTTTCCCCAGAAAACAGATTGATTTTATTTGTTTTGCTGCTTTAAAAAAAAACCCAAGTGAGACTCAAAGCAGATTGAAAACACGAAAAATTTCCAACTCTATGGCTTCCTATGTCTCAAAGCTAAGGCCATATTCATGCTGTGACAAGAATGCTGCACACAGAACTATGGAAATTCTGTTATGACTGTAATATAAATAACTTTGATATTAACCTGGATAAATTGTAAAGACTGAAGAAAGAATGTTGTGCCTAAATACAATATATGAAACTGAAAAATTATGAATTTGAGATAGGAGCAAAATGAGATATTCCCCAAGGGTTAAGCATTCTTGTAGATCCGCTACTGCTTCCACCACTGTTGTCAAGGTCTCTTGAATTACATGGGTAGTGAATCTAAAGATCATACACCTCTTCCACTTCATGTTTCATGTGTTTATATACATTGAAGGAATCCTTCTGACTACTGTGGCTGACTTCCTGAGAAAAGAAGACTATGGTTCCAAAAAGATAACAGCTCCCAACTGAGCTACAGGATGCACAGAAAAAAAAAAAAAAAAAGTTTGGATTGGAAAAGTGTCTGTTACTGAATTCAAAATTCAATTTGGCTTGTTAAAAAATGGATCATGCTGGACATTTTCATTTGTCCTGCTTTCATTTTTGGCCTCTGAATCACACTTCCTCTTTTCTGTCTTCCTATCTTTGACCTGGCTTCCTGCTTTTTTTTAAGTAACTCCACGAGCAATGCCATACCAGTGCCCCCGTAATAACTCAGTATTTCTCTCTGTGTGGACATTATTCAGCTACTAAAATGGCCGACAATGTTGCACAGAGGAGATATCTTAAAGAATTGTAGTAGATATCCAGATAACACATTTTAAAATTATAAAATGTGTGGAGGATTTCACCAAATGCACTGGAAAATACTTGGCAGATCTTGGACTTAGCTATTAGTCCTATTTTAAGAAAAATAAGAGAAATACAATTAAAGAACATTCTTCAATTCTAGATCCCTGATAGTACGGTAAAATGTTAAATCTATTTATTTTGAACATTTATTTTATTTAATTTCTGTCTGGGAATACTGTTACCAGACAACAAGCAGGAGAATATTCTCCAGAAGTCAGCTCAAGTTTGACTAGAGGTCAGAATTTTCCCACAAATATTCATGCACAACTTGGCTGTACAACATGTGCCTTACTGCAAAACAAAACTTTTTAGAAGATAGTCTACTTCTTAATATGCTTCATCCTAAAAACTCAGAAACACCACTTTTGAATCAGTTGAATATTACAAAGAGTTTAAAATCCATTATAAAAATTCTTAGAATTGTAAGGGTAAAGGGTTTTGAATGAGTTGCATTTTTAAAGCAATATTCAACTCTTAGCTTTGGTATCTTGGATACCACTATTTACATGACGCAGACCAGTTTCAGGAAAGAAAATATCAGATCAAAAGAAATTTTAAAAAATAAGAAGAGAGAACTGCTCCTCATTGACCAAAGAGACTGGCAGTACCCCTTTTCAGTTTCTCAAGAGCTGGGTGATATCCTGATGAACTTGTAAATAATTTATTGCTCTTCTTCATTCCTTGCTGAACCTGCCTCCTTTGTTCCTTCATTTCTTGTCCCCTAGACACACCCTGACCAAACGAGTTTCTCTTAAGTTGCAGGAAGAGCGTAGTGAAAGTTTGAGCGCTCTGCCTTTAGGGGACCAAAGAGGCAAAACATTGTTTTCACCTTTTCCCATTTTTCTCCCAGGGCATAGCACTTCTGACTTCCAGGCAACATCACCAGTATTCATTCATAAGCCAGCAGTAACACCTGCTAGCTGTACTCAAGACAGCATTATTGAGCTTTTTCTCTAAGTTCCATGTACTAACTCAATATAAAATCATTGTTCTGATTATTGATCAGATAAAAAATTTCCACTTGAGCAGTCCTGCCCGTAAGCCAGGAGACTTCCTGCACAGCAGCACAGTCGTTCTGTATCGGCAGCCCATGGACTGAGGCTCCCTGCTCAGTGGCATATCCTGATATCTGTGTCCCTGGGGTGCCTTGGAACATGCCTCAAATTCTTCTCTACCATCTCTGTGATCTTCATTAGCTCCTCATCCCCACACTACACAACAGCCCGATCCTCTTTGGCTTGCCACAGAGCAGATCCCAGCCCAAGGTGCCATGAACATGCCTTAGGATAATGGACCATCTTTACACACTTATGGAAAATGCTTCAGAGAAATAATGAACCATAAATTTATGATTTCCCCCAGTCCATCTGAAGCCAAATTTTAGCCAAGTGTAATGACAAAAAATCTTCCCCAGAATTTTTAAGAAAGTATTAAATTTAGACTTTTAGTTCAACAATGGAAACCCTGAAGTCCCTATACTCCAAGCCTGACTGCTCAGCCAGTAGGACTCTAAAATTTATATCTGTAAATTCTATTCTTTTTTATATTTTGCTGTTGATTTGGGGACACAAAAGCAAATACTTGAAGTGCTCCAGCACACTGGATAATTGCACCAGTGGGAGCTACAGGAATACTTATAGACTGAAGCCCATCTCTAACAAGGGATGCTTTTTAAACTGGAGACTACACCCACCACCAGCAATGCCAAAACCTGATGAACTGAAATAAAGAAAGAGGAAAATTTACACAAAATTCACTTTTATGGAATATAATATGAAACATATACTTAAGCATCCTCTTTGAATAACCTGAGAAACACTTTAATTTACTAGACATTTGGAATTGCACACAGAAAAAAAAAAGAAAGAAGGTGATACTTCTTCCTGAGCTAACATAGTGTAGAGTTGTTAATGTCTAATTTTGAACTCTGCCTTTGTGCTTTAGCAGACCTGAAGACAGAGCTTGACAAACTGGAGTATTTATCCAGACAAAAATAGCCACTCAGCTGTGCTTTAGTGCCATTTTCTGTCACACCAGCATGACAGCACTAAGTGTTTAGTTCAAATAAGTGGTTCCACGTCCTCTGATAATACAACATGGTTCCAGCATTCTGTTCACTACAATTTCAGCTCCATCAGGGGTGGCACAAGACAGCTCAGTATTCCCAGAGATTTTCAAACTGTGGTGCATGTGTTCTATTATGCACTCAACCCGTCTGGTCCATTTGGACTGGATTCACCAGGGAATACAATTAGTTAGCCATTTTATTTACACAACCCAGTCTGCCAGTTTGTCTGGAGCTTCAGTTATTTTTTATTTTCATCTTTCTTGCAGTTTTGAATTATTTCTGATGTGGCACCTATCTGTAGCACAGGCTCTTCTTTCACTGGGCATTACCATGTAAGGCAACCAACTGTTGGAGACTCACCTCGGGACAGTCAGGATCTTCAGATTCAAAGCAGTAGTTATTTCCTTGACAAACCCAAGCACATAGTTCTTTTAAATGAGCCCTAAATAAGACTTCTACTTAATGTGCTGCCATGGAGAATATGAAGAAACAGCAATAGAAGAATAAACACATGGCAACAAATTCTGCTCCCCATTACATGACTCATCAGTGATCCCAAAGCAGGGAGCTACTGTTGTAATAAAGACCAGAATTTGACACAGGCTATTTAGTGTTTTAGGGGAAAAACAACAACAACAACAACACAAACAGAAACAAACAAAACCAAAAAACAAATAAACAAAAAAAACAACACCAAAACCAAAAAAGAGAGACATGGAATGTTCCAAAGGTCACAGAACCCAGGTAATTTAATTTAAGCAGGCCTCACAGAACCACCATTGTCACAGCAGTTTGGATATACTTTCCAAAGCTTAGTTAGCACATATAATAAAAATATTTAATGTGAAAAAATAAAACCAGACATAATGAAATAAATATTAGAAGTCACTTGAATTCCAATGCAAACACTTGAAATGGTAAATCTATGAAAATATTTTGGGCTTATTCAAACTAGGACGTTCATATTTTACTGATTTTACAATGCGAAATATTTTTTTTGCCAGTGTCTTCACTATTCTTTTTTTCCTCTTTCTCTGCCTCTCTCCTCCTGTATCAAAGAAACATCTCTCAGCCTCCTAGATTTTAAACTTGAGGCAACACAGTCTTGAAGTGTTTCATACAATTAAAAGGAAAAAGCAATAACCGGAAAAATGGAACCATCTTCCATTAGACATGTTTTATTCCTGTGCTGCTACTCAAAACAAATTGCCTGTCTTACAATTTTCCTCACTACTTTAATTATCTTTTTTCCAAAAACATGTTACCCCTGGACAAGCCTATAAAATATGTCCTAAGGTACCCTCTTGACAAAAGGTTTTTCCATAAGCTTTGCTAACCAGCTTCATGCAACTTACGGGTTTTTTATAATGATTTATAAATCAACTTTGATAGGAAGCCCAGGTCATTTAGCAATTTATCTGTAAAGAATTCAAATTACTAAACAATGAAGTTATACTATACATTGTAAACAGTAAATGATTGATGAGATTGCATAACCTCTCTCATAACTGTGAAGGATTCCATTACATTGTTTTACTGTGAGTAATAATGAGTCAAACTGAAACTATCACCAAAATAGGGTTAAATGAGAAAACATCATCTGTGCATTTATTCTGACAGATAGTCATGGTCTAAACTCACTAGGGTGCATGAAATGTTCATTCTCCTTACCAACACAGCATGTTCCTATTTACATTAAAAGGCCTGAAAGCAAAAACTAGAACTTTTATCAGAGAACTTAACTCAAGTGTTCCTCACTCCTCAGGCCAGTCCACGCTCTCCTGGAATGTTTTCCCAAAGCACCATTCCCAAAGTGTTACTTACCCCCCCTCTCAGGGAAACAGAAAGCCCTAAAATCCCTTCTCTCCATTCTATATCTTCATATTGCTTATTTGTATGATGGACTGACATAGCAGTTAGAACAAATACTCTTGTTGGGTTTAGAGCATCTGTGAAGCTACAGAAGCAGAGGGGAACACATCAGGAAAGATGAGGTGGTTGCCTGGTCATTCTGGCAGAGCACACTGAACTGTGAAGGGAAGGTCTTAAAAGCACTGACAACATGCCATGCACTTCATACTGGTTTGTGCACCTTCATCAATACCATGGCCTCGGCATGTTTCTAGAGTTTTGGTTAACTGCTGGGGCATTTTACAGATTTGGGGAGACCAGATTTTGAGTTTCACAGGGGTTTCTTTTGCAAAACACACCAAACATATAATTTCCTTCATAAAGTAAGACACTTCATCAATAAAGAGGAACAATTCCAGAATACATTTAAGTGTGTGAAAACAACTGAATGCTAATGCTAGGATCAAGCAGCAATTGTCTGTGTTCTCCCTTCCAGCTAAGTATAAGGCCTAATACATTGCCTTGGTGGGGTGGGATTGCTGGAAGAATCTGTGCTCCCACATCTAAAACAGAGCTGTCTGGCCATAGTACTTACTGCTGGGCCATAGAATCCACATGATTTCTTCAAGGTGGTTGGTAGTGGTTATGTTAAGAGTTATGTGATATCTTGGTGAAGTAATTTAATGCTCTTCTTCATTTCTTGCTGAAACTGCCTCCTCTGTTTCTCTGTTTCTCTAGACACATAATTGTAAGATTAGAGAACCCATGTTCATAGGGCCATTCTTACTTCCTGCAGAGGAAGGACAACCCCTTGGCAAAAATGGAACAGATAGATAGAAGACAAACAAAAAAAGGCAGCTATTGTTACAAGATAATACAGCATAAAAGCCAGCTGTGTTAAAAACTGCCAAAAATGTTTGGATTCAGCTTTCCAGAAAACACTAAAATAATTATATCTGCCCTTAAGCCACTTGCCTGAGGACAGCTGCAAACATCAAGCCCAGTGAGTGTGTAGGGACACTTTTCAAAGCCTGTGACTGTGAAGAGTAGACCACTGGGTACTGTCAGTCACAGGAAGAAGGCAAATAAAGTCTGACCCTGTTTAAGAGGGAATTAAAGAATCTGAAGACAGCTGCTAAATGTAGGCAGAAGTTACCCTGCTGTTGGACCTCCTAAAATAACAATGTTAGAGCTCCTTCCCAAGCAATCCAGAAAGGTGCCTTAACACGATGAAAGAATCAATTCAACCACATAATAATGGCTTACAGAGTACCTGAACAGTAACTTTATCCCATTTTCACTGGAAAAAGTGAACTCTAGGCCAAAGTAAACTGATATGGCACAAGTGAAGGAAGTTTGCTCCTATAGTACAAACCCAGCCAATTCAAAGCCACACTCATAATTCAAAAAGAATGTGCCCATTTCTATCTCCATACCTTAATGTAATTGTCAAAGTAGTTTTTCTTCTGCATGAAGTTCAGACTAGAAATTCAACATGTGGCCCCTCATGTGCAAACTTCAATCAATCTTCACAACAAAATGACCATTTCCAAGACTGCTTACAAGGCTTTCTTTTTTGGTTTATAAACACAAGTATTGGGTTTACTTTTCCCTTTGATAATATACTAATTTACCCTTAGAAGAACTGGTACATGCCTATCCCACCAAATGCATGTGAACTTTTGGAAAAATTTGGTGTTGCTTAAGGTATTCTGAATTTTGCATACTTTTCAAGAATAGAACAACTTTCTTGAATGGCATTTATGAGGTGACATGGTTTCTGCTGCAGTCTCAAGACAGTGGAATCAAGGAGTGGAAATAAAAAGTAACAATTGTCATTAATAAACACACACACTTTATTTTGTGATGTGTATTTCTATATTCCAGGTTTGAGCAGGTTTAAGGGATTTGAATATTTTGAGAATATCTCCTTAAAGATACTGCTGTTGGTCTGCACTTCTGGATGTTGCAAAATACCCAGTGGTGCTTGAAAGGGAGGAGATAGTTTTTCCAGCCAAAATGGCATTCAGTTTTATAAGCTTTATCAAATATTTTAATGCGAAAATACAAGAACTTTCCTTTCAAATGTGGGTCAAAATTACTTTCAACATTTATAATAAGAACTGGACAGAAATTTATACATTTCTAGCTAAAAGTTTAGCAACATTCTATAAAGTTTTCTGTATTTCAGGCAGAGTATACCAATCTTAACTAAAATACCATTTCATTCTACACACCTTAATAGTTTTACATATTTCCCATAGCCACTTTTGTCATCATGCATCATCAATTTTGCAAGAAAATAACTCACTCTGTCTTAATCTCAATTTCTTTACTCTAAGATGGGCAACACCAATACCAACCCTCAGGAAATGAGACTAGTTGTACTGAAATAGTAAGAGGGGGAAAAAAGTCCTTTGAGTTTTTCCCAGAAATCACAAAAGAAAAAAACACAAAACACCAACACAAAAACCAATTATACAAATTACCTTTCTAAATGGATTTGAGCAATTTCGAGATTTGTTATTTGAAAATAAGGGAGCATTTCTGCTTCTCTAGTAATTTTAGTGGCAAAATGACCTAGGTGTGCCCCCATCCAGCCCAAATAGTGAATTCATCCTCACCACTACCAACACAAGAGGAGACCTAAAACTTGACATTGACACATGCACTATCTGGTAGTCCAGAAATCAATAAGAGCAGTGACCTGCTTTCAAATGAAAAGCAGGAAGAATCTCTCCCAAAGGCCCTAATGTCTATATGGCCTTCTGACTAACCACTAATATACAAGAAAAATGTAGAAGCTTCAAACATGACTATGGAATGGATAGAAGTAAAAAACCCAATTGTTTTAAACAATTATGGTTCAGGCTTATATACAGTACTAGTTGGAGGTTTTTTCATATTGCAGAAGTCAGAAGTGGTCTGAAGTAAATGACAAAGGAGAGAGAAACTGCATGTAAAAAATGCTAAGACAAGTCTCTGGCAAAACCACCTAGCCAGAATAGCACAGCACTTACAGAATTACAGTAGTCTTCTAAGCAGTAGTGTGAAAAGCTAGGAGGGTATTTCTGATGCACATCAGACACAGCGAAAGCTGAATTGAGACCTCAAAGTTCTTTCTCTTTTCTGAAACAGGATATGAACTTAATTATGTACAAACAGAACTAGTGTGTGCATTTCTTCTTCTTCTTCTTTGGGTCTTGAAGATCCTTCCTAGAAAAACTGCTCCTTTACAGTAGCACAGCTTCTAACTCCAGTGAGTTTTAATTGTGCTAGTGCTTGCTGCTCTTCCTTCACCGCAGACTCCAGCTCCTCCCTGAGTCAGAGTGAATGCACCTCTTTAAAAAAACAACTAATCTGACAATATGCTCATCCTTCCTCAGGGTTTATGGCCAATTTCAAGAGCATAATTGCTGTAGTGACTGCAAGGAATATACTATATCCAAACTGTAACCATAATGAAAAACTACCTTTCCCTCCCCTCTGTTCTTTCCTTGTTTCAGCAGCAGATTTTCTCACTTGCTAATGCAAATATCTTGTTGAGGAGTATTTTTCCTTTACAATAAAACCAAAACCATCCTTCGTTTACAGCATGATTGTTACAAATCAGCACTGATTTTGAATTCATATTTGATATTGGCACTGCTTTTTAAAGCACATTTGATAGTTTCTCAGCAGTAGCATCACATTTCTTTAATGCTTATTGACAGGCGGGTCAGTAGACAGTGACTTTTTTCTAATGACTATTCTTTTGTTCTCTTTGCAGTACCCACAAGGACTTGAATGACAGAAAGTTCATTTTTCTCCGAGTGAACATCTGATGAGAGTAGCCCATGCTTTACCCCCCTTTGGGAGACATGCTGTCAGCCAGCAAAGCCATGGTGGTCGTGGTAACTGTCACTGCATATCCAACAGCTGCTCCGCTACACATTCCCTAACCTGGCAAGCACCACACACTGCTGAGATTCTGCCACTTCTGCCCACCCTGGTGCTGTGCTGCCTTAGCCCTGCACCTCCAGCAGGCAGGCTGGCCAGCAGCTCTGTCTGCAGCTGCTTCTCGCCCTCCCAGTGCTGGTTCACCACAGCAGATCTCCCTAAGGTGCCTTCTGGAGCAGACCCTGGAGACTGAGTGTCAACCCTGTCAAGGAGCCAGAGCTCCTCAGCTGGAAGCCAGCAGTGCCCTGACCTGGTTGGTACTCACACTTTGCACATGGTGGTACACTGTTGGATTTTTGCTGTACCAATGGAACAAAACTGTGAGGGAAAAAATATGCTGATGTGAACATTTTGAATTGTTTATGTTCAAAGCAGAACATGGCTTGATGAATAGAAAGTCAACCAAATGGACAGAGTATGTTGCCCTAATACCATAAGAATCTCGTTTGTGCAGTTGCCATGCTCTAGCCGAGTGTTAGCTCAAGAACCTGGGCTACAGAAGACAGAATTAAATGCAATTTGCATTCAGTAGATGGATGTCCTAATCATCACCTGGACAGTCATTTTAGTTTAATGCTAAATAATTCAAAATGATATTTTAATTGTACAAAGCTAGGTACTGTAATGTTTTCTTTGGAATAATCCTTTACATTTTGATCTTTGTTCAAGATGCAAGTAGAACATAAATGGAGCTTAAACTGTCACCACAACTGGTTAAACCTTCCTAGAAGTACTTTGCTTGCACTAAGGCAGGTTGTCCTAATTTGGATTGTATTCTATGTCTCTTATGTGTGAGTAGCTCTGTCTTCCACAAGGAGATCTAGAACTGAAACGGACATGAGACATTCTTAAACATAATGCTATCCTAGAAGTATAAAGGTATAGCAAACTGTTTTGATTTTTTTTAACATATATTCCTGCTTGTATAAATGACACAGAGTTTAAAAAAATTAATTTAAGAATTTTCCCTAAATATTTGACTAACAAAATTTTGAGACAATTCAAATAATATGAGAAGTGAATTACAATTATACTTACTTACTTTAAGTTACATTATTAAGAGCTGCCATAATTTTTCTTAAAGTGCAAATGCATTCAAATACTTAAAAATTGTATCATTGATCTGTATTCAATATTTTTAATAACATTCCAGGTCGTTAATTCTTTTTTATGGCAAGTTAACATGTACATGGTTAAGCAAGAAGCAATGAATATGAAGGAACTGTAAAAGTTGCTTCTGCAGAAACTGCAGTTCAGCCACACATTTGATTAATATTGATAGATCTGTCAATGCTGGTACAAGATCAGGTGCCACTCATCAACCAAATCTTTATATTTAAAAAAGAAAGCAAAAATTTTCATGGACAACAAAGGATGGCAAGAAAGACAATATGACAGATTTGGAGATGAACTGTGATGAATACTGAATTATATTAATGAACTGGAGGATATTGAATGACAGCATAACTAGCATACCAATGGGTTTGAAATTGGAACCTTAACAAGAATAACATTTGCCAGAGATGGTAGATAGTTTTGCAACATACATCCTCTTTTGCTAAAATTGACCAAAAGTGATCCTTATGCATTACAAAGGTCCAAGTTGTCACATTGTAATAAAGAGCAAAGGAATAACAAATGTTTCTATGCCTGAAAGACCAATGGAAGGAAAGATGTAATATTAAGATACTATACTTACAGTATATATTTCTGGAATGAAAAATCAAGAAGCATAACAAGAAGGTCTCAGAAACACTTGCTAAGGACCCAATAAAAACTTACTGAAAAAAAAGAAGGTGCTATGATTTCTCCACCTAACTTGGCTGTCTCCATTTTGCTAAGATTTCCCAGCAAAGGAAATAAATACCAACCTATGCAAATGTCCACATCTTAAAACCTTCTTTGTTAGGCAGGGAGAAAGGACCCTCAGAACAAATAGAACTTTTATTTCTGTAGATGCCAGCATAGCATATGGCATAGCCAAGGGAAAAAGTTCTTTTTTCATTCCACATGCAATGTTTCTTTAGAATGCAGGGGTTAAAATCTGCTTGTTGCTCCTAATCTGCTGTTCCATATCAGAAAATGATGAAATTCGAACTTCAGCTTCCCCTTTCTACAGCTTATCCTAGCATGGGAATTGATTCATCACACACTGCAATCAACTTTTTGGTACTTAACTGAATACAAATTATGATACTAAGGGAGATTTACACATTTGTGTTGTAGAGAACAATGCTCATGAAAAAAAAGGTTGATTTATCCACTGCTGTGGATTCAGTTACATTTCCAAATACCCATTCAGAGTAAACCACAGAAAGATTGGGAGGATGGGCATTTTAATTGTTTTCCCTGCTTTTCTACTTCTCTATGCTAATTTATGTAATTGTTAATTTTCAAAAGGATCATTTTCTGTTTGTTTCAACCCTTTCACTTACCAGAAACCCCAAATTTGCTATCCTATAATTTTGTTGCAGAAGTTCTGGGAAATCTCAGAAATTTTATGAACCTTACTGAAAGTTTAGAGCACTGAATACTCTTTTCTCTAAAATGTGAATTAGTCACTGAAATTAAATAAAAGGTGTTATAAAAAGGGGGGGTAGTGGTGGTGGTGGTGTTGTTAAAAAAACCCTCTAAGAAACAGTGAATTTGAAATAACCCATCAAAAAATCCCTGCTTTTCTGAGTTGATTAACACTTAGTCCCAGTTATGCAAAAACATGACAGAAAGTTAAACCTTAGTGACACTTTCTTTTGACACATCACCATTCAATCAGGTCTTCCTTGATGCTACTCTACTTCCTAATTCTATATGATAAGTAGAAAAGAGAATTAAATACATATATATATAATACTTTTACTAAATATTTGTAATGTCTTCTTGCTCTCTTTGCCCTTATTCAATTCTCCCTGTTACTCCTTTCAGTTGTTTATACTATGAGATTTTTGGAACAGACATGTAGACAATGCCTGGAAAAAAAAGAGACCCCAATCCCTGACACTGAGGTTAGTAATTCACAACAATAAGACTAATGCTGGAGAAAAGTAAATAATAAAAATAAAAAAATCTACAATCCTAAATTGCAGCTTATTAGGAAAAGTTGAGAGATACAGGATACGCCTTACATACCTATTTAGTTGGAAAGCAAAGAGATGGCCTATGAAATTCTGAATCGTAGTATCTGTATTCAATTCCCAGTTTCAGTTTGCCCTAAATGAAAACTCTTGCTATCATCTCTGAAGTTTCAGAACTGTCTAGCACTTCCAAGATATTTTAAGATTTTATTACTAACTTTGCCAAGGGTTTCCACTGAGCATCCACTCCTGTATCCAGCTTCATTACATTACATATCCTCATCTACTTTTCAGTTGTGAATAAAGGTTGTAAAGCAAAGAAGATGGTTAAAAAAGTGCTTTGCAGAAAAGAATTTGAATGTAGAAGCTTTCAGGCACTTAAGGCCTTCTAAACACAACTGGAATTAGTGGGATAAATCCTGTGGGTTTTCATTTGGATTCTTTGTATTACACGTCACATTAATCAGTCCAAAAATATGCCAGGATTCTACGGACAATGCCATGGTTTGCCACATCAACAGCAACCAACCCTTGTTGCACCCTCACCAACCAGCCATCAGAACTGGAGTCACATGAAGCCTCTATAACTTATGGATGCAAATATCCCAGTAAGGTAGATAATTAAGAACACACCAAAATCGTACTGCAGGGAAATACATGTCAGGAGCTGAGTTTTCAAATCAGATCTCCCTTCATTCGGTACTCTCTTCATTCAGTACTCCCTTAACACTGAAATGAATATCAGTTGATGAAAGTGCACAGTAAAACCACACTCAGCAACATAAAAAAAGACTAGACAGGGAGATGAGGATAGAAATAGCATTTTTTTTGCAGCTTCAATAAGAATTTATCTCTCAATTCAAAAATACGTGGCATCATATTTTCACTGCTTTTTGTACTTACAAACAGGCAAATGCTTAACTGCACAACACAGATAAGATACTAGGAACTAAGAAGTTGATTTTCAAAGCAATGTATGAAGACAAAGAAGCATGTAAGACTTTTTTCCCCTTACTGAACTTCAGGTTATGGACTTTTATGACTGCCAATACTTCCTCTTGACAACATCTCAGCAAGTAAAAGCACAGAATCAGTGCTGGTCAGTTGAGGCTCCTTAGCAGAGTAGTGTTAAATTTAAAGTCAGATTGAATTTTCCAGACTGGTGAATATGAAGAAGCTAAGTGTTCAGCATTATTATTGTTGCATCACTCCCATGCACTGAAAAACTAAAGGGAAGGCAAAAGCTTTTACAAAAACAACCCATGCTTTGAACATATCCATCATGGTAGAAAAGCATCTTCCTCTACTCACATTCTGTTTAACAGTCTTTAAGTGCCAAGTTTGAGTTCGAAACAAGTGCAGTGAATATATTGGATTATTATAAATTTTAAGGAAAATAAATTCCTGTGCTTCAGATTGTTTTTCATACTTTTTGGAGAAGGAGACAAATAACCACTCTCAACAATGTAAACTAAGAAGGTATGCAAATGTAACATTGTAGTTAGTTATACAACATCATCCTACTGTAAACTTGGGTACGGATAGGTATGAATATTATAACTAAACACTGAGAACTTATGCATGCAAAAAGAAGTTGTCTGCTGGCAGAAAGATTGTTTTAAACAATCAGGATCACATTCAGCATTGACATTTTTGTCTCTTTCATTTCTACATCCATCTCTACATACAGTGATAAGCAGCTTTGACCTCTGCCCTGATGACTCAGATCTTATAGTTTTCAGTGACGGCAATCCAAATGCAAAAGTAGGGATTGTACTTCGGCCTAATTTCCTGAACTATGAGTAGTGTTACAATCTCAAGAAATCTCAATGGACTATAAATTGAAGAGCTTGATCTTAGATCTTTATGCTACCACTGGCATTCCTCCACAATGCTGGACAAACTGCTTAGGCTGTTTGTGCTGTTGCTTCCCAACCTCTAAGGCTTTTTGTGGTTTGGAGATGAAAGAAGCAACTCCTGCAGTTGAACTTCAAGGCAGAACAGTGATCCTACCTTACAGGGTGCTGTGCCCAACAAGAAGTAAACATTTCCAGAACTGAAGAAACAGACAATGATTCTTAAGAGGATCAAACAGCAGTTAAGAGGATTTGTGCCTCTAAGCAGGGATTTACTACACAAAATGAGTATGTACAAACAAGACTAGCACTCAAACAGACTGACTATGTAGAGTGTTTCACTTATTAAAATCTTACTTGTTCTTTTTCTTTACTTGTAATACAACTCCTGATGCCAAGGATGGAGCTGTAACCTCTGTCTGTGTTATAGAAAGTACCTTAGAACTTCAGGACTTGCCTCCATAGACACGGTCTCTGTTGTGGCACAACCCTCACAGCCAAAAAACAAAAACCAGACCAAGGAGTGATTAGGAAATGTCCAGGCTAGTACTAATGGCAAGACAGCAGAAGGGGTCATGTGCCAGCTCACATTCTTAGAGGACTGCACCACACAGTGATACAGTGATCTAGAAGCCACATTGAACCATTTCCTTTTAAATATCATCAAGGACCAGCCCTTCTCTGTGTGGTGGGTGAAAAATGGGAAAGGATAAAGCAAGAGAATGGCTAAGTAAGTTTTCAAAGCAAATCACAAACAGAAGGAAAACTTGTGACCACATGCAGAGCTACAAGGAGGGAAAATAAAAAATCTACAGCTTTCATAGGGGCTGAAATAAAAGTTTCTAAATAAAACCTCCAATGCAAGAGACAGTCACTCAATAATTGTTGTGAATGTATTCAGACAGCAAAGCATTCTGATCTAGCCTGAAAATTAATTGTTCTTGTAGCAATGTAAATCAAACAATGAAAGTTTATAGTTTGGTTTGTTTTGGTGGTGAGGCTCTCCTTGCTTTTACACTACTGAACAATAATTATTTGAAAATCTTGGTGCTGGTCAAGTGATTTACATCTGGTAGATCATATAGTTTATATCTTTGAGGTGTATCTGAGTCTGCTGTGATAAAAGAGGAATTTTTGAGGACACAAAACCCAGTGAAAGATTGTGCTGTTGTGTGTGGACTTCAGACAAGGAACTGAAGTGTTTTGCACTCTGTCAATCAGATCTAGTGGTGACTAGCAAACAGAATTATTATTTGATGCAATTTTTCTACTTAAGCAAATAGCCAGCTCCCTATATACAACTATATACAACTAAAGACAACAAATTTTGGTAGTCACTTCAATCAGATAATTCCAACTTCCTTGAAACATAAGTAGAAAGGCCAGGCTCATGAAGGGAAAAGTTTCATTGTTGGTGAAGTGGTAAGACAGAGGCCACAGCATTCGAGGTAGGGACTGCCACCACAGAGGCTGCCACCTAACAACCTGTGAGTTGCGGTTCTTCTAGAGAAAGAGAGTCCAAGGCAGCACAGAGCTAGTGTCTGACTGTGAAGGTACTGCAGAAGTCTCATGTCAGTTTTGTGAGACTTAACAGGCCACAAGTTCAGAGGTCTGCAAGGTTCTAGTATTCACTGATATCCAGAAGAAGCAGAATTAAAGATCAGTAAGACAGGACAGAATTAGTTCAATATGCCCAGTGCTTCTTCCTGCTGTAACAGATTCTGATGTAAAGACCTCCTATCCTTAAACAGAGACATGGATATGTTTAATTTCATGGGGAACAAACATAAAATACTGCAACGTGCACAACAAAAAGACACTACAAACTCCTTCTTTATGTTTTTCCCTCTTCTGGAAGACATTGACTCTAGTCAGTGACAATCTTGGATGGCAATTGGAAATAAGGCCCTGAACAACTTTGCAGTGGCTTCTGTAAGAGTATGCTCCCTTAAGAGAAGGAAGGGCTTTTTTGATTTTAAATATTCTCATTTAAAGCTCCCCCAGATCTTGCACCTATGAGTGAATGCATTTCACATGAGTAAGCTTAGAAAAGAATCACAGCCTTTTACTGGAAGTTGTATTTCATGAAATAAGATCAAAAATGTCAACAGCGAAAATGTCGAAGAGGTGCCATTTGAAAATATGCCTTTGAACTCATTTGACCAAGTCTATTGTATATACATAAATAAAAATCACACCTGTGTACAGACAGATAGGCTCTCTTTTTCTGGTAAGAACAAGGTGTGGAGACACGTGGGATAGATAATTAATCTCTATTGCTATCTATAGTTTCATTGTTAACACTGCCTTGGTTGAAGTGTGAAAATATGTTCACACTTTTGAAACTGGGCGATTAACTAATCAAATGACAATATGAATCTTAAGAACACAGAAATTACTGTTACCCAACACTCCTTCTGACTGTATTTTTTTCCTGTTTTTATAAGGAAAACATTGTCTCAGGTGTCCTTCAAGATTATAAGGGAAGTTATGGTATCTTCCCCACTGTAACAATCAGTGCAGAAACTGTGACCACCATCACTAGCCTATTTTCCATAGTACACTTAGTATTTTACCCTTGAGGAATTAATTGCAGAGAATATTTTCCTTGTATAGACAAGAAACTGTGACAGAGGGATGACAAGCAGCACTGAATAACCAGAGGCAGTAAGCAGTAGCCACTGTCCCATTAAGGCCCTGTTAAGTAGCAGTTGTGTCTATTAAGTACTACTGGTCTTACATCAATGCCCCAGGAGATGTCCCAATTAAGCAAGTTTACTGGATAAGTATGCCAGTTAAATGAAGCACACAATACTAACTTGTATCAAAGTGCTACATGGCAAATGCCCCACACATTTCGGCACAACTTCACGGGGCTGCCCAACTTGTGCAAGATTCATATTAAAGAAGATTTGACTAAACAGAAACTGTATAATGCCGATGTCATTTCAGAACTCCCTCCTGGGATAAGTTACAAGCTAAACCTCATGTTTAAGGAAGACCCACTTTGCTTTTTTTTTTTAAAGAAACCACCCCTTTCTACCCTTGAATTCTCCTATAGGATGGAGTTCACTTCCACATTAATGAAAGAAGAAAAACTGACTTTTCTCTATATAGGCTGATGAACTTAATAACATCAATAATGCATATGAAAGCATGTAGAATATGTATTTACAAAGTTTTTTACTAAAATTCTTGATATGGCTCTTAACACCTCACATCTCTAACACAGTAACTTACTTTTTTTCTGGTTGTGAAAACTGTTCTGTTTGTATTCATTTGAGCTGCTGTAAGCAAATAATTTTCCTGTGTTACTGAGTCAGCCACTGTGCCACCTCCAGGATCCCTGCACTGATTCCCAAGGCAGACAAAAGCTATTTATCTTAATGTAAAGCCCTTTGTGGACAGTTTCTATCTTACTGTCTTATTTATGCCATTCCTGCTCTGCATGATGTCAGTCTCATTGGCTTATCTGTCAAGGTAACATCTCTGATACCTTTTCATTTCCAATAATTTCTAATAGCCCCAAATAGCACAACACTATTATGAGCCCCACAGCTGCATATGCCCTCACTCAAAAACTATATCTGACCCTCAAATCTCCAGAAAAAAAGTCGTTCTATCCATTTTTTTTCCTTTGTATTTGTTCTTAGTTCCTCAAGATGTGTCTTACTCTGTTGCAGTTCTTTGCATTCTTCATTTTTTTTCTGTCAGACTTGGAAATCAGACTTGCAGAAAAATCCCATTTCTGCTCTTCAGGTCTGCTACTGGAGAGGAGAAGACAGCTTCTCCAACTTAAAACTTATTGGACTTTTTGTGTGTATTGTCTTCAAAGAAAGTTCTGTCTAGCCTAGTACTCTGTGCCTGAAACTGATCAAATTAACACAACACACAGAGCTGACATGTAAATTCAATGATCTTCATCAATAAAAAAAATCTTCAGATTTCTGATTTTTGTAGGGTATATATAAGCACCAGTAGCCAAGAGTTTAAGAGCAGCAAAAATCACTAACTTAAATAATGACACTGTTTTTTAACTCAACCTACCCTTATAAGTGTATTCTCTTTTGGTTCTCCTGTTGAAAGCTCCTCTTTGTATCACGTGTTTCTTGTATTTTCTTGTAGCAGATATATATAAGAACTCTTTGCAGATTGGCTGGTATCCTTTTTTTTTTTTTTTCTCTTTCATTCATTGCAGAAGTGGCTTAAGCAAAGAATTCCTTAATAAAACAAATACAAATAAGTTGACATGTTGCATTTGCACAACCCTCTTCAACAAAAATGCCCAAATCAGTGTATAAACTTTAACTGAAGTGGTGAAGTTTAAAGTTACAGAAAACAATTGTAATATTCACATTTTACTTTAAGGAATGAGATCAGACTTGTGTGATTTTAAAGGAAAGAAAAGCATAAAGTCACTTAATGGTGTAAAGCAGAAAGGCTCTAGATCAGTAAGGCCAAAAGAATTCGTGTGGAAGATTTTGCCCACTTCACGCTCTACTAATTTCTGTGAATGTATCAACATGAAGAACTTGGCTCTCACTGTGGCCTCAAGTTGAAACAATCTATTTTCCAAAAAAGGGACTGAATTTTCAGGTGGAGAAAATAATGTAAATCTGGGGAAAAAAACGGACTTGAAACTTCAGTGAAAATTCCTTTTAAGAATAAATAAAGTAGTAATTGCTATCAGAATTCCTCTTGCTGATTTTTTCTGGCCTGTTCATTACGTTCCAGAGGCATACAAGGTCTATTGGGTGTTTGGGGAAGGCTCTTGGGCTTCCCACTTCCCTAAGAATGTAATGTTTAATGCTTACCTTTGCACTGAGCAGGAACTAACAATGCCAGGTAACAGAGGAAATGCTGTATTTAGACAAATTTTTGCAGCCTTCTGTAAGAGGCTACCGCATAGAATCACTGATTTCCATACCACCAGTCACTCTAAAATGTTGAAGACGGGAAAAGAGGATGGGCTCTTTGAAAATCCTGCATTGTATTAGTTAAAACAACTCCTGCATTTCAGAAATGCCTCCTGGTTTTTCATTTATTTCTGCCGAATCACGTTCTTGGGTTTTTAAATATATGGCAATTTGTAACTTTTAATTTCTTTCCCAAAGTGGCCAGCCTCGCCTCACTGCATGAATAATTAAACACTGCTTAGTTAAGTACACTGCATGCCCCTAAGTAAGTTTCAGGTGGGACAGTAAATTTCCCGATCCCGCACAGCTGTGGCAGGAACGTGATTCCCACAGACACCGGAGCGTGGGAAGCTCTAATAGAAGGGAACGGAACAACTTACGGGCTGAAACACCCTCAGCCCCGCGCGCGCCTCCCGCTCCGCCCCCGCCGGGCGCGGGAAGGGCGCGCAGGGTCGCGAGCGCATAGCGGAGGCGGAGCGG
>JAWWEV010000083.1:38895001-38999391 GCA_035583235.1 Hafferia zeledoni
GAGCCCACGAGCGCATAGCGGAGGCGGAGCGGGAGCGGCGCGCGGAACCCGCGAGCGCCCGGCGGGGGCGGAGCGGGCAGCGCGGGAGAGCCGCGCGTGCGCTGGAGGGGCGGGGCGGGGCCAGAGAGTGCGCGCAGCGGGGCCGCAGATGGAGCCTCCCCCCGGCACCGCAGGTAGGGCCGGGTGGGAGGGAGGATGGATGGGCAGGGCGGCGGAGTAGCAGCACCCCCGCCGCACACGCACGTTCCCTCTTCCACCCTTCGCCGCCCGCCTCGACAGGGTTTCCTGTAGAAAACCCACTGTCGCTGTGCGCTGGCCCCTCCGGGGAGGGGCATCCGGAGGGGCTCCGGGCCGCCCTCCATGGGGTTCCCGTCGCCCCTCCCGTCCCTCCGCGACCTCCGGCAGCCCCGCGGAGTCGAGGTGCCCACGGGGTGCTGCTGCGGCCTGTGCGGCTGCGGAAGGAACCAGAAGGCCAAGCACCGAGGTTATGTGGCCCTGGGCTACATGTTACTAAGGTCGTGTCCCGAGTGGTTGTAGACACGTGTCCGCAGAAGGGAGTGGAAACGCGTGTGCTTTACACGCGCGTAGTGTTCACTCATCTGCCCCAAATCCCTAGGGCAGGTGCCTTCGGCCTGGTGTGGTAAAAGGCTATTTCCTCCGGGAATGAGCCCGGCAAAGTGTGGGTAGGCTGCAGCTGGTACCAGGTGTTGAGACACCCGTAGCTGGTCGTGGCTGTGCACCTCGGTCGGTGCTGTTTCTTCAAAAGCCGAAGGATGCTGGCAAAGGCCAAGCTCTTGGTTTCGGATGGAAGCCTGTCCTGGGCCTGGCTCTGTAGGCCTTGCAAACAAGGCATTCATAGAGCAGTCAAGTTCTGAGTTTATTTCTGGGTTTGTTGATTGTATTCACTGAGCATGGATCTGTTTCTAAATTAAGAAAATGTTATAAAACTTACTGCTGCGTTTCAAGTAGTAGATGTTCACCTGCAGCGTAATCTCACTTCCCAGCTGTCCTTTGGAAAAAGCCTAGTTGTTACACTAGCTGAATTCAACCTGTTGTGATTTCAGTGTAGAGCAGAAAGGATGGCTCCAAACTCTGGAGTTCATCAGCGTTCTGCTTCCCCGTGTGTGTATGTAATGACCTCATCTGTCCCTCCCAATCCATGTTGTAGCTGTATGTTAGCTGTGGTAGGACTGCTGAGGGTGTACTTGGGGTACATGCTGTGTGACACCAACACTGAGATTGATCTGCTGAGCCGTGGCATTGCTTACTGACACCTCTCTCTAAATCTGCTACCTTGTTATCCAGTGTCTTTTGCTTCCCTTCCCCCTGCTCCCCATCAGTCCCTGGCTCCATTGAAAACCTCAGAATGTGAACTAAAAGCAGAGATGTCTAAGGGAGGTAGTAGAGAAACTGGAACAGTAGCTGCAAGAGGTGTGAGCTGCCCTGTTCATATTAGTAAGGTGTTAACCCAGACACCCTGGTGCACTAGGTTTTACTGTCGTCATTGCTAACTGCTTCTTGGCTCATATACGAGAAAAAAGAGGGAGAATCACAGTTCTGTGAATTGATACTGTGACTGATACTTCATTTCATGGTCACAAAGACACGAATATTCTCGTGGTTTTTCCAGGTAGTAGGAAGCAAATATCAAGCTCAGAATGTAGAACCTGTGAATTATGTCATGATTTGTATGGGAGGAATTTTTTGACAGGCACAGTTTTGGAAGGAGCTGTGGTTGTGCCATTAAGTAATTACATCCAGGAAATAAATTGGTAGATTAATCTGTTCACAAAATTTTATGTTCATGGATTCATAAATTATCTTGAGTTGTAAGGAACCCACAAAGCTCATCAAGTCTGATTCCTGGCCCTGCTCGGGACATCTCCAAGAATCACACCATGTGCCTTCTCTGGAGAGTCTGTTCAAGTGTCCAGCCACCCTCTGGGGGAGAAATCTTTTCCTAATATCCAACCTGAACCTCCCCTGACTCAGCTTTATGCCATTCCCTCAGGTCCTGTCACTGGTCACCATAGAGAAGAGGTCAGTACCTGCTCCTCCACTTTCCCTCATGGGGAAGTTGTTGACAGCAATGAGCTCTCCCCTTGGTCTCCTCCAGTCTGAACAGATCAAGTGACCTCAGCTGCTCCTCTTATGGCTCTAGGCCCTTCCTCTCTTTTGGGCCCTTCATCAACTCTGTTGCCCTGCTTTGGATGTTCTCCGAGAGCTTTGTATCATTTTTGTATTGTGGTGCCTGAAACTGCACACAAACTTGAGATGAGGCCACCCCAGTGCAGAGCAGAGCGGGACAATCCCCTCCCTTGCCCAGCTGGTGAAGCTTTGCCTGATGTCCCCCAGAACACGATTGGCCCTCCTGGCTGCCAGGGCACTGCTGACTCATATTCAACTTGCCCTCGACCAGGACCTCCAGGTCCCTTTCCACAGTGGTGCCCTCCAGCGTCTTGTTCCCCAGTCTGTATGTATATCCAGAGCTGCCCATCTCAGGTGCTAAACGGTGTTCACATAGTTGGTAATTGCTCAGCTCTCTAATTTGTTTAGGTCTCTCTGCCTTTGAGGGAGTCAACAGCTCCTCCCAGTTTAGGAAAACTTGCCACTCTTTTGTTTTATCCTTCTCCAGAATGAATGTGCAGCAGCCCAGCACTGAATTTGATTTTTGTACACACCACTTCCAAGACTGTGTAGGGTGCTCCTTTTAGTAGTAGGGGCCATTCTTTTTAATGTGCACTTGGTTATATCTGTCATTTTCAGATGGTGATGTCTTGACCCTTAGTTGAGGATTCACAGACGTGTAAAGAGAGGAGTGGAGTCATTGTCAGCAGCTGAGACACACAAGACAGGTGTCGGTACCTATCCTGTGCATGGGGCTTAAAAGCAGAGGGGGTGAAGACTGAATTAATATTTTTGCTAAGCTACTTAAAATGTCTATTTCTTACTGTCGTGGAAATCTTGGTTGCTAACATGGTACTACATGAGTTTTTCAGTGAAAGGAGAGAATTGGGCTTGCACAGTGGTTGTGACTTGTTTGAAAGGAGCAAGGGCTGTAAGGCCAGAGCTAGAGGAATATATTGAGAGGAATGAAATAACAGCTTCAAAAGATAGAAAGGATAAAATAATGGGTGATAAAGTGATGTTGCATTTAAAGGGCAAAAATATACAAGTAAAAGGAAAAACAGCTTTTCAGCTGTTTTTTTCCAGCTTTTAGTTAAACTTCTTTAATTAAGTTTTGTGATTAATAACATAAATTGCCAGAATAGCATCTGCAATTCTCATGTTAATGTAACCAAAAGGTTTCTAGTCTTGTCTTTATGTCAGAGCACCTCATGCTCTGGAACTTACGAAAACAGTGGTGTGTTTTGATCATATCTTCACTCATTTGTATTATATGTACTGATTGTTCATTAACCATGTAGGTACAGAAGTCGAAGGTAGGCATTGTTTTTTCTTGTTTCTAAGTCCTTACATCCACTTAAAGAAATAGAACAAAAATACAGGAAGAATGGTATTTTGTCCTGCTGTATTCAAAAGCCTTGCCTTCATTTTTGTGTGATACTCATTATTTGGAATGAAAGGTGTAAATTTTATCTTAAAAGGCATGGCTGAAGAGCTGCATATTCAAACTGTCAAGGAGTTGGGCTAGATTTCTTTTTAAGTGAAACTTTTATTTGTGGTTTACATTGGTTTTCAGTACACCTTGTAACGCACCTGAAAATTAGTAAAAAGGACTGTGTAGCACAGGAGCCACTGATTAATATTATTGGGTGTGGTGGGAAATCTTAAGTTGTTAACATCTCGTGTAATAACTGGGGAGTTTTGTTGGTTGTTAGATTTTCCCGCATCTCTTCTTTTTCCAGGTGTTGGGTACTTTGCTCTTCCTATGTCAGATTTACCTGTTACTCATCTCTTGTTTCTGTTGTGAATTATTGCAGTTTGTGGTGTCACTACTGAGCTGTATTTTATGTGGTCTGTTTGATTTATATAATTCAGATAGTTTGTGGTACAGGACATTTCTCTGTTTCTTACTCCAGGTGGAAGTAAGCAGTAAATTCTTGGACAGCATCCGCTGTTAGAAAGGACATAGAAGAAGAAGGGGGTTGTATAGTTGGGACTGGTTTCAGACAAGAGGCACTCAAAAGCTTGGGTTGACTTAAAAGGTGTGGAGGCATATCCTGTATATGAACTGAATTTTGTCTGTGCTGTTAGTATATTTTAGCATCCCAGAAAAAACCCCAAATATGGATTTATTTGTTGAAAGACTGCTGCATGGTGTCTTTGTGTAAGAAAGAAACTTATATTGAGGATTTTGCATCAGTTACCAAGTGAAGCATTCAGAAGCTTTACAATGATGGAATTAGGGCTCTCTCTGCTAGTTTAGTCCTTCATCAGTCCATGGCCCTGGTTGTTACTGACTCTGTGTTTTGTGCATTTGGCTGCAGTTCTCATCTGTTGTCAGATGGGATTTGAGGTGAGCTGAGGTATTTCCTTTATAGGTAGCTCACATCCTAAGTTTTCCTAACTGGCAGGTCTGTCACACTTGAACAATAGTACAGGCTAGGCATTAATGAGTCTGCATTATTTCTAGTAGTAAATATTTTAAGTCCTAATCTGTAATTAATTTTCAGGCCCTATAACTGGATTTGCTGTGTGATCAGCAGTGTAAAAATATCTCTTTGTGTCTGCTTGGCTTTACTAATTACTCACTAGATCTACGAGCCTTCCAATCTGCATGTAATTATCAAAAAAGTGTGCTTTGCCAGGTCTACTTTTCCTTTCTTTCCAGATATTGAAGACTTTCTATACTACAGCCATTGTTCACTTTTAGCAAACAGTATTCTTATAATCCAGTACTGCCATATTGCAGAAACATGAGCCCCAAAGCAAAATGTAACATAACAAGATTCAGCCAGTGAAAAAGGTGAAAATTGACTTTGAGGTGATGATAGAATGGTGAGAAGTTAAAGCTTTGGAAATTTTCCCTGGTGTTGTCATCCCTGTACTCTATCTTAATTTAAAATGATGTCAGTATTAGAAAGATCTCAAAATCTGGAACATTTTTAATACAAATAAATTTATTCATATACATTTAAAGAAGAAAAAAATGGTTGCTGCATAGAAAACTGCACTGATCAGTTTCTTTTGCTTTTAAATCAGGGTTTCACGGTATCACATCTATAGTTTCACTTGGATTATAACACTTCTGTCATTTCATATTGTCCTTCCGTACTTTAAAGCTTTAGTAGAAACTAAGTACTTAAGGCTCTAGTTTATATGCAAACACTGATGTGGAAGTGAAATTACCAAACTCAGTAGCATTTCATGTATGCTTGAAGGTGTTTGGTGCTGGTCCATCATCTGTCAGTTCACGCAGGATATTTTTGACTGATAAAATCCTTTGCCTTCCACAGGATTCTGTGTGGGTTTTTGTGGGGCCAAGATTACAAAGCAGGATGCTGAAAGTGCTTGTCACTTTGACCCCATGAATTCCATGTCAGTAAAGCCACAGAAGTTCTCTCCAAAGCTACAGGATTGCATACTTAAAGTTTACATTGATACATCAAATTAGAATTATAGGAAAAGACCTTAAGATTTTAGAAAGATCTTTTTTCCCCATGACTAGTGGTTTCTCTCTAAATGAATTTATTCTGATGGTTGTGACTTAGTGTTTTCAAACAGAGGTTTCAAGTAGCTCATAATATATTCAATGATACAGACTTTCTGGATAAGTTTTTATGATGCATGCAGATATAAATTATTCACATGTAAGATAATACATGTAATAATGTATTCACATGTAAGATAATAATGTGAGATTGGTAATTTTTATTTAATGCAAGGGGGATAAGGTAGGCAGAATAATGGAGTTGAAAATTTTGAGTTGAATGCATTCTTTTCCTGGAAGAGTAATAAGCTTTGATTATATTCTTTATTCAAAACACTGTTACAAGTACACTGAATCTGATATTTAAAAAAAATATTAACCTCTAGAGCCAGTAGTCTGATTGATGAATGTCTGCCAATAAGCCTGCATTGAGTGCTGTGCTGCTCCTTCTGTTATTAATAGGAGTGTTCAATTTCAGTGTATGTCTATAGTTAGCTCATAGACAAGTGTTTCCAAACAAAACGTTGGAAAGAAACGAATTATTTACCACAGAGAAACTATTTTTACCAAGTGATATGAAAAATAACCGAGTCCCCCAAATTAATGCAATTTTGTAACTTAGCTGTAAACTTGTTCTCCAAGACATCTCAGGTGTTGGGTATATTATAGGTCTGCATATGGAAAAAATGAGAGAATGGCTGGTAAACTCAAGTTTCAGTAGACTTATGACAAGACCATCCCTTCCACGAAAACAACTTCTTTAAATGTGGTGTAGGTTAAAGAATGGAAATTCTGCTTGTATCCCCTTGGTTTTCTTCACTTTCACTGTAACAGTTCCACTCTGTCTACTGCTGAAATTCTCATTTTTACTTTCTCAAGCTTTATTTCTTCTCTTAAAAGAGAAAGGCATTTTAGAATACAACTGCTTACTTTTGATAGCAGCTAGTAGAAAAAAATTAGTAAGATGTATTAAAAAAATGTTCCTTTTATGACTCCACATTTCTCAACCAGGCTCCCAAAATAGTGAAAGTGATTGGTTTTGAAATTTATATATTTTGAGGAATGATACATTTTAACTTGGATTCTGGAACCTCGGCTGTACTTTCTACAGCATTTTTGCTAGTAAATAACATAAGTGATGTTTAAAAGTTGATGTAACTGGGATTTCAGGAAAAACATGAGGTGTAAGAGTTGCTAATAAAAATGTTATAAAGTTACTAAAACTTTCACTGTCTTTGATATATACTGTGATTCTTACTGAAATAGTTATAGTATTTGAAGTACTATCTTGAGCATTTTTTTGAAGGTGGATAAGTAAACAACCTTGAGCATTTTTTGAACAAGAAAATCTAAATTATAGGTTATATAACTAGACATGCACATTTGAAAGACTGTTATTGGAATTGCTTGATGTAGTTTCTATTGGATGCAGGAGGTTTGAGGCTTCTTTAAATATCTCAGTAAAGTAGATTTCAACTTTTTCTCAACTTTTCTGAGTAATCTGTGTCCCTGCCACCTGCAGTCTTGAGAGAGCTGTCAGGTACCAGCAGGACACGGTAACTAAAGGGTGAGTAAGATATTTACTAACCATATTAAATAAAGAGGGGAGATGATACGACTTTTCCCAGGGTGCTCTTCTAGGAAAGCTTCTGTCTTGGTATGCCCTGTTAGTAATAGTCTTCTAATGAGTAGGAGAAGTTGCTACAGTGTCTTTCATTATTAGGACTGGAAAGCAGCTTTGTATTTCATTCTCTCTTTGTCCTCTGAAAGGGCTGCTGCCTGCAGCAGAGACCGACACCGCACTCGTGCTGTTTTCAAGGCCTTCCCGGGTCCTGCGCTCAGAGGCTGGGAAGCCAGGAGAGTATTCATCATCTGTTTTCCCAGCTTCCATATGGAGTGAATTTGATGTGTTCTAGTGGTTGGGATGTTCTTGTTTCTATTGATGCATATTAATTTTTTGTGTTTTGGTAATTTTTACAAAAATTATGAAAACCACTAAACTGAACGGCTGTGGTTCTTGGCCTTCCAGGGCAATGAATAGCTTTTGCAGCTGAGGGTTTTAATTGACTGCAGAAAGCTATTGCAGTTGTAGTCTTGTGCCCTGAGTATCGTATGCTACATTTCAAGCACTGAGATTTGCCAAAATGCACAGATTTCATTTGCTTTTTTTTTTTTTTTTTTTAAATAGAAGTCTCAAATGTGCTCTTAGCAATTTGCTGAATAGGGATATCTCCCAGTTTAATAATCTCTTTCCTTTCTTCAATTTTTTACACTGCGATGAGGTTTTATGGAAAACAATTTCTGTTTCACAGAGGTATTCCCTTTTCTTTAGCTTCCCCCCCCCCCCATTTTTTTCCCTGGCTACTGCAAGTTTATAACTTCTGTAACTGTTCTTTATCCTGTCCTCTGTTCCTTGTCCCCATGACTAACATTCTGGAGTCTGCTGATCCATTTGGGAAAGAGATCCTGTTTCTTCAGGAAACATTCCAGTTTCATCACATCACATGTCGCCTTATTCACATTTTCAAGGGGCTATTGATTTAGATGTAACAACTGCAAGGCAGCATTTGGTTTTAATTCTGTCTAACTTCTATGTATATTTTTACAAAATACTTAGTTTTTACTGTGTTTTATAACCTTTTCTTAGTTTGTGTTTGTCCATCTGTCCCTTGTAATGTTTGATTGTACTAGGAAATTCCATCAGAAAGTAAGGTAGAATCTCAGAGGATTGAAGTATTCTGGCAAACATGCCTGAGTTTGGGCTGGCAGGGGCAGAAGGAAGGGCTGCTGCTGACATTTGTCTGGCCTCTGAAAGCTGAGAGGTAACGTGTTCTTATTGGTTTACTTTGTGGCCAAAGGCCATGATCATTTCAAAGAGTGCTCCCCAGAAGACCAGGAAAAGTGTGTTGAGGATCTAGGTGGGAACCAAAGGTATCACCTTTCAAACACAGAGGGCAAACTTAGGAAACATATTTCTTATTTGTCTGGGAATAGGGTTTTGAAGATAAAATAAAATAGGAGTAATACGGTTGAAATGCAGATTCTTCTACAGAGACTATTCTGCAGAAAATCTGGTATTAGAATAAGTCTGTAATATAGTTGAAAAAAAGGCAAATCACTGTAACTGTAATGCAATGGATAGTTTAGAATCAAGGAATAATATTCAAATGCTTAAGATGCCACAGCTGAAACTCACAAGTAGATACAATACTGCCCAAACTGAATTTCTGCATTTGAGCTATTTGGAGACGTGGTTGCATGCAGGTGCCTGAAACTTATGATTTAAATTGCTTAGGCTTTTCACAGAATCATGTAGGCTGGAAAAGACCTTTGACATCATCAAATCCAACCATTATTAAGCACTAAATATTTTCTGATTGAAAAATACAAATGCTAAATCCTGTAAAGACAAAAAATTGTAAAATAACAATAAAAAAATTTAAAACTGATGCTTCCCAACAAACATTCTTCTAAAAAAGATGTAGCTTAGTTTGTAAATGGTCTTTAGTCTTGTTTCTTTTATACCATTGAATAGGTACCTCTGAATTAGTGTTGTAACTCTCTTCTCACTCTTTCTGCTGGATGCTGCCCAGTGTCCTGATATGCCCTCTCCTTCCTGCATTTTCAGCCTCTGCGAGTTTGACAACATGGGACTAAAAGGAGGGAGTTTGCCTCGAGCACAGCTCTGTCGTGGTTCTGGTTGAGCTGGTGTTAACACCAGTATAGCTACTCCTTGCTATCAGTCTTATGTGCCTTTCCTTTTGAATAATCAAAGAGAAAATTGGGTGTGTAAGCTAAGATAAAACCCAAAAATCCTTTTTTACTGTTCTGGGCTAACAGGGAGGCCTTCTCTTTTTGGTTTTCTTTTTTTTTGCTTGCTTGTTTGTTGTTTTTTTTTTTTTTCCAGATGGCCTTGTGTCCTGTTTCCTTTCTAGCCTTCAGACCCAGGTCTCCTCTGTCTCAATAGTGGGTAGCTGATCCTTGCTCTGGAGCCCTGTGCTTTGTCCTTGTGGGAACCATGGATGCTTCTTGCCAGCTTTGCCAGTGGGGGAGGCCCAGCTGCTCTTCCTCGGCCTTAGACTTCTTTGTGATCTGCTACATTCCCCTGTGGTCTAAAAGTTGAACCTATGCAGAGCCAAGAGTCACACTTGGTGATCCGAGTCCCTTCCAACTCAGGCTATTCTATGATGGTAATTGTCGGAAGTAGATAAGTAGATCTAATTACTCCAAGGTGTAAATCAGCTGAGAAGCACTTCTTTGCATGTAGTTGAGTCAGTTTTCTGTTTTGACCTGGTCACTCACTGTGTGGTAGGTGCATAACCCTGCTGATGTGATGGGAGTGAGCGGGAGCAATGGGAGACTGGTAAAACTTCCCTTTTGGTGACAGGTAGCAATCCACTTGCTGAACTGTATCCACATTCACGGGTCATTCTGCCTACTTAAAGCACCGATATAACCAAGTTAAGTTTAAAAAAGAAAGGATGGGGGAAAGTTTAGGCTATAAGTTTGAGCCAGTGGTGCTCATGACAGTTCAGTCTTTCTTCTTGTCCTAGTGTCACGCAATTCCCTCTTACAGGTCATTTTGGAGTTATGTAGTAAACTGGATTGGGGAATTTTTCTAGTTTCACCACGGGGCTGCCGAGCCCATCTGTGTGGGCAGTGGGAAAAGAGCATCCTAGGGATGAGAGAGGGCAGGAAGGCTGCAATGCCAGCTTGCTTTGACTGAACTGAGTAGAGCTGGGGCACGGAGCTTGGTGGTGCCATTTCCTGCCATGTCATTCAGCTGAACTGCTTTGTCCTTTTTAAAAAACGTTTAAAGTTTTCTGACCGGCTTTGTGTTGTCTGTAAGATGTTAAATGCTTGGTACAGTAATTGTACTGATATTCTGCCGAAAGATAAATGAAGGATATTAGTAATTATTTTATCTCGTGAAAATCAGACCATAGAGGCAAATCTTTAGTCATGACCTATTTGTTTTTTAGTATTTTTTGTCGTGTTTACAGAATAGACCTTGGTGGTTTTTTCCTGCTGTTGATATTATAAGAAAGATATTTTTGAAGTGTAAGTATTTAGTTCAGATTCTGTATATTGCTCATTAAAATCCTCCGTTTGTCACTTATGCAACACTGTAAGCTCTTAGCATTAGTAAAATTAAAAGATGATGACTTAAGGATGACTAATGTTAGTCTCTGTTGGGGTTTTTGATGTAGAAGTAGCCAAAAATGCTCTGAAAAATAGTGTTTGAAAGCTGTAGGAAACTACTGTAGGAAATCTTCTTTCCTGTTTCAAAACATTGCACTTTTTTTATTTCGGTTTTTTTTAATAAGCAATTTAAAATGAAACGATTGTCACTCAAAATAACTGTATCTGACAATAGAGTTTTCATAATGTGAGCATCCCAGCTGTTGCTGTACTGAAATGTAATATTGACATCAAAGGAAGAATAAGTAGTGCATTTGAAGATGAAACCCAGGTATTTGGTATAACTGCGTTGGACTATACAGTGTTCTGAACAGATATCCTTTAAAGGGTTTTTAGCTCAGAAGCTGAGAAGTAAAAATTTATGTGTGATAAATTCTCATCCCTTTGTTTTGAAAAAAGTGGATTTGGAAATGCAGTATTTTTTTTAAATGGTCTGTGTTGTTTATTCTAAATCCCTAGCTGTGTTCAGGAATTCTGGAGACAACTGAAAGCAAACTGGAACTGTACTTTTTAAGTGCAGAATTCAGGCAGTATTTGGATTTCTCAGTGAAAATCCTCCTTAAAAAAATTAGTTTTCTTCTGAAGAACTGAAGTCTTTCATCTGCCAATATGAGTTTTAGGTTCTGCTCAACTAATTGCAATGTTTCTCAGGTTAGTGTCAGTGAGTGAAAAGTATATACAAGTAATGTGCATAGAAAAATACTGTTATCCTGAAATAAAAGTAACTGACCTTTGTGCTGTCTGTAGGCAGATTTTCTATTTAGCAGGGCAGAAATTAAAATGTGCTGCTGTAATTTTCTTCTGTATTTTTGGTTCATTATGTACATTATGCAGAATAGAAATATTCAGGATATTGTTCATATTTGAGCAAATTTAAAGTTTGGACTTTCCATCCTTTTGATCTGTGTGATCCTTCTATGGTACTTTCCGCTGCTGTTTATGACAGTTTTGGTGTACTAGAATATGTTCCTTAGATTGACTTTCTCTGATGTAAAGATAATACAAATCTTTGTTTCAAAATTATCTTTCTTTTCACTCTTGCAGAAAATTCTAAGCTGAGACATGTAGAAAAAGATGTTTTGATTCCACAAATAATGAGGGATCGCGCCAGGGAGCTGTGTTCAGATAAGGTGCAAGGTAAGAGTCAAATATTCATTAAGAGATCAGATGTATTCACTTTTGTGCCCTGGATATAATCCTTGTTTTTGACGTCGTGTTGTCAGAGAATTAGTATGTGTAATCTGCATCCTATCTGTTCACTGTGAAACCAATATTGAAGCATATAAATCTGCTGTGTTAGCTTTGGCTGCTTGGTGATGTGGACTATTTTCCAAAATGACTTGTTCTCGAGGGCCGTGGAATTCAGTGTGATTAGCACAAAACTTTCCACATCTCAGTCTAGACTATGCGGTGACAGAGCAACACGAGTTATTGTATTCCTATATGTAATATTTGATACTTACATAAACAGAATTGCCTCATGTGAGCCTTGATTTAGGGCCTCTCTCATAATGATATATTTGCTCAAATAATCCCAACCAACTACATCCTTTCGCTGCCCCAGTATTTGAATGATACGTGGACATAAACACGCGTGTGTTATTAGACAGACATTGAAATGGGGTGGTGCAATCTGCTTCTGGTTTTGTTTTGTTTTGAGGAGTACTGGACAATAAATCTTTAAAGTGGTATCACCACTTCTTCTGACACCCAAGTGTCCATTTATTTCTGGAAGAAATCTGGAGCTTTTTGAAATACCATAAAGATGATGCTACTTATGCACAAGTTGGCCAAGAATGCTGCCATAAGAGAGATGTAAGAATGGAAGAAAAAAAATGAGGCCACAGAATTAAATTATTCTATACACGTGCCAGGCTTTCAGTAGAGGGCAGTTACATCTAACCATCTAGATCAGTATTTTTTGATCATGTATGCCCATCAGTAATTTCTGAGTGCTCAACAAAACAAATATATGTATTTTTATTTATAAATTATATAAATGTACCATGTACTTATATGTTATGTATACTATAAAACATAAAAATAGAAATTAAAAAAGAGGAAACAAAGATGAAATAAACAATATTTTAAAATAATTTTTATACTATTTACCAGTGGTCAAAAAGCTTTGTCCTGTGAAAAGCTTACTATTAACAACAGTATTTTGTACTGAGATCTATATGACTTAATATTCTTTATAATCTTCATTTAACACTGTGATACAGGAATTTGAAGGTCTGGTTCTAAGTTCAGTTTATTATAATACTTGATTTTAATAGGTGTCATAGCCGGTAAAGATACCTCACAAAGATGCATAGATCCCAATAGAGTAAGTGTTTCCTGCACTTACTAAATTATACTCATTTTGCAATTCCATCGAGAAGTTTTGCAAAAGTTTTGCTTGACATTGGACTAGTAAATGACCATCTCCTCTGACATCAATCAGTTGTTCTTCAAATCTAATTGGAAGTTGTTGCATATTGATGTTTTTAACCCACTGAAACTCTCATTTGGAAAATTTTTGACAGGTTAGAAAATTCTGTTTCTATCCTTTTAAAGTGTACGGAGGTAAGAGATTTTTGTAGGTGATACACTCACATTGCGTTTGGCAATAACACCAAACCACAAACTGCATGATGAGGGGAACACAGCCAAACACCTGTTTTCAAACTGCTCTCTCCAAAGCCCAAATTTCTTTTGCAAAGGAGTTACTTTCTCACTCATTGTTAAAACATTATCTTCACCTTGAAGAGACACACTGAGTGTTCTGATTTTGGAAATTACTGCTGGGTAGAAAATTACTCACAGCCCCTTGTCACCACCAAAAAGGTCAGCAAATTTGGAACACTTGTCTTTTTGTAAAAGAAAAATGTGTCAGGTTTGACAACTCCCTGAAGTGTTTTGCCACAAGATACCCAGCAAACCTCTACAAAGTGCTAGAGATTTTCATTGCCCCTCCCCATCTTACTACTATCTCTGGTAAAGCTGCTACAAAGTCTGGTAAAGATGCTCCTGTTTGAAGGGCTTGTTTTTATAGTTACCGCATTATCCTGTAGCACTTTGTGCACTCCTGGCTCCAACTGCCTTGCTGCAATAGTTCGCCTGTGAGTGATGGAGATTCTTGTCTCTCTGTAGTCTTGGTCTGGAATCCCTTTTTAATTCCAGTCAAAGCAGCTGCTCCATCAGTGGATATGTTTGCAGTTTTTCCATAATACACTGGTTTTTATTCAAGAAGCCATTTCCTATTGAGAATATATCTTCTCCAGTACCACTTTTCTTTAGTGGCTCACAAAAAAAAAAAAAAAAAGAAATGGTCTTTGTCCATTTAATTATGGACCTGCGAATGCCACAAGCTGAGAGAAGTTACAAACTTGTGTTCACCCAACTGTACAGCAAACCTCCCACACTGTGTAACTTTTCTAATACTTGTTTCTTCATATCTTCAGCAATGTCTTCTGTGAATCTTCCAACAGTATTTACTGACAAAGGAGTGCATTTTAGTTTGTTGCTACATTGTTTTCCCTGTATTATTTCGGCTGTTTTTACTGTGGCAGGAAGAACAGTTGTTTCCCCAATGGCGTGTGGCTTTTTGTGTTTCACTATTACCTAAGAAGAAACTTCCAAGGAGACATCTAAACATTTATCACTAGGTTTGGAGTCAAGTCTAGTTGAAGTGGACAAGTGTATTTTTAAGCAGTTGCTTTTACGGATTCTTCAAAAGACAAAAAAAAAAAATAGTCCTACAGTAATTTTGACATTGAATAAGTGGGAAAAGAGTTGGGAATATTTGCCAAGGGAAAGTGGCATCACAGGACAGGTACCTTCCAGTGCTGCCAGGAGGACTTAATGAACAACAGTTGAATAATTTTTACTTTGACCTCTATGCCTGTTAGGAGGAAAAATGAAGATGAAAAGCAATTGCAGTAATCTGAGTCATTTAAAGAAGACATTAGTTAAAAATATTCTGAGAGCTTGCTATTTGTATAATATTGTTTGAGGGTAAAACAAAGGGAAATTGTGTATATGTTTTTCTCCCCTGAACTTTCTTTGTGTAGTATGAGGACTTTGATTTCAGCATCTTCATTTTCTGTGGCAGCAAGTAATATTGGAGATGCTTGAGCTGTGAGTGGTAGACTATTATCTTGCAGCTTCTCCATCTTTTTGCCTCCATAAATTTTAAAGCCAAATGCTATGTTTTTTCTCTTTCTGTGATGTTAGGCAAAACTATAATTTTTTTCTCCTGTATAGAGTTCAGTTTTCAAAAGTCTCCAGGAAAATGAGGTTTGTGGATGCATCTGTGTTCCCCTTATTCCTCTGTCACCTGAAAGCCAGCTTTGATCAAATTGTGTGGAAGTTAGAAGTGGAAACTGAGTATTTCTGCAACATTCGTTTTGATCAAATAGGCAAAACCCCACACTGATACCTCTATTAAAAATAAAAAGGTGGTAGCATAACTTCAGATATTTTGTTGTACACCTTTTTGTCTGGATGGAAAGGAGAGACTAATCCACAGGAAATGAAGCTTAAGTGGTTTTGTGAACAGACTTACCTCTTAAATCTATGGTGAAACTATTTCTGGAATAAATTTGTCTTGTTAGTACACAGGGATAGGTGTTAATCAGAGTGAATAGGCTATGCTTTTTATGCTGTAAACAATTATAAGCTGTGTAATTAGGTAATCAAAGCTCCTGCAATGTGGTTTGTGTGCCACAGAGTGTACACACGTGTGTGAAATGGAGCTGTTTACGCCAAGTGCTGTAGCTACTCGTTTGACTTGCTCTCACTGTGGGATTTTTCTGCTTTATGTTAATTTTGTTTGAGAAACTCCTATTAATACGCCTTTGTTTCGTTTTGTCTTTAGGAAATTGTGGTAAATGCATTGGTAATATATGAAATAAAGCTATTCCACAAGTGGGGGCCTTTACAGTTGGCTTCATCACGCTGGGTTCACATGTGTCCCTATGGGGAGCCCCCATACATTCAATAGTGCTCTGCGTGAGCACAGGGGTCCATCTGCATCCAGCCCGTTACCTTAGCCTGCAGCTATACCACCTAGAGCTGTCTGCTTATCACAGCTAATAATGCAAGTAATGACAGCCTGTCCAGCACGTGTTCAGGAGCTGTCCAGGGAAAAGAAACCCCATGGGTTACAAAAATTAAAAAAAAATAAAAAAAGGTTTTGTTAACTGAAAAAGTGGTCCTGCTGCCCCAGTGTGCGGTTGAGTGGGTGACCCATTGCTGTGCTTGGTTGTTGGCCTACCAGAGTAGTTTAGGGATGAAATAACCATGAAAATGTGTCCATCTGATAATTTTAAAGAATAATTAAGTATTATGTCTCACCATATTTTACTTAGATTATACTTGCTTTAGATTTTTTAAATTTCCTTAGAACTTTTTTCAAATTGTTCCAGTATAGTTCTTCTGTGTTCTGCATGTTTCTTAAGAATTTTTTATCTCTCAAACTCAGAATAATTTTTATGTGTTTTGAGATTTTCAATCACTCTCAGTGAAGATGGGTATGTTAGTAATTTTATTAAATTGGTTAGACATACTTTCTGGGAAACACTAGTCAACTTCCAGTGACTGTTATGTAAATATGCTTTATTGTGTTCATAACCCTGCACTGAATGTATGTGAAATCGTGGGCTACTATAGGAGTTAAAAAAGAGTCATTAAAAAAAAGCAAACAAAAAACCCAACAACGTTGTCAGACATGGTCTTTTCACTGTATTTTTACGAACTGTAGCATGAGTTTGCCTGAAATAATATTATATTCATACATTTCTATATCAGTGTGTCCTTAGCATTTCAAACCTAAGTAACTAAAGGGAACATTTATTAGCCATTGCCTTGTCCATTCTTTTATGAAATAATTTCTTAAGCAAACTGTTTTCCTGTGGAATTACCAACTTTTCGGCTTTGATTTCCAGTTGTAACATTTAAATATGAGTAAACATCTTTAAAGCGAATTATAGCAAATTTCAGGAACCTGGAGTTAGCATTTTTCATCGGAACAGTTCTCTTTAAGCGTATCAGAACTTCTGTAGTTTCATCTAACTGTGCTTTGCTTTCCATTACTGCTCTCTGCTCTCAAACTAGAGACACTTACTAAAAAACCTGCAAGAGCTTTGGTGGATCTTGATCATATTTACAGAAAAGTTTGTCCAGTTTCTTGAGACCACTTGTTCTGCTGTTCAAAGTTACCAATTTTGAAACTGAACTTGATGGGTTTGGGTAGAGAAGAACTGTTGGGAACAAAAATAATGCAAACTTGAAGGACTATTAACTTAGTTTGATTTAATTTTGGGTTTCTTGGTTTGGAAAATAGAAACAGCTGACTGACTGACATGTGGGTTTGGACTCTCAGAAAGAATTGAGAAACTAATGGGTCACTGAGTCAGTCATGAAATTAAATCTGTATTATATTTATTGTGTATGGTTTGTGTATTTGTTGTATTGTAAAGCATTTCTATCCACTGTCCAAAACCTCACAACCTTTTTTTCCTGGGAGAAGACCGATCTTGCTCTAGAGACAGAGTTTTAGTTCTGAACTTTTTTCTTCTGAATTTTGTTGTCTGTTACTGATACATCATCTGGATTTGAGCCTTTCAAGGTCACCAAGAGGGACTTGCAGATGTCTTCTGTAACTGAAACTCATTTGTAAGGTTCGAGGATTCATGTAGGAAGTTGAACTACCTGCTTTTCAGGGTGAACACAGGAACAGATAGTTCAAATGAGCCTTGTTCTGCCATTAGAAAGATGGTGTGGCAAGTGTAGCCATTCCTTATTTGAAGCATATTGTGGGACACATCCATTTGACCAAGATGGCAAGTTGTTCTGTCCTTTTTTAAAAATCTGATTTTTAAAATTTTTTATGAAGGAGACATGAGGAAGAGATTTCCACCTGTGCTGTGTTGAGGACCTTCAGTGGAATAAACTGTTACCTTAGCTTGGTTCTGTTGTCTGTAGGAGCTGTGTAATTAAAGCAACTGGACTCACATTGCTGAAAACAACTCATGATACTTTGCAAGGCTTTAAAATGGTTTAGAAAGTGTGGCTGGAAAAGGACATTTCCAAGCAACCACCCTCCTCGCATTCTCCAGATTTCCCATTAGCCCTCTCCTCCTCAGGGCTCATGTTGATACTCAGTGAAGATGATGGGATGCAACACTACTGCAGGCATCTCTACAGTTGAGCATGACCAGTGTCAACCAGAGTTTTGATAATGTGCAGTTACTCAACAGTCCTGTCACTGACATTATCTCTGTCCCCACAGGGGCCACCTGCTCTAGACCATGACCCTTACACCTGACATATCAAGGTCCATAAAACCAAAGAAATTTCTGATTGAACTACATGTGATGCTGCACATTTAAATGCCCAAGCACACCTATAGATACTCCTACTTCAAAAAAATACTTTTTATATATACTTTCTTACTGGAAATGCAGATAATGAAATGTGTGAAATACTTAGCAAATTTTGCTTGATGTTGCTCACTTTCCTTTGTATTTCAGGCCCAGTCCTGTTAATTGATTCAAACCCTTGCTGAATGCTGGGGGAGGATTAACGGGTTGGTACCTACAGTCACGGTTCTTAGGTTGACACTGGCAGATGCTAAGACTGATAGTAGTGGGAAATTACATGACAGCTCATAGTTAAAATTTTGGTGAGTCTTATTGTCTTGAAGCAAATTAAAACTAAGTTCATCATTTATAACTGAACTTTCCTCATCTGCTTTACCTCATTTTGAAAATATAGCCCTTAAAACTGTTTTTTTAAATTCTCATCTTTTAGGAGTATCTGGGAACACAGTGATGACCAAAGCAGAAAGATCAATTGACTGATAAGAACCAATGAGTTAATGTGACCACTCCTAGTACCTTTTTTTAAATTGAACTGCTGTGACCAGAAATTGCTTACATGTACATATTATTCAGTTTGGTGGAAAGCTTGAGGGGTTACATGGGAGGATTTTCATAACCAGAATAGCCTTCTCCTTTGAGGGTGAAAAAAGAATGCTACATTATTACCAGAAATTTCATTTTCTTGAGAGGAAGGATACTATAATTTGAGAGCATAGTTTCAATTCAGCAACAAAATTGCAGGTGAAGAATGGAAGAAAATTGTTCTCTGTTGCTGTGTTTATTATCTGTATATTGAAGTGCATTATAGTCATATTGTGTGTGACCTCATGACCCTGTATGAAGCAACTGATATGACATTATGTTGTACATGTTATGCAGTTGTCAGTTATTTCAATTGTTTTAGGTGTTTTGGTAGTGTACAGCTGTGTTTAGCACTGCTAATAAATTGCTATGTCCTTTTTTTTCTGGCTAGTGTTTCTCAAGAGTAAGACACCAAATTTTTATATGATCTTGTTTGCACAGAATAGCTTTTATTTTGAAAAAAAAAAATTATTCAGCGCTATATGTTTCCAATGAACATTTACTCTCATCACGTTTAACTATGTGAATTAATACAACCTCTAGAGGGATTATGGTATATTGAGCTCTGCTCCAGCAAACTGAGTAGAGGGAACAGCTATATGTAAATTACAATTTGAAGAAATGAGATTCTTGATATCGTGGTCTTTTTTTTTTTTTTTTTTTTTTTAAATACCCTAAGCTAATTCAGAGGATTTTACGGAAAAGAAATATGAGGGCATATTGTGTTGCTTGGTGATAGAAGTTTAAGTGTTCTAACTAGTTTTCAGTACTTGGAAGATGATGTTCAGGGAGAGAACTTGCCCTATTTGATTATTTTTGTTCTTCCGCCCTCCATGTCATTTCAAACCAGCTGATGACAAGAAATGGGTCAGACTTCTAGCTTTACCACAGCAACTTAGTTTTGTGGAGTTTTTTATTTTTTTTTATTTATTAGGGAATGGAACAGCTTTTTCAGGGACAAAGAGAAATGAAATCACTTTCAATGAAAGAAAGAGGCCTCATTATAGCCACCAACAGCAGTTATTGACAGCTACACTTCCTATTAACAAGGAGCATTTAAGAGTTTGGCTGTTGGATCTTTGGACTTGATCTAATTTGCTAGCATTAATTAGTTTCTTTTGAGCACAGACACTTGGTGCTCACAGCTATAGATTTGGAGGACTAATTAGGACAGAAAATTGAACAGAATGGGGTAAGGCATTAACCTTCAACCATTACCAGCTGGGGCTCTGATAAAGACCACAGAGTCCAAATGCTCCTATTCATGCAAAGAGTACTCTAATGAATATCAATTTCAGCCAGGTTGCCATATCCTACAAGCCCTGTCTTAATTTTGATTCTCTTACCTGGTAGAGATTTTTATGTATATGATGTTGGTAATTCAGAGCTCACAGATGAGAACCTCAAGAGGTTACCTGTATTTTGTCCAGTCTTTCAATTTTGTTTTCTCAAGTTACAAATTTTGTTGGTTTTCAGCTAGGATCCTAAATTCAAGTTGACTTCCCTGTCCAGCATAAATATATTAACATAGCCCAGATTAACTGCATGTTCTTAACAAATGCTGGTTTTAAATAGAGGATGGCTGTGTGGTTTTGGATTATTGCAGTACATGGTGGTAATATCCATGACAAGAGCACTCGCCAAGTGAACTGCTGGAAGTTGAACAACAGGATTGCTTCTTTTGCAGCTCTTATGATGAAGTACAGTTATTATATTGTGGTGTTAAGTTGATGATCCAACTTTAGGAGGAAACCTATTCTTTCAGGCTATGGATTGATAATGTTTTAACGTCAGCAAAATGGAAGTACTTAAATTGTATATAAAGAAACAAAAAAATTGAGTTGCTTTTGTCCCTTTGTATCTTTTCCTGGATTATTGGAATAATTGAACTTGAAATTAAGCATCAGGATCATGTTGCTACTCCCTGACAAACTGCCCATTAAATCTGGCGCATTTTTTCTGTCTTCGTTTGGCTTCTGTACCTGGAAATTCCTTGTCCAGTAATGACAAAAGTGTAAAAGTCTTTTCGCTGTCATAATTTCTTGAAATTTTTTTTTTTCAGGAAGGATACTAATACTGTTGTGTATGCCTTTTACCTGCTCTAATTATTTCCAGTTCTCCACTGATAAACTCTGTGCTGTTAGATTGAATAGCTGGTTCTGCATCTTAAGGTTGTGGTGAGGTCAGAGTGGCACAAACTGTAAAAACAGAGAAATTCAACCTTGCCTGTAGCTACAAATCTTGGGGTATTTAGATCATTGTTTCGAGAGCCCTGCGAGTTGAGTGCCCACAGGGCAGCAGCCAGAGTTCTCCTGACTAAAGGGGGAGGATAGCCTGGTTGCTGTTGCAGCCACTTACTAATATATTTTCCCAGGTGTTATATACAGTATTTACTGATCTCATATTTTCTTTCCCAGCTGACACATTTTAATTCTGTGTCAGTAATTCTTCCTGCCAGCAAGGGAGAGCATAGTTGGGATTCTGTAAGGGTTTTTTTGTATTCATTCCATTGATGGTGATGATAACCTATGGTTACTGTATTAGAGTATTGCAGTGAGGTGTTACTGTGGCGTAGGTGGATGTAGCAATGCATTGTTAGTGACGTGACTTACAGTAAATGCTCCTTTAACTGCATGTCCTTAATGATGTATTAAGTAGTTGCTTTGCAGTTTTGGATTATAAACCTCTCTTAGATACTACATTCAACAGTTACACAGTTAGCACTGTGTGTAAATAAATCTTAATACTTTTAAGAAGTCATGCTGTATTCCCATTGCATGTATATAAATATTTATGTTGTATATGAATTATAAATATTACCCTGGGGTTACTTGCACACAGAAAATAGGTTATTTTTCAACAGTTGAAGTCAAAATGTGTTGTGTAGTTATGATTAAGTTCAGCAGTGGAAAACAACTTGTTTGGTCAAAAAGTAGCTACTGTGTATTCAGAAATACAGTCAACAGTGAGATTTTACAAGCAGTGTATTGACTTGTATTCAGCATAAGGTAATAGGCGAAAGCTTCTGTCCACCATTCTTTAGAAAACACATGAAGTTGGCAAGTGTATTTGCCAAAGAATATTCCTTATCCAGATCACAAAAATTGAAACAAAGTATTAATTCCATTTGAGCTAAATGGGAATCAGAATAGGAATTATGGTTTCACCTCATGTGCTTTGATTTTATGAGGCAGTGCATGATGAGACTTGTAGTTTTGATCTCCATTTGTTCCTGTAGATTGGAGAGCTGTATGTACCTGTTGAACGTATCTTTGTGTGGAATACTAAGAGTCAACAGATCCTGTGAGAAAGGCAGGAATCACAGGTCTTATCAGGAGACAGGAGAACACAAGTTAAAGCTGAAATACAGTTTGGCAAATACACTTTTGACAAGATGTGGTGTTCTAAGTGTTCTTCATACTTTTTGGTGTTCTAGAAACAATCAGTGTGTGTTTGATGAAATCTCAGATTTTCATCCTGTTTTGGGATGAAAACATTTTAAACTTCTTTTTCCTTCTGGAACAGTAGTTCTAAAGATTGCTTAGCTTACATTGAGTGAGTTGTCCCTCTGGCACTTACTCTTTAATGGGTCCTGTGGTAACAACAGTGACAGTGCTCAAGGGTTTTTTAAAGTAGGAACAATGTTGTCTGTTTTTGAGTAAAACCATGTTATTGTACATTATTTTTCAGGTCCTTTTAAGAATGACAACAAAAAAATAATCCTTCTCTTTCCCACACCCAAAATTAGTTTTGTTGCTATTTTAATTGCTTTCCAGTAATTGTCTCTGTGGTGCTATATAGAAAAAGAGTAGAGAGATTTGTGTTCTGAAGAGTGTTCTACTTACGGGTGTGATGCCCAAGAAGGGAGTAAAAGGTACAGTAATGAAGGCTCATAAAACACTTGTGCTGTAATGTCATCCCTCTGAATTTTGTTTTTAAGTCATGCAGAAAAGATCCCCTGGAATGTGGGCTGCTTAAGATCAGGATAGATCCCTCTAGAGGAAGTGTAATCGTAGGACAGAAGGCGAGAGATATTTTGGTTAAGGAATCAAGAACTGCAGAGCCAGTCAGAGGCTGGGAAAGGGGATGGTCAAGGAATGCTGGAGCTGCACAGAGTTTTGGAGGTATGGATGAGACTTTGAATTTATGATCAGGGAACAAGAAAAACAGTTTAGCTGCTCCATTCTGGATTTGAGAGGGGTACTAGAAAAGATTGGAAAGGAGTCATGTAAGGGATGGAAGGTAATCATTCTGATAGGATAAGGAGTTGGAAAGGAACTTAAATTAGGAATTCTGAAGAACTTAGTGTAGAAGACCAGTGCATGGAAATTCCCTTGGATGCAGTGAACAGAGTCTTCTCTTCGTATCTATCCACTGTATTGGGAAGAAGTTGAAATAACTGGAGGGAATTTGGGACTTCACTTATGGTACTAAGGAATCTACCCTCTTGCCTTTTTCCTGAATAAAGAAGGGTGTCTATAAGTCTGTAATTTCTCTTTTTTTTGGATCTCTAATGGCAAGTTCAGGATTTCCTTGTATGACTTTAACCACCCATAAAGTCTTATGGTTTATAATCTTCTTTCTCCCTCTTTCTAATCCAGAACGTCTGAAGGAGGTATCTAGTAATTCTTCTTTTTCTCCCTCTTCAGTATAAACTAAATATGCCCTTCAAGCATTCAGATCAATAACATATTTCAAGGATATTTAAATAGTCCTTTTTGAATCATGAAATCATACAGCCTGCTCATGTGTACAAATTTATCATGACATTTGCATGCCAGTCTTGATAAAGGTCTTGCTTTATTTCTTATCCCATACTCTGTGCAGTAACGGGATGCTCATGGAGTCAGTGAAAAAAAGCACTGCAAAGTTGTGGCTTGAGATGTAATCTCACCTGTGGCTGTAGACTGTCAGACCTTTTAAAAGTCATTTTAGGAAGACGCAGCTTATGTTGGCAAAAAGATCTTCTGAATGCTGTGGTTTAATATGTGGGAAATGCACAGAAAATGTATAATGGAGGAAGACATAGGGGACAGTTGAAAGCAGGACTACTTGATGCAATGTAGGTTGGTCTAACTGTACTTCAAAAGCATGAACTTGGGTTCTATAAAATGATTATCAAACCTGAGTGCCCCTGAAAATTATCACTGCGTTGGAGGGCATATTTATCAAGCATAAAAGGAATGCAGGACTGGAAAGGACTTTTAGAAGACACTTTAGTGGTCCACCATCTTCCCTTGGGGTCATATCTAGTACACCTGTGTTTGTCCTGTAATCTGATTAATGTTTCCGCTTCTTAGACTGACTATTTCAATTAGTTTTATTTTACCTTTCAAAGAATGCTTTTTGTTTTCTAAATTCTGGGGGTTTAATGCCTAAACTGACTTTTCTTTGTATATCAAGGAATTTATGTTCTCAGAGATTGTGTGGATTCCTGGTAGTGGTCTGAATAAAAGCAGCACTTTAAATGGAAGAAATAGGGTGATCTGATTTATCTTAAACAGGCAAAAGGAAAAAAGAAAAATAAAAGACTTGTTCAGTAACCACCCTGGAAAACTGTTTCTCCCACAGAGTCTCCCTCAAATGGCTTAGGAAAGGTATTGAACCCTGAGATTACAGAGTTATTTTTAGGAGTGTGTATAATTTAAAACACAAAACCCCAAAGACTTTAATGTTGCGATGTAAAGAAATGACATGAAATTCACAGGGAGTAGTAGTGCTTTCAGGTTGAAGAAAATGATATCTAGTAAACAAGAGTGACCACAGTCTGCAGCTTCAAACTTTGTTGCCCATTACTCTTTTTCCTGCCTTTGGGGTGGTAATTTTCTACAGTGAATCTGACAGACCAGTCAAAATGATTCATAAAGCCAATGGTGAAAAGTACTCTTTATTTTTCTCTGGAGTAAATAATCTCTGTCATTCCTTATCTGTCCTGATTTCCTCTTCTTATTTCTTTGCATGTGTTTTCTGAGTGGTTTTCTTTTAATGCTTCTTCACAATGCATGTAAAGTCTCCAGCTTAGAGTGTGCCTTCTGTTCATTGTTTCAGAAGCATAACAAAAGTGTAGTCTAAGCATAGCTGAGGAAATTGAGCTCCTAAATACAGAAAACCCATGTGTTACAGGTTTTGCATGGTATTCATTTGTCCATGATACCCATTCCAGGTGTGGCTGTAGAATAGAAACCTGGAGAAGACTGATGCCTGTCTTGAGTGTCATCCCATTCCCTACCCCGACAATGCAGCTTTGCACAAAGTTTGGGTGTGCAGGAAATGTTCTCGGTGAGGGAGATATTTGAAAGCCAAAGTCAACATGGTTGAAGAAACATGTCATTGCATGCTGAATGAGACCCAGTGCAGCAGGACAAGCACAATGGGATTCACTTGGGCATATTCTTTCTGCCTGCTGGGAAGTTCAGTGTAAAATTCTACCAGGTCATAATGTGAACCTTCTGAAGTTATTTTAATGCACTGCAACATCTGTCTGGTCAATGAGCAGAAACTTACCATTGCTTTCCATAGAGTATGGAAAAGAGGAATATAAAACAATGTGTACTGTTCGGGGCTACAAAACAAAAAATTTAATTACTAATTAACTCACCTGAAAAATCCATTGTGCAGGCTGGAAGGGTACACGCACGTGGGGAGAGCCCTTCCCAAATCTTCGTTCGCAAAGTTTGGCCATGCACCCAATTAGTAATTAACTAACTAATCTTGAACGTGGCTCTAAAAGAGCTCACAGTTTCTCTGATATCTTCCATGACTTCTATCAAAAGTCCCGTGTTTAAAACATTATGTATTATCTACATGTAACAATCCTTAATGACTGTTGAGTAGCAGTACTAATATTTCTTCAGCTTTCTCTTGGTAATACAGGTGTCCCCATACTTTTGAAATCTATTCCTGATTTAGGGATATTAAAAAGCATATACATGTATGCGTGATGGATTTTTTTTTTTTTATCTTATACATTCAAAACAACTTGAGAAATTTTTAAATCCTTTATGAGGAGTGAGAATGATGTGGAAAAGAATGCTCTTGCTTTAGCAGTACTATTGTGTAAATTCATTTTGATAGACTCCATCTGTTGAGTAACTATGAAACTCAAGCAGTTTTAAAACAAAATACTGTTTGGGAAATCTGTCCTCTTCACTCTGCCATCAAATTCATGTAAATACTAGTTACTGACTGTGCATAAACCTTTGAGAAACATTCATTGGTGGGCAGAGAATACTTACTAAATTACAGCCCCAAAAAATAATTTTTGCACTTCTGTAGAAGGAAGATGTTCAACAGAGTTGGCAACTTTTTCTTTGGCTGCCTTCTCCTAATAGGCTATTCAGATGGGTAGTTCTGGTCTCATTTTTTTCTTTTCTGCTGTTGCAGTTTAAATATCAATTCAGGAAAATATGGTATGTGATTAATTTTTTTTCTAAGTTAAATATGCTAGTTCCATTCTCTTCTCGGTAACTCCTTACACATTCATTTAGGTAGCTGAATTTAGTATCTCATTACTATTGTTGTTAATGAAAGGTAAGATTCCATGTTGGACTTTTAAATCCAAAAATATATTACTGTCTCTGTGGAAAACTGCTGGATTTGAATGACTGCAGTTTGTCTTCTATCATGTGCCTCCATGTAAAGAGATGAAGTAGTAATGAGTGTTTTGTGTGTCCAAATCCTAAGTAACTGGACAATGACTTTTTACTTAGGCAAGTTTTGTACTAACAGTTTTCAAGTGCTCAGGCCTCTAAGCCTTGGCTGAGCTTGCAAAAAGTCAGAATCACCACCTAAACCCTGTTACATTTCAAGCAATCAGAGGAGATGAATCTGAATAAGAAACTGTCTACTCTTCCGTCTTCTGTACTCTTTCAAAGCTCCAGGGGGAGCTTTGCAGTGTTATGCAGTGTTCAGAGAGGAGACCTACGTGAACAGAACACTAGCCTTGGAGACTTATGTCAGCTCCTTGAACAACTCCTTTGATTTTTTTACGTCATGTGGGATGAGAGACATTTCATCCTCGTTCTAGTCATTTGGAAGTTATGTCTAGTCTCTTACATGGGACCTAATTGCTGCAGGCAAGACATGTGAATTTTAGATGGCTGATATTAGGTAAAATGAGTTCCACTGGTAGTCATTTTTAGTCTCTATTTACACATATAAATGAGAATAAGAAAATATATGAAGGAGAACTGTCATGGCCGGTGCATATGGGACATTGCACTGATGTGCATAAAGCAAGGATGGCCATGCTGTGAATTTTTGGGGGGGTATTTGATTTGGAAAAGCCATGTAGAAACCCTTGGACTTTGTGAGCATTTGCTAAGGATTCCTTAGAGCTGGTTTGTTTTTTTTTTTTTCCTATCTGTCTCTGGTTGCTTCCACATCTTAGGAGTCCCACTGGTTTATTAGTGCCTTCGTTAATGTTAAAAATCAGTATGTGTGCAAGTTCTGTGCAGGTGTGGACTGGCAGGATAGTAAGTGTAGAGGGGATCAGCTCCCACTAATATTTGGTGGAACTAGGGAAAGGTAGTGATGCCAGGTTCATTACAAATAAGGCTCAGCTGGACACTGGAGTTACCTGTTCTAAAATTTGGGGAGAATACTTGGAATGGAATGAAGGCTTTTTACTTTTATGGCTCCAAGTACTTTCTTTTTTTTTTTCCTTTTTTTCCCTTTTTTTTTTCTTCTTTTCTTTCACCACTAGCAGCAGGCCTGGACTGTGAAGAGCAAAATCCAAATGAAACTATTTTTCATAACTCATTTGACATCTTATTTCCTGTTTCAGCACTTGTTGTGTTTTTGGTCACCAAATACATAGGGCTGAAATCATGGTATGCAGGGGAAAACAGGCAAATAATCCCAACAGTGTAAACTTCAATTCATAAATCTGAGACTTGGAACCAGACTGCTGTACCAGAAAACAGATGCCATGCAATAAATTAATACTAAGCTGAATAATAAACAAGATGTATTGTTAAAGGTCCTTAATGCAAAGAAAGTGATTTCAGACTTTCATATGCTTGTTTTCTGTCTTTGTTTAAATGAAGCCTTTTTGTATTTTCTTTATTCTTTTGCACACATTTGAGCTTTGTTGGGTTGAGATCTCAGTCTCTGGTTGGGCAGTGGTGATTAACTTACACTAAATAGGCAGCAATAATGTGATTTGAGAATGAAAAGGATTCGTGTCTTTTAAACGAAGGGAAAAAAACCCCAAGGTTGAAGGAAATAGTTTACATAATCTGTAAACTAGTTAAGGAGCTGAATATTTATGCAGGTTGAAATTGAAGCTTAGTTGCCCTCTAGGGGTTTTGCATTAATACAGCATATGCTAGCTTTTGGGTGGTGTTTCTTTTCTTTCAGAATAAAGGTGAGACAAGTCTTTGGAAAAACTTACATACTGACAAATCTGTGGTGGTGGAGGCATGTGTACATCTGCATTCAGTGAGTACAGCTCATTTAGTTCAAACCCCAGAAAACGGAGGAAAGATTTTTCGCCAGATTATGTTCTTTTAATTCCACTGTACCAGTGGAGAGTGCATTCACAGTCATAACACTGACATCCCAAGCAGGAAAGATCCTTACAAAGAGCTCATCATATACCCCAAAGAGCTTTCAGTCCTATGTAAACACAGAGGACAGAAGGTTACCAGGGCTCTGTAATGGTGCGTAGAAGGCCATGGTAATGGCAGCCTTAGACCCTCAGTCGGTTTCTGCTTTGTCCCAGCCACTGAGTGCTGCTTCGAGTTCTGCATGTCCTGAGCTGCCACTGACTGATGCACAGGGGTCTTCTGTCACATCTTGCCTTACAGCAGCTTGAGCCCCTCTTATGGCTCCTGTGGCCGAATGTGTTAGAAACAAACGTGGTCTCCTTTAGAAAGCAGTTGACAAAAACTGAGTAGTTCTTGTTTGTTTGTGTGAGATTTCATAGGAAGTATCCTCATGCCATGGGAAGAAGCTTCTAAACAAAAGCTACATGTATATTTTCCCCTTGTCTTAACTTAAAATGTCTCCTTTGCCAATGGTTTTGTAGCAGATGCAGTTAATACTTATTTGAACAACTGCTAAATGAATTCATAAAACTACAACAGTTTTTCTAAATGTGGAGACCACATTTTGCTGTTTCTTTCATAACAATGCGAGACTGTATTACTCTTAAAATATTTTTGCATCAGAAACAAGATACTTGAAGCAGGCAGAATAGATGCACTTAAACAACCAGCTCCTGCCAAACTTGAGTACTTGTGTGCACGCAGCTGCAGGAGCATGGCATAGTCAACTGTCAGCAGTTAGAGCACTGTCCCCAAGGCTTCATCATACCAAACTACACGTGGGTTTGTGCCAGCAAAGTCAGTGGTCTTGTACAGATTTTTATGCCATTTGCCCATTAAGCTTTACACTGAAGAACAATTTCTGGGTTTTGACTGGCTTTCATACCTACTTCCTGGTGCATTTTGTTTTGCTTTGTAGATTTGTCAAAGACTTGTTTGTAAGTCCCCTGTCTATAAATATTTCATTTTACTGTCTTCAAAATTATAACCTTTGCTCTGAAGAAATGGTCTCATCTCTTAATTTCTCTCTGATGAATCAGGTCTGTTATTACAACCCCTTATACAGGTTAGTGCTTTATATAATGCTTTGGCCTGGTACTGTCTGGTTCTAAGAGCCAGTACCATCCCAGAAGCACCTGCTCAGATCTCTGCTCTGTGCTTGGACATAACACCATGGCATGAGCTTGGTAGTTCCTTGTCAAAATGTGTGACTTGGTCAGCAGAGCTCCATGGCATCAGTTCTGTCTTCTCTTGCTTTCTGATGCTTGATGTCCGTGCCCAATCCACCTGTGCAGTAAATCGTTCTTGGAAGCTGTGCTTTGCCCAAAAGACGTGGTAGGTTGGAGAGGAGGGTGTGTTGGTTGTTTTTAGGATTTTTTTTCCTCCCTTCCGTGATTAGTTTCCCTCTGTGAGTAGAAGCCCCTGAGCTGATTGCTGTCATTATGCAGGTTTTGGTTCAGAGCAGAGCTGGTCTGTAAGGCAGGTTGTAATAAGCTGCCAGTCCCGCTGCTCTCTATAGCCTTGGCCTCATCTGTTCAGTTTAATGTCTCTGAAAAGTTTGAAGAAAACATGTATTACTGGCTCTGTGAGGATGTGTGATGTGGGGGAGTCCCTGATCCAGGGGAGCATCCCAATTGCCCTGTTATGTGAAAGCTGGTTGGAGATGTTGGAATGATGATGGTTGGGGATGAATTGTGACTTGTAAGGGAAAGTGACTTTGTCATTAATAACTGTATTAATCTCTAATATTCTAACCTTTCTGGAGTGCCCGGAAGGCCTGAAACTTTGACCCTGTTCTGTAATCTACCCCCACCCTCCTGTGAAACCCTCTCATCATTTTCACTTTTGCTTAGAGGATATTTTGTTCCATTCTGAAGAGGGGATGCTACTGCTACTACTGTCGACCTTCTGTATTGGAACTTTGAGTTAAAAACATAGTTTTGGAAGTCCAGTAAATTGAACCGAGGTGGGACAATTAGGAAGAGTCCCTGAAAAAGTACGCTGTAACTGAGTGGTGTCATGGTGGGATAAGTGGGCAAGTGCCTCTTCAGGAGTTACATAAATGCCCTGCTCTATCCCCACCGTGTGGTAGAAGGATATTACTGTTGCTTCTGCACTCGGTGAAGCTCTGTCTTTTAGAAATACATTGTTTTTAACTTTGGAGTTCAGCTAAAGAGCCAGTCACTATGGGACAGAGGGAGGGGGATGTTGTTTCTTCTAATCATCTGTTATCCCAACTTCTCAGCTGTCCCTGCGTGGCTCAGCAGCTCCCGAAGGAAGCGGGAGGATAAGCAGCGGTGAGGCTGCTCTGAGTTGGATACACTTGTTTATATAAAAGCAGGCAGTGACAGACAGTAGCCATGGGGAAAGTTGCATTTGTTCCAGTTCTGCCTCTTCCAGTGCCCGATATGGTAACACTTGGTGTCAGGGATACTTACTGCAGGCTGAGGGGAAAATTAGATCAAGTCAGTCTTAAAGGCAGCAGTTGTTTAAAACCAGTGCAGTTTAACTGGGTGTCTGTACTCCTTGGGTGTGCTTTACCTGAAACCTTGTATAGAAGGCAATGCTTGTGCCTCACAAAAACAGGTCTTTTTAGCAGACAAATCATGATTTACCCAAATAAATTTTTCCACAGAAGTGTACCTACTTTGCTCAAAAGGATTTTTTTTTGTAATTTCAATAGGAAGAAAAGGAAGTCTGCTTTTCTTGACAAACTTGCTGGCACAGTCCAGCTAATCATCATCTTTGAGCACTTAAATCTGCCTTGACTGACCAAGTACAGTCACTGTAAAGCCTTATACATAATAGTTATGCCCTTGCTATTTCTTCCCTGTGTCTTCTGAGGACATAACCCTCTTCTGTGTACTGCTGTGCTCTGGCTGTCTTGCTTAGTCAGAAGCAGGAGGACTTGTCTCTTAGCTCTTAAAGTGCTGAGTTGCTGGAATTTAATAAATATGAGCGTGTACTAGAGTTCTGTGTGTTTGGGGCAAAATAAACACCCACATGTAAATATGAGTGTATAGACATGCATATAAAAATTGCTGACAGCTGTGTACATCCAGGATGAGGGATCAGGTCAGGTCAAGCTTGTGTCTGTGGCACTAAAACTAACAAGCAGATATTTCTCTGTATTATATGTGCCAAAGCTCCACTGGCTGTAGTAGCCCAAATTTGTTGAAATTCTAGTGACTAGATGCATATTGCGAATAAATTCTGTGTACCACAACATTTCATCAGCGTTTAGCGATAGCCAGGAAAGTACTGTCTGACATTTTAAGGTGTGTGTTTTTTAAAAGTAATCCTTTCTGGCTCTCTGATTACTTAGAAAAACACTTTTCCTGGTCAAGTTTTTTTATGTACATTCAGCATTTGTATCAAACTGAAAACTAACTTTGATCTCTCCATCCCTTGTCCCCCAAAAGACATTTTGGTCAAATCTCACGTGTGCAGGGTGTTGAATGAGGAGAGCTGAACTGACCTTGTCCAAGCAGCAAAACTAAATGGTCCTGAAAGTACCATGAGACTGCATGTATATATTTTTTCAGAACTCTTTTTTTCACTCTTAATTACTTTAATCTAGCATATTTTTGTTAACAGTTTTAAGTGTTTGTCTGGGGTTTGTTGGTTGAGCTGATTGGGTTGGTTTGGATTTTGGTGTTTGGCTGTGTTCCACAGCTTGTTTTTTGTGCTTTTTTTCTTAAACAAAACAATGTTTCTCTTTCTTAAACTCTGCTTTTCAGTTTCATTCCTTTTTCTTGGTGCTTATTTATGAATTTAGAAACAAAAGGTCCAGTGATCTGCTGTGGATAAATGTGGGTTGATTGGAACAGGAGGTAGTACTGCCCTGCTCTCTCTTGAGGTTTCTGGATGTACCTCTTACAAACATCCACAATTCTCAGTTTGAATGGGAGCAAATTTTAAGCTACAGACCAAGTGTAGTGAGTCTGGTGAGAGAGTTTCCCCCAGCACAAGGTTCTGCATTATACTGGGATGGAACTGTGTCTTCATTGTTCATGGCTTTCCTGGATTTACTCATCATTCCTTGATGTAGTTTCCTAAGATCCTCTTTTTTTTTTTTTTTTACCAGAAATTCTGTCTTTACAGATTGTTTGATTTGAATATAACAGAAAACCGACTAATGTTTCTTTAATGAAAAGAAGATCAGCAGCTGAGCAATGACTTCTGTTTTCAATCACCTGATTTTGGAGAATCCCTGCATGCCTTATATGTGTTTTCAGAACTGATGTGGTATTGTGGTTTCAAAAAAACCCTAATAAACAACACAAATGAAAAAAAAACCCAATAATTCTTCTTTATGCTTTTTGGAACAGAAAGTTTAAATAAGCCAGTGATTTCCTATATTCATTTAAAAAGCTCATGCTGGCAGTTGACCAAACTTAGAACTTTGTAGTATCAATGCATTTAAGAGATGAAAACTTTGAAGACTGTTGTTCCTAAGTGAAGATAGATGGCATTTACAGAGCAAATAACTGGATTGTTTTGGAAAAAACCCCAACCAACCAATGCCCAGACATTTTTGATCTTTTGATCTGCACAGAGTGCCTTTCCTCCCTACTGCTTTGGTCTGTTCTGCATCCAGCCGAGAGATACTTTGAGGCCAATTAATTCTTGCAGCAGGATTTTGAAAACTTGCTAATGAAAAAGGCACGCATGGTATGAAACAAATAACTACAATTGCAGTAGTTGGGACTTCAGCAGAACTTGAGCAAGCCAGGGCAGAGAGATGTTAAAGGATTCAGGCTAGCATATACCCTTCCTGTGTCCGGATGGGGTTTTTCCCCCTCTTTCTTCCTCTTCTTTTGGATGCTTGTCAGTTTAGACCCACCACGTAAGTTTGGAAGGGCATATGAGAACTTTATGCTTTGAGGTATAAGCCAAGCTTACAATTGATAGGGGTTAGGAAGAAATGTTGCTTGAGAAAGTGTTTTTCCATAATGTAGACTTTCTGACACATTTTTCTGAAGCAGCTTCTGAGAATGATGGTGTGCAGGACAAATGGGCCCTTGGATTCAGTATGTTACTTTCTCATCTCTAAATGTCCCATAAAGCAAAGTCTTCAGATTTGTTTCTAGGATGTTGATAGCATGTGCTCTTTGTTCCAAGGCACTGTGTTTAGAGAAACAGTTTATAGAGTTTTGGGAAATATTCTTCTCTGCAGATCACAGTTGTGCTATTTACTTTTCTGATGATTTTCTCTTGCTGTATGTTCACCTCTTATCACAAGACAGGGATGTTTCTGCATTTCATAATGGAGTACCAGAGATGCTGTGGTCTACTGGAGGGTCCCCTGTTTGCACTATTTGCTGTAAGATAAAGCTGCTCTTCTGTGCAAAGAGTGCCCTGGAAAAGATTGGGCAGGAGGGTGAATATCCTTAAAATTCCTTAATTCCTCAGATTGTCTCTCTTCCTCAGTCCTGAATTGTGTGCTACTGTTGATCATCTGCCCTAGGAGAGATGATCCCAGTAGTATGTTGGAGCTGCAAAAGCAGAAATGGAGCAGATCTTGGGGGGGCTGGTGATGAACAGGAAGATAGAAAGTATATGATTACTTTTATGTTATACCAAATGAATATTTGTGGAGACAAAGTATTTGATCTGATAACAGAGGTTCACTTGAAAGAATCAAGGTTATTTTGTGTCAATTTTCTCTTTGCCCTATATAAGATGCATCTAATTATTTCATGCTATCTACTTCTATTCAAATTAATCTGTCTTATATATATTGTTGCTCAAATTAGAATAATTCTTTAATCAGCTGTGTTATGCATGCCATGGTAGACTAGAATGGGAAAGCTACTCCCAGCATACTGACGATGCGTGTATTTTATTTGTTATTGTAATTTAAAAGTAAAATCAGAAATATTGATTTCTACTTGACTGGAGAGATGATTTAGTTTGAATATCAGACTGATCTTAATCAGGTGAGAATTAATTGAGTTGGAGGTATTAGATATTCAGTGATGTTAACTGAACCATGATCAATCTACAGAGAAGCTTTCTTTTGTACTGTGTTGGAAATATCAAATAGCTCGTACTCTACAATATGAAACAATCTCTTCATGTTCATCCTACGACTTCCTCTGGCTCATTAAACGCACCAGTAATCTCTTCTGTGCATACTGAGGAATTTCAAAGTAACAAGCCAATAAACCACAATTTAATACAAAATTAAAAGCATAACAACTACACCATAAAATGTTGCTGATAATGTTTGGCATCATTTTAGTGTTTTTGTGCACATTTTACAAACAGATTTTAAAATCTTGTCCGTGTTTACATTTTAAAGAGAACTGTTCCCTCCTCCTTCCACCATCACCCCCCAAATCCCCATTGTTACTTGGGCATTTTTTCTCTACCCAGTGGTGAAGCCCAAGGAATGACCCAAACACTGGACAAAACTATTTCCTTTCTTTGTGTAGAGGAACAAACCAACCCCAGTTTGGTAGCCTGGTCTGAATCATGATGCAAGCTTTTTTTATTTTTTTATTTTAAGAGTGTGATAGCAGTATCATAAGTGTTGAGAAAATATAAATGGTGAGATAACACCTCTGTAGGACTTTCTCTTAAGTAGTAAAATTGTAAAGTCTTTAAATAAACGAGAGCCAGACCTGAGGGGATCAATTTATCTCTGTAATGGGGAATATTTAATTTATTTTGTGTACAAGAACATCTGCAAAATAGATGCACAATTATAATTGATAAAACTGCAGTTTAATGTTATATGTATTGTACAACACTTGGCAATGTATGAGGCAACACAAAGGTGCCAATCTGGATCTGCAAAAAATAAACTTTCTGAAATAGCCTTCAAGCTACAAACATTGAAAATAACAAGAATGATCCCTTGGTGTTCTTATATCAACAGCTTCCATGCATCTGGTTGTCCGGAGGTGAGTCCCAAACACTTCTTGTCCTTCCCCTGCTTTGAGCATGAAAAGACTGATGTTCACAGAAATAAATAATTAGGTATCTAATACTTTAAAACATTTAAAGTTAAAAAAAAATCCTTTCAAAATCTGCTTCAAACATAATCTGGTGCTGGTTATTCCCCTTTACTGAATCACAGGAAAAACACCCCAATTCTGAATTTGTCTTTAGTGCTTTGGGCAGGATGTTACAGCTTTTTTCATAAAGTCTTTTCTTTACAGACATGTAAGTGAAACTTCAGCAGTCCAGCACACTGATTCCACCCCTTCATTTTGAGAGTAGCACAGTGAAGACACCAACCTAATTCTGCTTGGGGGGTGGAGGAGTGTTGTAGACTTACAGAAAGAACACTTGCATCTTAAATATCATGCTTTGTTTTTATTGTCCACTGTTTGTAGATCTGCAGACACTGAGATTAAGAGTGTTAAATTTAACCTTGTCTGGTTTATTGGTGTGGAAGAAAATCATCACCTTTATTCAGCAGAGCTGTGGCTCTGTCTTATGCCAGATGTTGGTTTGTCCCTTTGAGTCAAAATCCTACAAGTTCTTTTTTATTTTTGTTGTACAGAAGCACATATTTCTTGAACCTGTGAATATGTTTTAAAATGAAAATGGGCTCTACCCTGGCTCTTTATTTCATTTTTTTTTTTAATTAAGAAGTGTGTATGTACCAGGACATCTGTTGGTGGACCCCCACCAACTTTGTTATAACTTTCTGGTAATATATCTGATCTTTTAAAATTAACACTTCAGTGTATATTGCATATGCTTCTCTGACTGCTTGGATAGACTGGGAAATAATTTGTCCAGTCTTTATTCAGTGATAAGTGAACTGTTACCCAGTTCCGTGTCCATTTCCATGTGTTTCCCATATTACCTTGTAATAAAGTCATAAAACAGAGCTGGGGAAAAAGCAGTTAAAAGTACAGAAGAAAAACATTCTTCTTGTTTTTTCAGCAAAGATTAGTTTGGACTGTAAAGAATCTTTGTAAACGAAGTGTTCTTTGTTGTGTCAACCTTTAGCTAATTATCAAGGAAACTTAATAAAAGTGCTCTGTAACTTAAGGCAGTTTTTAATCAACCTTCAAATATGTTGTCAGACACTCAGAACTAATTCTTGATACCTGCAGCATAATTTGTATAATTCTGCATCTGAATGGAATTACACAAAGATTCAGAATAGGATTTTTATTAAAAAATGCATGTCTGGACAGCTTTACAGACAATTTTAGAAGGCTTTTAAAAGCTCTTCTTTTCTATTCTGTGACTTTGCATGTGTCAGGATCTAATTTCTCCTTGTTCTCTGCATCGAGCTTTCTCAGGTAGGTAAATTGAGATAGGGAGACCCAGTGAAATCCTGCACTTGGATCCTGGGCAAATTTGGAGGTGCCAGGGACCAAATTCAGCAGCTTCCCTGAACTGCTCAGGGCTGTAGATGCTCTCTGCTGAAGAGTCAGCCCTTGGAAGGGCTCATTCATCTCTGACCTCAGCCAAAAAGCTCTCATGTCTGTCCCTAAAAGTCATACAAACTATGTAGTCTTCCCATAACAGGCAGATCACCTGCACATGCCAGCATGCCGTAGTTAGCAGGTGAGAACTGGCCACACGGAATTGCTCTGTATCCAAACATGGTTGTTCAGCTCTTGTTCAGGTGAGGGCAGACCTTTGTCATGGCAAAGATACCATTTGGCTTTACATACATGGTTGATTTAGAAAAGGTACTAAACTGTAGGCTTGATTTAGCAGTTAAAATTATCTCCATGTGGCTATTATGGCCAAAACATAATGAGACCTAAAATTCTCAGAACTGGGCCCAAAGCTCATTTTGGATTTGCCTTACAAGAGAAGCATAAAGCTTTCTTCATGAGAGACAGAAAGAAAGTGAAATCTGCCCTCAAATCAGTGATGAACTTGTTCAGCAAACTGTCTGAGCTGTAGCCTTGGGAAAAGATCTTCACTTTGCGTGTGCCCCTAGAGCAGCCTCCAGCACAGAGAGGAGCCTGTGGGGTAACCTATGTCAGATCTGCTGTCATGAACCGTAACTGCTGCAGGTGAAAGGGGGGTCTGTAGCCAGTTTCCGTGGTAACTGGTAGGCACCTGCAGCTTGTTGACGCAGTAGTGGATCTGTCCTTGTTTGTGCATGGAGCATTCGGTGATAGACATATGTAGCTGTCCTGGAAAAGCCTTGGCAAAGGGTTGATTTTATCAAGGGCAAGCTTTTTTCCCCTTTCTAACAAGGTATTTTCACTTCTGTTGTATTGAGCTCTGCCCTTCAGTTTATTTAGCTTGTGTTTGTAAATATTGGGGATAACTTATTGTGTATTTAAAACATGTCTTTCTTTTATGTTACAATCTGCAATGAATTTATGTCTAGTTTCGCTGCTGTGTGAGGAGGAAGAAAACAAATCAGCCCATGAACTTGTAAAGTCACAGGAAGCCATTTGCTAAAGTTGTAAAGATTGGATTGTACACAGAATTATGAAAAGATGAATTCTGCTCTGAAAGAGCAACTGTATGATGTGCAGTGTATCAGGAAGGAGGTTGGTTTGAGCCTGAGGGTGGATTCTCTAGTGTTCTGATTACCACTCAGAGCTGCTAAAGTGTTAAATTACAGTAGGTTTGTAATCAGATCCTGTGTATTCGCTCCATGGCCAAGCACCACCACCCACAGAATTGAGAAAGAGCTCTCAGTCTGTCAGTCCTGTCTGGACCAGGTGAGGTTTCCCATGTTGAGTCAAATTAAGCCACAGACTCCTCTCCTGGTGGTGCCCTTCCATCCATTCCTTTGAGTTTCAGCTTTGCAACCATATTCCCCCCAGAACTCTAAGACTTGGGTTTCCTGAGAGCTGCCTGGTGGGTCATAGGATTGCTGGTCAGCACAATTTATGGTCGGAACTGTGACAGTATGTGATCATCTTTGAATCTCCAACTTTCATTCTTGATTAATGGAAACATTTCTGGCAAATGCTTTCACTCTAGGCCATATTGAGCCAGTTCAAGAATTTCACTTCTAGTGGCAGAACATGAATGCCCCTGGCTGACCATCTTAATCATGGCTCTGTTTCTGAAAACCAACAAAATAGAACCGGAGTCCTGTTCCATTATTCCTAGCTGCAGTATGCAAGTGACCAGCCTGCTATGAACACTCTAATTTTCTCAAAGTGCTTCAGGCCCACAGGACACTCAGCTAAGAGCATTGAGGGGGGCACTGAGAGGCAGGGACTGGGACAGGCGGTGGCTCATGTCATGGTGGACCGCCAGTTCCATACCAAGATCCGACTACGACCTTTTTAACTCTAGCAACTCTAAGATATGCTATTGGAGCTGGAATTACCATGGCTGCTGGCTTGAGATTTGCCTTTCCGTGGATTCTTGCTTAAGAATTTAAAGTGTGCTCATTCCAATTACAGGGCCTACAAAGAGTCCTGTGTTGTTATTTTTCATCACTACCTCCCCAGGTCGGGAGCGGGTAGTTTGCATGCCTGCTGCCTTCCTTGGATGGGGTAGCTGATTCTCAGGCTCCCTCTCTGGAATTGAACTCTGATTCTCTGTCACCCGAGATCACCATGGTAGGCACAGGTGGCACCGTCAAAAGTTGATAGGGCAGACATTCAAATGGGTCATCGCTGCCGCAGGGGCATGTGATCAGCTCGAGGTTATCTGGAGTCACCAAAGCTCCAGGTGGGCCCGGGTTGGTTTTGGTCTGATAAACGCATGAGTCCCTGGAGGTCGACATTAGCATGCATTAGCTCTAGAATCACTGCAGTTGTCCAAGGAGTGGGAAGGAGCGCCAAAGGAACCATGATGGATTTAGTGAGCTGTTCGCAGTTTCACTGTACGGCCCGTATGCACCCTGAAACTTTGGTCCACAAGGCGGATACTGCTTGAGGGAGGAATGAGTGGTGATTGTCAAGATTACAGAGATGGAGATTAATTTTTGGTTTGAATTTGTAACTGGAACTACTGTGCACTATTTGTGAGATTATTATTCTCCAAACCAGTAGTTGTAACACTCAGTGTGCTGCTCAACATTGAGGTTTCATTTCATGGAAGAGTTCATAGAATCATAGAATATGCTGAATTGGAAGGGACCCACAAGGATCATTGAGTCCAACTCCTGGTCCTGTGCAGGACATCTCAAGAATCACACTATGTGACTGAAATAATTGTCCAGCTGCTGCTTGAACTCAGACTGGCTTGATGCTGTGACCACTTCCCTGCGGAGCCTATTCCAGTGCTCAGTCACCCTTCGGGTGAAGAACCTTTTCCTGATATCCAACCTAAATCTCTTCTGACTCAGCTTCATGCCATTTCCTTGAGTCCTGTCACTGGTCATGAGAGTGAAGAGGTTGGTACTTGCCCCTCCTTGAGCAAAACACAGCGTAGTTAAAAATAAAGCAGCATTCTCCAGACTCCTGTAAGGTTTCTGGTAAGTTTTTATTAACTAAACCTGTCTTGCACCACATTCCTTACATGACTCCTAAAGATAAGAGATGGATAATCAAGTTTTGTGTGCTCATATAAGGATGCCCAATATGTTTTAAACTCCTTTCTTCCTCTCTGGTGTTAAGCTTCAGTAATGTTAAAGCTAAATGACTGGAAACAGTTCTATCACTTTGCAGCAGTGTCTGGCCATGCACCACAGGCAGGGCCTTCTGAAACCAGGGAATGCTTGCAATTGCAGGTCAGGTTTTTTTGTTCACTGGGACATCACGCCTTTAACCAATCAAAACTGGTGAGCTAACAAGTGAGAGGGACCTCCTGTTGTCTTCAGTGTTTTTTAACTTCACAGCTTCCAGAAGAAATGATTACTATGACTACAAAAAAAACCCAAACCAAAAACAAAAAAACAACCCAAAATCTCAGCACAGCACTTAAAGAAGTGCCTGTAGAGTAGCAATCAAACTGGTCACTAGACGGACCATAAGCTTTCAAAGGTTTTGCATGTTTTTCGCAGGAAAACACATTTTTTACAAATGTACTCATAGGTATGTTTTTTCTGAGATGCTGATACAGGGACAGTCAATGTAAACAGGCCAGAAAAGAACAGAAGAAATATATAGTTCACCTTTGACATTTTGGTAACTTAGGAGGACATTTCTTGCCTTGTTCTGAGCTTACACTGCTTTGTAAATTTCAGCTGTCCAGAAGTTTCCTCCAAGTTGTGCATGTGTATTTGGATGACTTTAGGTCTAAAATACATATCAAATGAGATCTTAGAAATCTGGTGTGGTTGTTAATAGATACCTTTGAACACAGGTTACAGAGTCTTCCCAACTGGTAATTAACTCAATTTAAACTCATTTTCTGCATCCTTTCATTTGTTTTTCAGGTAGTGTGTGGTGAAGTGACAGTGTCTAACACTGGGTGCTGTGTGGGTGAGCATTTTAAGTGTTCATCACTAAATAATACATTTGAAGTAGATAAAAAGTCAATTCTTTGCCAAGTTTTGCAAAGATATATGTATGTCTGGCAGTACAGGGACCCTTAAGTATGTCATCAACACTTTCATCAAACATTACCTTCACTTGTAAATTATCCTGGTAAAAGCCTAATTAATATAGCCATGGGCAAGGAGATTAGTTTCACCTAGGGATTGCTTGCAGCTGTTGGGTCACTTTCTCCTTAAAGTCTTTCCAGGAGTGTCCAGCATACTAGAAAGTGGATTTGTTCTGCTGACGTCTGTGATTGCTTGATGCCCATTTCAGTGCTCTGAGCAAAGGACAGGATTGCTGCTTTTATAGGCACAAATCTGTTCTCTTGTTTATTGAAGTATTTATGTAATGCAAGTGATGTCATTGTGTAGGATTACCTGTTATTTGGGAGGCAAATCTGAAACTTCAGCTACGTGTCCTGAACACATGCAAGGCTGAGGACAGGACTGTGTGACAGATGGTGTGTTTGACAGTTGTGCCCATATTTTCACATGGTCAGTAATGTGCAGGTGCTTGAGGTGCCTTTTTGATGCCTAGTGTGACTTCAGAAGGTATATCTATACTGAAAGCTTAAAGAATGGAAGAGATACTAAAAATTGTTATTTATGTAAGTACTACATATCTGATTGCTGCATACAAGAAGTTGAAGTATGAGTACATGAGTACAAGGTTTTGGACAAAACAAAGTACTGCATGAACATATGTATGTACATATGATACTCAATGTACACATACACTGAGCATAGATAATGTGATTTACACTTTGTATGATGTACCACCATTAATTTTTGATGTTACTGGATTAGTTTTAAGTTTTGATAAGTAAGTGCAAGAAAATAATGATTTCTAAATGCCCTAAATTTGTTAGATATTAAATCACTACTAGGAGTAGCTTAGAAGAGGAAAAACAGATGGAATTTGGGAAGGGGGTGCAGTAGTGGACAGCTTTCTTCTTGACCTGGCTACTGGTTGATCTTGGACACTTGGCTTTCTTTTTCTCTCTTTTCCATCTACTAAATGCAGCTGATTACCTTTTGACAGACCTCATAGAACAAACCAGTTTGGAATCTCCTGATAGAAATAACAGCTTATTCTTATCTAGAGTTACTATTCAGTGAAACATCTGTACTGGTTGCTGGTAACAATGAGGCATAATTTTAGTTACTCCCAGATAAAACCTGTGTCCATAACCATGACTTTGCTATTCTGTTTCAGTATCCCACTGACTTGTTTTTAAGTCTTAAGATCCTTAAAACAGAACAGGTACTTTCACTTCATTGAGCTCTTTAATTGTTCTTAAATGCCAGAGGTCATGATCCCAGAAATGTAGATCATCAGTATTTTTGTGGGCAGTGCTGTTTACTAGACATTGCACTTGGAAGAAATTCTGAACTGAAGAACAGCTACAGGCCACTACATAATGCAGAGAAGATACAGAGAAGAAAGCAGTCTTTCATGGAGTACTGTACTGCCATGGAGTACATCCTGGCACTTCCTGCTTTCTCCATGCATTCCTAGGAGAGATTTTTGGAAGTGCCAGGAAAGAACCATGACCTCACAGATTCTTATCTCCAGTCGGAACCTTCACAGGAGATTATTGCCAGTGGCATTTCTTTGAGGCATTTCTAGTTGCTGTCAACATTGCTGCCCTCTTAATTTAGATTTAATTAATTTAATGTAGATACAAACATGCTTCAGTAATTCCAAAAGCTTTCATTGTAGAGGCAACACTAACAACCCTGTTTACCTAATTTTTCCGGATTCCTTTTGTTTTGCTGTGATAGCCCTGAGTAAGTGTATGAAAAGCAGGCAGAAGAATCATGGATTTGCTGCAAGAATAACTTAAAAATCTGTTGGTATTAGCAATATCAGTATGTGTGTGAATGTGTTATGTGAAGAGGGGAGAATCCCAATTAAAATCTTGTTGCTAAACAAGTGACAAAGACCTTGCAAACAGTGTTAGACTCTGGGCCAACTGTGGTTATATTAATAATAATAAATCAGATCTGGTCTGATACCTCCTTACACATAGGAAGATTTTTTAACAATTTTAATTTAGTTGTGTTGGGTTTTCTAATTTTAATTTAGTTTGTGTTGGGTTTTTTTTCCCCAGCATTTACTAGATGCTGTCAAGAAACTGGTTTTCTTATGGTGGTGAAGTGTCGGCGAGAAAACACAGCACTGAAAGACTGTCTGGTTGGCTAGTAAGTCCCCCACGAGTTTTGTGGGGTTTTTTGTGCATGGCCTATACTCATCTAAAAACGAGTAGAAATGTTAACTGTTCTCAGAAGGGTTATGCAGGGTTAGGGACTTGGATGTATTATGTGAAAATTGTATCTTTGCTTTATCAGAATCACGCTGATCAGGGCCCTAACTGAAAAGAGTTTATTTGCCATATGAATAGATGGCTATAAAGACACTCTCCTTGATTTACATGTGACCTGTAGCCCTGTATTTGCTCTGCTGCATCACAAATGTGGGGATGAGGCCAAGCAGTGAAGCACCTTCATACCTACTGTTAGTGAAACAGGATGGATTTGTTTTCATTTGGTTTCTTGAACTGTTTTTTAAGATTTAGTCTGTCTTAGAAGTGTCCTGCTGTTGTGAACAGCAATAGCAGTGGGAAATTGTTAGATATAAGAGAGGTCAGCTTGATGCCACGGTGGATTGAAATGTCTCTTTTGGAAGTTCTAATTTATCCCCAGTGCCATCAGGCTGAAGTGTTAGATTCTTGAATTTGCCAGAGCGAGAACTGGGGATTTTTTGAGTTTCACTGGGGAAAAAAGGGTGTTGATTCATTTTTTGGTGGAATGTGTGTCCTGCTTTGTTAAACCAGAGATTAAGATTAAATGCCTTTGAACCAGTGACAGTTATTCTCAAGTATTTAGGAACTGATGAAAAAAACATCTGTAACCAGGCAAGAATTTAGGCTTAGCTGCAGTCAGAACTTGCTGGAGTTATTCAGTTTTAAAATGCTACTGGAAAAAATGTTTAATTCTTAAATTGCTGTACTTAAAACCAAAATTGAATGTAATGACTGAATTGAATGTAAGGACCTACATGTCTACTGTCTGAGACATACACTTTAACCTGTTCCCAGTAATTTTGGTGCATAAAAAAAGATGTAAGTGGACTTCAGCAGATTTCCATGCTGAGGAAGGTAACTGCAAATAATAAATTATTCAGCTGAACTGAAACACCTTTCCTACTTTTCTCTTGGTGGCTTCACTGTAAAGGCTCAAGAGAAAAAGGTATCATGAGAGAATGCAGAGCAACTTAGTATTTAGAGTTTACAAAGATAACTTTAACACTTACATACTTTTTAAAAAAAGGTATTCTAATATTGAAGGAAGGCAAGTTTTCTTTACATGTTAATAAGCAATATCTGTTCCATATTCCAAGATGAAAAAGTATTATGTATTTTTCTGTCCTGTAGCTATTCTGATCCATCATTCTATGAAGAATGCAAAGCAGAGTACTTGAAGCAAAGAGAAGAATACAGAGCAACTGGAATTAAGAAAAAAAGACAGAAGGTTACTTCAAATGTATAATTGAAAATTAAGGTGAACTTTCCACATTTTATATGCAACTTTGATTTAAACAGACTTAAATGATCTGTACCCCTGTGTGGAGTTTACCTGAAATACACAAAATGAGATGAATGGAGAATAAAATAATCTCTGAAATCAATAATTTTCTGTAGTTAAAGATCTAAAGCATGCTATCACAGTTTACGAGAGAAGTTATGAAGGTCTGGACTTGAGATTTTGTTATCAGTTTGCAAGTTGGAGTTTACAAATCCAGAATGTCCATTTGGAATGTAAAGCTTGTGTTTAGTTATGAGAGCCAGTCTACATAAAAACTTAAATTATTCACCCTTATGTTGTATTAACTGATCACAAATGGTGTATCCATTGAAATTGGTCTATTAGTCATCACCCAACACTGACTGTATGGAAATGCACTTACTAGAAGAGAAAGGTGGCAAATGCAGAAGAGAAGAGCTGCCCAGAGCAGTGTGAACAACCTCTTTCATGAAAATGCTGAGTCATGAGAGCCTTGTGCCTACACTGTGACTCATGTTTAAATCTACATTGCCAGATGGGATGTATGCCTTGGCCTGTGTGTGGCTCTGACTGACTGTTTTGACTCTAGAGGAGAAAATAATCTGATCCAGACCTTCTCTGAGAACATGGAACAAGCTGCCACTCTTCAGGAGTGACCACACCTGCAAAATTATTACAGGTAGGGGTGAGTAAACACCTAAACTGGGCATGTAAAATGCAGGTCACTTCTTGCAGGAACTAAGTGTAAGAAAGTCTGTAATTAAAAAGGGGCATTTAAATGATCTTTTCTGTATTGATACTTGAAGCTGCTTAATTGTAGAACTCTTAAATGCATAAATGGCTTCACTAGAGATAGTCTATAAAACCTTAAATTACTATATTGGAGTAGCTTTTGAAGCATTCTGAAATACAACCAAATTATTTACAAGAAAGGAAAGGCTGCACTTAAATTTGGTAACTTTAATGCACTGGTTTAAAAAAAAAAAAAGTAGTAGGATTTGATACTTTGCCATTAGAAGATCCAAAATTTGACTGGTTTCTTTTAATACTGTTTCACCACAAACACAATATTGCACTAAAGCTATTTAAGTAGGACATTCAAATCAGACTTTGTGACACATGTATGTGATGGTCTTTACACTGTGAGTTAGTCATTGCCCTTTGTTCTGTGCCTTTTACTGGAATGCTCAGTAATAATGTTGCTTCAGCAGATTGGCTGGAGGACTAGGGAACACTTGTGAATTAAAAACTGAAGAGATGTGTATCATTCTGCCTTGTGAGGCAAACTGAAGTGGCACTCAGCTCTAAAACTAATCACCTTAAAATAGCTTATGTAGAACAGTGTCCTACATGTGCACTTGCTATTGGCTCCTTAGTTCATGCATTTGGGAAAAAAAAAAAATCCAAATCAGTGGAAAATAAGCTGTTTAGCTGTATGTGTTTTAAGAAAAGGAAACCTAAGGTAGATGGTGAAATGTGTTTTTAAGGATAGTGACTGCTTGTTATCCCATTATGAAAATCTGCTACATTTTCAAATTCTGGAAAGCTGGCCTGGGTGTTTGTAACAGTTGTCAAAAGCCTTTCCAAAGAGGATTTGTGTGGGAGCAAGCATTCCCTGAGGGGCAAGGCTGTGTGCTGCCCGTGGTATGTGCCTGCACTGTGGGCTCCCCTGGGTCATCCTCGGGTTCCCAGCACAGCTGGTGATCAAAGAGCACCAGCAACGGGGGTTTCCTTTCCTGGCTTAGCAGAGAGTGTGTTCAGCAGGTGAGGGGGAACCCCGGCAGTGACCAGTCCTGCAGGGAGGAGTTGGTACCTGGAGGGGAACAAAGCCCAGGGTGGGACCTGCAGGTCTTGCTGTGCCACCCTTGAATGCTGTCTGCAAACAGCCACAGCTCCCTTCTGCACTGCTAACTAAGTTCTACTGTCAAGCCTGAAATCCCATGTACTGAATGGTTCTGCCAGCCATTTATTTCTCTTTACCTACACTTTGGTGGGTGTAGGGAACAACTGGGTTATTGCAGCTCCTCCTCTGTTTGCCCTGGGATGCACTCAGAGCTGGGTTTTGCCCTTGGCTCTGGCATCAGCTTCCTCTGTAACACATCCATCATGGCCTTAATGTGACGTTCCCTAGTTTTGAATTCTTGATTTCACACCTTTCACTTAGTGTCTTGTGCAGTATCCTGTACGTTAATTGCATTTACATCTTTTATTTAAAGTTTAAATGAAAGAATGATTACTATGAAGTGACAAACTCATACCAGTAAATTGCTTTCGGGTTTGTTTCTGTCTCAGCTATAAACTCTCCTTCCTACTCAGTTTAGCAGGAGGCAGCCCTAATCAATGTAAGAAAACATTAGTAGTAATGGCAAAACCTTCAGCTGTGCTTCAGCAAGAAAATGGAAGATTTTTTGCTACAGGTTGAATTTCTTTTAAAAAGCACTTTTGTCAGAAGTTACTTGGTAAAATGACAAGAAGGAACTGGAAGCCTGGCTGTCTTCCCCTCAGCCCCTCCACCTCCCAACAAGACAAACATGGTAACTGCCTGTACCCAGAGCAGGCAGCTGTAGGTGATGAGGCAGGGGAGCTGACACCGTGTAGACATGCAGTACTTCAGCCAGCCATCTCTGTCTAAGCAAGGGATTGCAACTCTCATTAATGGCACCCTAGAAACTTTTTTTTTTTCCATTTTGAAATAAATTCTGCAGGATTCTTATTCTGTATACAAGTAAACAATTAGGGGAATGAATCTAGGTGTGTCTTCAGTGTTTTCAAGTTAGCCTGTCTGTTATAGAAGTGCAGAGGCAGGGACTAACTCGAGTAGCTCAGCCAAGGTCTGAAGTGTGGCAGTGCCGCTCGCCCATCATAGTTAATATTTGTATAAAAGCATCTGATGTTTTCTAACATGACCTTCTGAAAAATGAAGGTGGCATTACCAAGTATTTATAGCTGCAGTCTTAACACTGCCTGTTAAAACTAGAAGTTTTTGCAAAGTTGCAGGGCTTTCACTGTGGCCATATGATGAGCCTGCACCCTGTGCTTGCCTCCTGTACCCACGTCCCCATCCAGCTTAAAACCCTTCACTGGCATTGGTGGAATAAGGCCCTAAAGCCAGAAGATTGGTTTGTCACTGAGCACCCTTGCTTGGCACACTACAGAATCTGTCACTGTTTCTGCAGCACAGGGGCCTATCTGTGTCTCTTCATGGCACTTGGCAAGCCCCCAGGACACCTCCAGGTTTTACCAGAGACTGGACTCCCTCAGTGTATTAAAACTCTCTACCTCCTGAGAGGGACAAGATCTGAAAGGAAGGAGAAAAAAGGTGTCACATACTTATTTAAAGGCTTGCCTTCTCTCACTTGGAGGGGAGACGAGTGCCAGTTTGTTGTGCACAGGGTTTTCAGAGGAGTGGAACAGCCAACTATTGCAGGCTGAGACATCATCCAGCAATTAATCTGCAAGCCAGAAACCCATTCTGCCTCATATCTAGCACATACAGTTGCAATGTAAGTGTTCCATCTAGTTAAAAATCAGTTCAGTACGTACCTGGTTATTTCCTGCATGCTTCTCCCTAGATCAAACATCCATACCTAAATATCATCTTAATGTTTGAACCATATGGTCTCTTCTATCTTAAAATATAATTAATTTTCCTAGACACTGATCTCTGGGTGGTTGTTTTTTTTTTTTTTAAATGGTCCAAGTGTAACTCAGTTAAAATTAACGTTTACATTTTTTTTACGATCAGCACTAAAAGAAATGCCTATTATGTTCATACAATTGCAAGTAGCATACCACTCCCCCTAAAGAAAGGGGGGACAAGTCTGACCCCTTAAAACCCATAAAATAATACAAAAAACGTATCAGGATGCCACATACACTTTTGTATTCAAACTACACAAGACTTACCGCCCTGTGACCACTGTTCTTCACAAGGCCTCTCTGAAGATCAGACAACAATACAGGTGTCAGGTACTGGGGCTTTTCGCTCTTCCTTTACCAGGCCACAACATCACTGAAGGTGTCTCAGCATAGGAGTCTCAAAGTCTGCTGCAAGCTGGTTTTGAAATAAAGTTCAACCTGCTTTATCTCACCAGTATAGTCCGTATGATACTTACTTGGGCCTGTGTTTCATTACTTGGAATGGGTATTGTCTTTTTGTAACTCCACCATATATCTAGTGCTGTTCTTTTGTGTTTTACCAGCTGTAAAAATTAGACAGTGCATCACAGCTAATTTGGGAGTTTGCATTCTTCAATATGGCCCGTTCGCATAAGAGGAGAAATGATCAGTCGTAAACCACAAAACTGGCAAAGAAACTTAAAACAATCAGATTTTAAAAATATTTAACCAAACAGTGCAAGAACATATAGAGTTTTTAGAAGGTTCACCCAACTCCCCAAATACCCAGATACATATTCATCAGCTTGCCATATGCTCACTTAAATGTGCAAAGCAACAACCTCCTCCTGCCCCAAAAGCTGTCTTCCATTTCTGTTAAATGGGATTAGTGCCTTCTTAAATTAAAAACTGTCAAATTGGTGAGTTAGGTGAGGTTTTCAAATATTCAAAGTTTACCTTCAAGTTAAAATCTTCTTGGTGACAGTTAACAATTACTTGAGGATTTTGGTCCTTACTACATGTAGTTTTATGTAACACAGGCACATGTGCACACGAATACCAGAAGTCTGTTACTACAGCTACTTCTGTATGTAATCTGCTGTCACTGCAATGAAAAGATTTCACTTCTGAAAATGGAAAAAGCACTGTAAGCCACTAGCAGCATAGATTTAAATGACTTTTCCATCTTCAGTCAAAATCTGACTGCTAAGCTTCGGACCAATATATGCTTCACAAGCCAGCAAGCTCCCAAGTGACTCCAAACCTGGGGACTCCTTTTCCAATGTTACAGCTTGGCCATGGCAGTGAATGATTGGATTGGAAATGCTGCCTACAGCAAGCTCTCCAGCATCAGTCCCACTTTCTCCAGTACAAGCATTCTCCTGAAGTCCCTCTTGGCAAACATTGCTGCTCCCTGCTCCAGCATGGGAAGCATCACAGAATATAAACCAAGAATCAAAGACAAAGCCTGGAAATGCTCAGGCTCTGCAAAGAGAAGCTTCATTTTAAGTTCCTGTGTCACACAGGGCAGGCTGATCATGAACCTTTTGACACAAGCAGTGAAACCACTTTGAACACATCATAGCTTAAGGTAACTAAATCCTTCAGGTTTCAACATCCAAGAGAATACCTTTCCCAGAATATGCTGAAGCAGGCTACAGCAGATGACTGGTTTTCTTTCCCTGGATGAAAAAGCATGAACCTCAAATATAATTGTTCGTATTTGGAGTAACATTTACACATAATTGAGAAATTAAAGCTGAAGTGAAAAAAAAATTGTGCCCAATATAGAGATTTGTAAGTGAAACCAATTTCAAACAAAAATAAATTTATTTAAAATCTTACACAGTAGAATTCTTTCATTGCACAAATCATGTTTGATGTCTGTTGGATAATACATTACTGAATAAAAAAACCTTCTGTAATGTTGAGGTGGGGAACCCCAAAAGTAAGCTACATTAGAACTAGATACCATATAGCTTATGCAGCCACATGAGAAATGTTTTCTTTGTTATTATACAGGTAGTTGGTTCTATCAGCTAAAGCCTAGTGACTTGGATTTGTTTTATGCATATTGGGTTTTGTTCTATTACTTTCCAAGAGATTGTACTCCCCTGAGTCAGCTGTGTTCATTGGTCAGAATAAATTCCAGCATCTGACACCATTTCCATTAATCACAGACAAGCCAATATATGTGAGCAAGATAATAGAAAGAAAAACTGTATCTGCCGAATGGGAAACATGATTTATGTATGCTGTTTGCTACTGTAGTAGAAGGTCTCTGGAAGGCACTCTTTCGACTTTGATAGACAAACTGAAAGAGGAGATGGGCTTTGAGGGAAACAAGCTGGACCTCCAGGATTCACACTGTTCAGCAGCATTACCTGTGCTCCTTTAGAATTCATAAGCAAACGTGAAGTGGTGCAGCCCCAAACAGGATAGCCCAGGGGTCATTTTTCTCTTCTCACTATCTAATGTGAGTTGAGGATTTGAAAAAAAGTAAATATCACCTTTCTTGGTTAAAAAATATATTAAGATGCATTTCTTAAACAGAGGAATTATAAAGTTAATCGAAATAACAAAGGGAGAGATAATCAATCCAATCCTTCATTTTATGCCTTATTCTGAAAAAGGACATCATCAAAAAATCAGCTCAGAGCTGGTACAAGTTTTAACACCGGATGTCAAGTATTTTCTTGATAACATACAAATAGCAAACAAATACAGAACTAGATTATTTTGTTTTATTCCATGAACTCACTTTTCAGTGTAACCTTTTGCAAATGTATGTCATCTGCAGTACAAGACTATCCAGGCCCCATGCTAGATTTCTTTATTTTTGCATTATACTAGCACAGCTTTAACATCAAGAAACTTGCTCCCGAAGTACAGCAGAGGAAGACTAGGCTTTCCGTTTCAGAACTAGAAGTAAAAATAAAGAACATTTCAGGCAATTTTTTTTCCATCTTTCAAAGTTCAAGTGTTAAGGTGCCTATTTAGAATCATTCCAAAAATTGTTTAACTCTTGTGCAGACAGTTTTGATTACATTGATCCAGGTAATCTGCTGGACAGTTTAACAAAGTTGGATTATTTTTCATTTCCCAAAACATATTAGGCTTTGGAGGACTTGGGAATACCCAGGAATAATCTTCCAGAGAGCTCTTTCCATAAGAATGGTGTTCCTGAAACATTTTGCCATCGACTGGAATGGGTCTCTCGTCTGTCCATGCTTGTAGAGTCACCCTTTCTGATGGGATGTGAACATTCCTCAGCAGAGGGGGAGAGACAGCATTGCAGAAGACTTTATCATTTTGTGAGAGGTTTTTATAGACTACGCCAGATGTCAAATTCAGCTTGGAAATGTTCGATTCAACACATTGTACTGGTGCAGTAGAGGCAGCTGAAGGAAGAAGATAAAAAAAGATTTTAAAATTACATTATCTAATGCATTTTTCATGGACTCCAAATGTACTACAGTCTAGCAGGGATGTTAAACAGTGTTTTCAAGCCACAAGTTTTCAGACCATATTCAGTAACTATTTAAAAGTTACAAACACCATACTAACCTCACCAGTCTGATTTTGCAAGATGAACCCAAGATCCTGAAATGGCAATGTCTAAAATACACCTAAATCCAAGGAAACCTCCCAACTCCCACTTGAACACAGATAAACTGACTGATCTTTCTGACCAGACTGGAATGGATACTGAAACAGAAAGGATTTTCATGCATGCACAACAGTGAATGCTGCTTCCTACTCTACTGATTCTTTTACTAAGTTGTGTTCTCTGGCTGCCCACAAACCAAATTCTCACTGCCCACGAAGCAGTAAGAGGGACACACATGGTTCTCACAGGTTGTTCGTGCTCCACTATGGTCAGGCTTACAACAGTAAAGTAACAGACTGCAATGTTCAGCCATCTGAAATTCCAAGGAAGTTTTAAAACTCTGCTAGGAAAGGGAGGATTTTTAGGCAGAACAGCATCTACCTGAAGTGGAAGAACTGCACCTTCAATGCACATCTGAACAGATGGCCAAATAAAACCAGATTATTTTGTAGCAATCATGTACATAAACATGTAATGGGAGCAGATAAATGCTTCCTGCAGTTAAAGCAACTCGCATCTAACACACTGGCTTCTAGAACAGATGTGAATCTTGAGTATAAACTGTGATTTTTAACTTTAGTTCCTAAGGGACAGAAAGATGAACAGTCTGTATCCTGGTCAAAGAATACAACTTCTCTTCATCACTATAAATTAAAAAGCAGTACCCAATTCACAAATGTCAGCCAAAACCACTTTCCAATAGCACTGGCATCATGTCTGAAAGACACAGTAAAGCACTGGATTTGATCTCTTTGTGCCGACAGGTGTAGTTTGAAGCCTACAGACCTTTAGAAGATCAAGAAAAATGGAATCCACTGAAAACAGATTGAAAAGGTAAAAAAAACAACTTCCTCAAACAAAAACCAACCAACAACAAAAAACTCCCTCACATTTGAAAATGCCTCCATACATAAATAACATATAAGCAGAATCCACATGTTAATCAAAACTGTTCATGTCTACACAGAGTAACAAACACGTGCTCTGCAGACTTAATGCACCTCTGACAGTGGCAGCTCCTTTGTAGATCCTGAAACAGCCAATACTATAGGTACAGGAAGTGGAAGGTTGAAGTCAACTCTACCCATATTTTGCATAAGCCAAGATTTTTTAAAAATATAAGCACAGATATATCTGCATCACATTCCTAAGCTGGCTGACAAGCAAAGTCAACAGACCTGTCCACTCTCACATACTTCTGAAAGATTACTGAAAAAAGCCTACAGGAGAAAAGGCAGAAGTTCACTATTTCCTGATCTATCAGTAACACTTTTATGGTTGTGGATCAACAACTGCAGAAAATGAGACTGTTCACCAAGGAGAAAAGAAAAATCAGTACTTGTGTAGAAGCAAGACAGGTAACTACAATTTAAAAATAAGGACAGAGAGACACTATATGATCACATCAAACCTTGACGGGTTTAGAACTAAAGACATTCAGTTCTCAGCTTCTCTGCTGAAGTTACTTGACAAATGTATTTCAGAATTGTAGGAACAGAAACTCACCTGGTAACAATATGGCCAACTCTACAAAATGTGTTGATAGTTTGTATCAGCCAAGTACCAGGGAGAGAGGGATCATTAGTCACTGCTGACCACAAAGGCAGGCACTGACCGGGAGGTGAATCCTGTCATTACCTCACTGAGCTGTTTAAAAACAGTGTCTTGATCCCGTAATGGCCAAGGACATCAGAGACTGCCACCAATACATTGTAACCAAGTTCACTGTTTTTCACCTGTATTCTGAGCACAGTAAATACCACAGTTGAAGGAAGCAGAAAACACAGGAAATTCACTGTTTACCACAGTGTTTGACTGATAGTCTAGTATTTGGCTTGACAGAAACATATGTATGAAACAGAACTGTCTGATGAACTGTTCACAGACATTATACATACTCTACATGGAAATTATTTAACCCTTATTTATATAAGGCAGTTTTGCTTTCCCAATATTTTGATATTTGGAGAATGTCATGTTGTGCAGCATTTTGCTAGCAAAGACAGCTTTTCTGAACACCAACATAAACAAATATGGAGCCATAAGGGAATTTCAGACTATTAAAGTCCGATTTTAAAATATTAAAATATTAATATTTCATATATTCTGTACTGGGAAAGTAAGACTGCATTTGCAAAGAGATTTTTTTCCCCCCTTATATGAAGTAGTTGTGGTAAAAGGTCAAATACAGTAAACTTAACACCTCAGCCTTGTGCACATAAGCAACACTTGACTGAGAAAAAAGCCACAAGGGGAACAGAATACAGTATTGGAGAAAAAACACATCAGCAACACCTTTATGTGTGAAGTTGACCAGTATGAGACAGAAGCAAAAGCAGAAAATGGGTAAGCTGGAACCATAATACAGCCTAGCTTATCAACTTCAATTGATGAGATTCTGATAAGATATGATAGCCAGTTTATTTTTAAAATAGGACATCTTGAATCAAGAGTTTGTGCCTGTAAGGTCTGTTACTGCAAACACTGACTTGCCTTTCTTGGTTGCTGTTGAGTTTCTCTTCAGTTTTCGTAGAACCTCCGTTTGCACGTCAGTCACGAGGCGTAAATTAGACATTTCTCTCTTCAGGTCCCAATATGCTTGTTGAACACTGTCAAAACAAAAATTTATTGCAGGTTAAATATTGCCACCTCTACAGCAGCCTATTAATATGTTTACCAAGCATTATCTGTTAATAAATCGGTTTTGCCTGACATACACTGCAAATTTTGCTAGAGTACCATAATTCAAAATGCATTGAGCAGTACTGAGAATTGCCTTAAATTGATGGATCTTGCATATTTTATTGGATTTCTGCATATTACAACATATAATGCATTATATATTGACATACTAGGTAATAATAATAATTTCAATACCCCAAATGAAAAGAAAACATGAAGCATACTTTTTCATTTTGTTATTTGAAACTAACCACCTCCCCATAAAATTTAAGTAATCTCAAAGGAATACTTTAAATAAATAAAGTGACACTAAGTTGCAAAGAAGGCAGAGTTTTAATTTGAATACCTTTCAATAAATGACCACACACCATCATATATTATGATCCTAGTAATGCTAATTGATTATAATTTTAAATATTCAATAAATATTTGGGTCTTGCACCATCCACATTATTACACTGAATTCAGACTAAATACCTGAGATCCAAACCAAGCATGCCCACACAGACCAAACTAAAACATAAAACATACTGTTTCATATTCCAGTCATCTATGAACGATGTATTATTATGTATTATGTTAATACACTGCCTTATCAGACTGTAAAAAATAGTGACTCAATTAATTCTCTAAAACAGCATAATACGAGAAACTTGTTTAGCAACAGCAGCACTGTCACATCATTGACATTACAATTTAATAGTTGGTAAGAAAATCAAGAACAAAAAAAATTAAGAGGAGTCAGCACTACCATATGTTTCTGGGTAAAATTTTGAGCCAAGGCTCACAGAATACCACATGTAGGTTGATTAAGAATTAACTTAATGTTCAAAGACATAAGGATGTAGTTACTCCAACTTAAACATGAAATCAGTGATTTAATGCTTTTTTAATGCTTAACATTCTACCAAAACACATTTATTGAACACAAGTATCGTTAAGTGAGTTTCCAGATTTCGTTTTTCCTCACTGCATTCACTGGAGATATTTATTTGAAAACAGCTCAAATTATTATTGAGATGACTAAGAATTTATAAGCTCTATAACTATTTTCAAGCATGCATATAGAGAGAGTTCTATCCCTCTCAGCAGCAATATAGGATCACTCCTGCATAAAATGCATCAGGCATGAATGTGTTCGAAATCACTCTGAGAAGCAGCTTTTGTGCAGCCCTGCAAGTTAATGCTAACAGTGTTCCCTTAAAACAAAGAAATTGAACTTTCTGCTATGCACAGAAATATTTCCCCAGAATACAAACATTCAGATTCAAAAAGCTCTGTTAAAGAACAGAGGAAGTTGATAGTTTAATAGGTAATGTATTGGGTGTCAGCAAATCTGACAGATAGAAAGTTAAAATTTCAGAACTGGTATTTCAAGAAGTTCAGCTAAACCTGGGGCCTTTCTAACTGCAGAACCCCTTGTTCATTAAACATGTCATCATTAGAGATGACAACTGTAAAATAAGGTTGATGTGACAATCACCCTTCATTAATTCATGTGATTTGCTCTCAAAAATAAGATCAAACAAACTTTAGTTATATCAAAACAGAACTGTCCAATATTTAACACCGAAGTGGTAATGCAAGGACAGCTCAGTGTCTGCCACCAACCAGAAGGGAAGTGTTTAGATGAAATTTGTAAAGTACAGTTAGCACTTTTATAAGCATCTTGCAAACAACTGCACGTACCAGAATTCCACTTAAATCACATGCAACACATTTTAGTTGTTTTTGTGGATTTTGACCTCGAATCCTATTGCAAAGCCTCATTTCCAACACATTTGCAATTGAAAACCAAGGATCCCCCGTACTTGGAGGTTTATCCTACACTGCCTTCTAACATGTAATACAAACCTTCAATATGACAGCCTGTCTAAATCTACAGCAAGGTCGATTTGCAAACTGAGAATTTAAAGTGAGACTTGCAGACTCTGCACAAATGTGAAATAACTGCTTTCCAAAAGTTAACTGACTGCAAATGCCTAGCTACAACAAATGTTTCTTATAGGAGATTTTTCAAAGGTTTTTCCCACAGATTTTTGGATGGGCTTACATTTTCATTACACATTCATTACTTATGTACTATTAAAACAAACCCTGTGCTGATCATAAGCTAATTTGGATGGTGGCCACCTGAACACCACATTGAGGAATAAAGCTCAGTTGGAGCAGAGCAATGATCAAATGATCAAAGAGATGACTGTATCTTGAGAGAACACCTTTTATCAGCATGCAAGATTGACTGTGAAGCTCCATCAGAAACCACAGGAATAAGCATCCAGTCAAGGTGCAAGGACAACGTGTGATTTGCGTCTAGTGCGTTCATTATCATCATCACACCAGAGAACATCAGATGAGAAATCTATTGTACTGTTCTTTCAGTGACTGACTTCCCTTCCCATCTCTTCAATACCCCAAGAAGCCACAAGGCATCACGCTAAACCATCTGTCATTATGAAGGACCACTCTTCCCTCTGGTGGGAAATCCTGTAAGTGCATGAACAGGCGGAACTGGGTATAAATGATGCCGTTAGTTTTTCATTTCCACAAGATAGAACATTTGGAAAACTTTCATGTGTTCATGAACAGTTCTTTTGTATAAAGATTTAAAAGATATACACACCTTCTAATACAGCACACATACTTAAGGCAGGAGAATACAGGAGTTTATATCATAAGTACAAAATGAGAACAAATGCTTTCTAATATTTTAGCATTTTTCTGGACAATTGCTATTTCTTCTTGAATAAATCACATGATGGCTCCTCAATATTTTAAAAAAAATGCTTTAAAATATCTTCTAGTAGAAGAATGTATGTTCCAGCACTATGCAAGCCTGCACCTATGCAAACACAGAAACCTCTCCATGCAGAGAATGAAGATATTCCATAGCTGGGATGAGACTTGGAAATTTATCTACCACCTCCTCAAGCCAACTGATTATTAAAAAACCTGATTTTTAAATCTAAGATAATTACATTTGCATTTTCTGTATGACAGTCTGGAGATGTAAATCGTCATCATCATCCTGAACTACAAACATGACAAAGAAAAAAATGCACAACAATCTTGTTCAATGAGTATACCTAGACTTGAAATAATGTAATTTGAAATAACATGCTTAAAGAGGCTGCAAAAATATTTATTTGTTCCAATAACTTTCCCTCAGTAAACTGAAAATAAAATATGGATATCATTTGATTTTTCATACCTCTGGATATCTTGCTTTTGAAGGTGGTCTCCACTTAATGGATTTCCGTCCTGAGCCTGGTCCTGTGTAACAGAGTGAAGGGAAGACAGAGACTGAATGAACATGATTTCAGATCTTCTGAAACAATGGCAGTGAAACTGCAAGTTCACTAATACTGAAATTCACACGTAGTCTTCATTTGTCTTGGCTGCAGAGGGTTTCAAAATGAAAATAAAGACTTCTACTAAGAATTTCCACTTAATATGCTTGAGCTACCTACTTATAGGAAGGCATTGCTCAGCCCCCTCCATCCTGTTTTTTTTAAACAGGTGAGCTTTCTAAATTTGTGACTGGTTTAAAAAACAAACATTCAGAAAGACTTCTGATGACCATTAAAAAAAAAAAAAAAAAATCAGTCTTTTCTTGTTCTCTCCCTTTAAGACCTTTAAATTAAAGCAAACTGTTTCAGTATAGATTTACTTTCAAAACTTACTCTTATCACAGAACAAAATTTACCCCTTGAGCACGAAAGCCTACTTTGAAATTGCAGGTGCAGGCACCCTCACCGAATTTAACAGGACTGTTTAACAAATCAAGCACTGGCCTCACGTGATTACCTGTGTTTCTATTAGACCCTCACCTGTGATGAGCTCCCGTTCATAGCCCTTCTTTTCCTGGTTCTCTCCTACTACCATTCCCCCCAGTCAAAGCTGTCATGAATTTGATACCTGTTCTTGTGGCTTCATGACAGCCTGTATTGCATTTCAAGCAACTTGTCACGAAAATGTACACACTGCATCAATTACAATGCAAAACCTTAGTAAGAATATCCAAAAGTACAGAAAAACAGAAAGTACACTTGCCTAAGGTAGAAAACACCCCAAAATGCTAACTAATATAATGAAATCAAGTAATAACAAAAATTCCAGCTGGGTTTGAAACAATGTTGACTTGTCCTTGCCCATTGACCACATTTGCCTGGATTTCACTTGACAGATTTTTCCCCTCATGAAGACTTTTCTCCCACCACCTATCAATGACTCAACTTCAGTTAAAAAAAAGAGTTGTGGAGTATTACCCCACATTTGAAAACTTGTACCTTTGTGTTTCCTATATTAAGTAGTTACCAGGATCAAATATGAAAAAAAGAAAAAACAAATAAAAATAAACAAAAAGGCACTGTTGCTTATATTTTTTCCAAAAGCTGCTGATATGTGTTATTTAAACACCATCACATGTAGCATCCCTTACAACTGCTATTTCAGTCTGTTCTCTCTAACATTCACTCTCACAATACAATCTGTAATCTTCAATTACAAGTTATTGAAAGCACTTGAATTCCAGACGCAGGTGAAAGCAACCCACAGTAAGGGAAGTTAACAAAACACCTCGTGCTCTATCCCCACCTAGTGGAAAAAATGCAGGCTCATTCAAATACTGTGGGACTCAAAATTACATCATCATCATCATTAATGGCCATAAGGAATCTAAAATAGTCTGCCTCTTCAAACAATCCCATTTAAATCTTTTGCATTCCCTGTGTCCCTTCAATGTGACTGCAGAGTCCTAGAGTGCCACTGTACCTTTCATCAAGGGTAAGATGGAAAGGATTAAGAATGAACTAGACAACAGCATAACAAAAAGCATTAAGTTACTTTAATTTTCTTTTTGAGACTTTAACAACATCTAGGTTACAAAATTAATCCCTCAAAACAGATACTTTCCCCAGAAATGGCAGGCAAGGGCAGCAAAATAGGTACTTTCCTGACAAGCTTCATGCAACTACCCTAAAGAAAAGAGCTAGACCTTAAAGTTCATGACATCTTTTAACATAAACATACTCTTGTTTAAAAAAAACAAGTTTTTTCCCCAAATTTCCCATGTAGCCCAGCTTACACAGAACACTTCTATGACTACTTATGAAAAATCATAAAGCTTTATTTTCCATTGATATATGGGCAATGGCTGGGAAATGTCACTTCTCTAGATTCATAGATTATCTCAATTTGGAAGGGACCCCTAAGGATCATTAAACTGAAACTACCTGCTCATTGCAGGGCTACCTAAAACTAAACCTTATGATTAAGGGTGTTGCTCAGACACTTCTTAAATTTAGATAGGCTTGGTGCAATGACCATTTCACTGGGGAGCCTGGTCCTATTTCCAAGACACACGGCAGTCTAAGAAAACATTTAAGGTAAATTTTACCAAGATGTTCATCTTTCACTCAATTATATACTTTTTATTTTTGTTTGATTGAACATGGGATTTAAAAAATTAAGGTACCTTCTGCTTGGATTTTTGCAACTCCTTCCTGAGACTGTTGCACTCTTCCTTGAGTTTTTCTAGATCCTGTTCCAGACTATGCACTTTCAGGTCACAGTTCAGCTTCTCTAATTCCCAGTTGGCCTGAGTACAATTCAGACTTTTCATGACTGTAAAGAAGACAAGCAAGACAATCAGATTCCAGCCTCAGTTCAAGGACTTGAACTCAATATGTAAGGCTTTTCTCTACCAGCCCATGCCCTAGAAAAACACCATATTCTGAAGAAACTGCAGTTTACGACAACAGGCAAATAGCAACACTGATAGAGCTGCTGGCAGAGAAGTGGTCTATTTTCTGAGTTTAAAGAATGGAGTCCCACTTTCTAGGAATGAACTGGAGATTTAACATACAGAAAAAGGAAGTACTGCCATAAAAAGGCACTGGAAATAGAAAAAACAGTTCATGGCACACATACATAATATATATACCAACTGTCATACTTATGTGTTTTGCCCCCTCAGATTTATCTTATTACATAATTTACCATTAAGTTTTTCCCTAGATTAATATCAAAAACTTCCAAACAGAACAACAAAAGATGCAATCAAAACAAAAGGGGAAAGTGTAGAAGTTACATAAATCTTTTAGACTGAAGCAATTTACACAGTAACAAGCAACCTGAGATACTAGTTAGACAGCAAAAAAAATAAAGAACATGACAGGAAAAGACCTCCAAGTCTTCAACTGCTTGGTACCCTTATTTCCAGATTTAAATTTAAACAAGCTTAAGCTACATTGATTTGTTTCTTAAGCAAGGTACTCAGAGTCCACTTATTTGTAAAATTGATTTCTGAATAAGGCTTGAAATCATTATATTTTCAGAGCTATCTATATAAACTCTGCACTTCTTATCTCCTTAAACCATGAGGTCCTCAAGAGGGACAGTAGCACTACATGCAGTTTGTTCTCCTAGGTTTAAAAAGTTGTGCAATTGAAGCATTACATACCTGAGGTCCTCTTGCAGAGTGATCCAATTCAAGCACAGCCACACTTACAAGCACCTTTCAAATGACTGCACTTGTAGAGACTCTGAAGTCAGTCCGTATCTCTAACTTTACACAGATGGCATTTTCTTGCTTTCTTTTCATGTAACTAAATTAAAAAAGACTTTTTCCCTTCCATAGCGTTCTGTCTTATGTATCTATCATGTGCATGGCACTCTTTACAACTGCAGTAACAGAGGCCAGATTTGGGCTTTTGGAATTGCCAGGATACACTGTATGTTTCTCTGTCCTCTTTTCACCAGGCTCTCTACAACCAACATCTTGCTATCTCTTCTCATGTCCCAGCCTTTAAAAGTGACTGTTGTCAACTGCAACTGTTGCTATACAACATCTTCTTGTACCTGTCATATCCCCAGTGAGACAAAGCAATATACTGGACTGTCTACAGGTACCAGGGGAAGTGGTCTCGACTGAGTAATCTTTGTACTTGAACAGGTCCTTGAACCTTCTCAAGGAATAGGTGGTGGGGTCCAGAGATGTACATGGCACAGCCTACAAACTGCCAGGTTGTGCCCCCTTCTCAAATTATGAACTCATCCACAGTGGAAGAACACAACAGTCTCAGATCTTTACCCTGGAGCTCCCCTCCTATGCCATCTAATGTGCACCTCACCATTCACAAGAATGTAGCCCAGCTCAGAGTGCCTCCCTGCCACACACGCCCCTCTCACCCGGCCACTACATGGGGTTAAACCTCCTCACTCCCCAAGATCATGATATAACCACTAGGGCTCAGCAGCATACATTCCAAGTAACCAAATACATACCCTGTTGAGTTTCCACTTCACTTTTCAGTTGTAACAGCTCTACTTCTTTAGTCTGCAACTGTTCATTCAAGGTTTTCAAGGATTCCTCATTTTCTTTCACCTATTTTCACGAGGGGGAAAAATGCAACCAAAACCAATTTGTGAAGCTTTTTTCTATCATGAATGACAACTTATCTTTTTTAAGCAAAGACAAAACAAAAAGGTATTTTTCTTTGCTCTTTTTCTGGCATTATTCTAGCCCAGTAATAAAACTGAAATACTTGAAATTTTTATTCCTACATAAAGTATTGTAATGTACTTTAACCTAGAGGAGTGATAAAACTAACACCACAGATCTTTAGTAAGTAAAATTCATTCTACAGTAAAAATTTACTGACTATGCAGTACTCATAAACCATGCATTTAAGCCATTACTTATAAAGGCAGCACACCATTTTTTCTAGTTTGCTTTTCAAGTTATCTCGGTCGATGCAGGCCTCTCGGTAGGCTTGGTAGGCCTTGTTCACTTGTTCCCGCCCAACAGAACTGCATTCCTCTTCCAGTCGGGAGCCCAGCAACTAAAAGGTTGACAGACACGACAAATAACAAGTTTTGTATGTTATGTTGAGAACTGCTTTTAGATTAGATAATAAATCAATCAAATACAGTGATACGGACCAGAGTTATGGAACAAAGTTTTTTACAAAAGGTGGTCTACAAATTCTGCTATTTCTAACCATACTTAATGCTCACTGGTTAACAGAATCATAGAATAGTTTGAGTTGGAAGGGACATTTAAAAGCTCATCTAGTCCAACCCCTCTGCCATGGGCAGGGACACTTTCCATTAGACTGCTGTGAGTTTACTCCTGTGAGTATTTAAAACCCATCCACAAGTCATGATTACTCACACTGACAATGTCTTAATCATATTTTTTCCAGGCTCTGAAAATGTACATACTGCCTTTTGAAAAAGAAGTTTTAAGCATATAAATACACAAAATATAGAAAGTTCAGAGGAAACCAAACATATTTTTTTAAATAACTCATAATGTATGCGAAGATTTTTTTTTCCCCAGTGTATTTATGTAAGAAAAGCCAAAGCAGAAACTATTTTACAAATAACTGTTAACTTTCAGGTCACCATTCTCTCATTGCCTGTTCTGGCTAGAGACAAGCAAAGCAGAATAAGCACTATCAACTAGATTGCCAGAAAAAGGGGAGCAAAGTTAAAATACATTCAGCATTTTTAATAAGGCAGAAAGAAGTGAAGTCTTATATCAAATTACATCTGTTTGTATAGAAAGTTCTTGGTTTGATTATTTCATTTTCCTTCTTATTCTGTTTATCTTGAACACTTCCTTTAAACCTGCTCAGTGTGCCTCTTGTAGATACTTGCAACAGATTTTCACATACTTTCTTAAAAATCAAAGAGCTACACAAAAAACAAAGTGCTGACACTTACGTAACTACCTTAAATATCTCCTGGTTTAGGTGCTTGCTTGAAAGAAAGTACAAGAAAGCAAGCCACAAAGATAGAAAGCTTTTGCCCTTTGCTTTTGTATTAAATCTCTAAGTATGTGTATTAGTCCTTTTAAGTTTACTCTTTTACATTCTCCTACCCCTAATAAAGCCATTCAAATAGAACACAAGCCTTAAGCTTTCTGAAAGTTTCCATACACTCTGAAATTGAAAACTCAAAAGGGGTAACACCCCATATATTTTTTCAACACACAGATATATTAGTTATTGACAAAGACTGAAAGTCAGTTCTGTTGCTTAAACAGCACTGGCCTTCTCAATATCCCCCTCTCAGAAACATTTCCATGGCATTCACGTGGAAAACAAAAGGTCACATCCAAGAGAATTAAGCTGAACCAGGCCAAAGGAAAAGACACAAGACAAAAGGAATTGTCAAGGTCAAGCCTTGTTTATTGTGATTTTGAGTAACTACATAAAAGATGTTACACTCCACATGATTGAGAGAATATTCAGTCTAGAGCTCTATTCCTATTCCCATCACCCTCCAGACCTTACATAAAGTGCTGAGATAGTTTTGCCTTCCTGCAGAAAGTCAATCTTGTCAAACTAGTAACTAAGAATTCCTGAATAAGTGTTTCAAAGTTGCACCAAGTGCCACTCAAGCTCTTCATTCTAATGCCACAAAATAATACACACTTGGAAAGCTTTTAACAATCAGTAGCACACACTTAGGATTAATTCCTAGAAATTGTCTCAGCTCTAACGCTAGGATCTATCTTCCCATCTTATATAAGAAAGCAATCCATCAAAGTCAAGAACTTCTGCAGCACAAAGACACTCAGTACTGAACAATGAATATGTTTAACAACATCATTCATTACTTGGAGAGGAAAAATCTGTGCCCCAGTCAATTTTTAGCTTTAATGAACTTCACTGGATTATGACCATGAGAAACTGCATGTAAAACAAATACCAAGATTCCTTTACATTTTAGAATTACTGCAACAAAAAATAGACAGCCAACACCTATGTTAAGCATTGCAGCTTTGTACTTCACCTTTGAGACTGCTATTAGCTAGACCTAGCTAGATAGTCTTAGAAACAAATTCTTCCTTAATGTTTTGGTATGCTGAGCCCAAGAGTCTTCTGATGGACAATTCCCAGATTCTGAAAATTTACAGGCTTTGCACCTCACTGTTCAACAATACTGTCACGTGCCCAAGTTAATAAACACCATGAAGAGGCAGATAAACTACAGTAATGACCCAACACATCTTTCTGAATCAAAGCTACTGTTTTTGCATTGCAAAATATACATCCCCAGTGAGAATCAAAAATCTCAGTATGATGCAACTAGACAATCAGAGGAAGAAACTGTGTTTCACTTCAACAAATAAAACAATTTACCAAAACTTTTTAACATGGAAATTATTCTAAGTATATATTTGAAATCCTTAACCATCTGCTCTGCCATCCATCCAGAAGCGAAAAAAGAAGCTGCTACCAGAAACTGGTAAATTAACTTTTTTTCTTACCTTCTCTTCCAGAATTCTCACTCTTTTTTTTAAGAGAGAGTTCTCCTTCTCTGTCTGCTTTAGTCGTTTCTTGATATCTTCATAAGCAGTGACAAGTGCAAAGTGTGAGGCAACAGACTCATCTCCGCTATACGATGAAACAGGAATGTCACTGTCTCTCTTGTGAGCATTGTCTGCTTTTTCATGGTTCAAAATACAGATGTCATCCTCTACCAGCTCCTCCATGACAGCTGTTAAAAAGACAGACATGTGTAAGGTTTTCACAAAGAGAAATTCGTCAAGAGTCTGAAAACCTTCCAAAATAATACTGCAGGCTATTTCTGTCTAAGTATGACAAGACTGAATAATTGAGAAGTATCTTAATCTTAGAAGTATCTTAATCTTGCAGAAAAATATTGAAATCCATTTTACATTAAAATATGCTGGTTAGAAAAGAAGCATGTTTCACTGTTGGTAGAAATACTTTGAATATGTGTGAGATTTATGAACCCTCATATTCATTTTTATTAAGGCTTAACACCAACCTAGAATTTGGCTGGTACTGACCACCTGAACTCTGAAGGAATATTTTCTCAAGAGTTTTTGCAAGCCAGCAATGAGCAGTAAAACAAGAGTATAGTTGCAACAAATCAACTAACTACTGGTGGTTCCCGAGCACAAGTGCCAAACTTCCTCAATTTCTGAAGGCAAAAACTTTTATTTTCCCCAACTTTAAAATGGCATCTTAAGATACACTTGCATTTGTCCTTCAAGAAACAGCCAAAGTAGCTATTTCTTACTTGGTCACAGTAGAAAACCTCCTTCTGAACAACAATTACAGTAACATTACTGAGTAACATGATCTGCCTCAGTATGAGTGGAGAAAACTGACAATTATCTGATCAAAGAAAAAGTGTCACCTTAAAATGCAGGCAGATCCACCTCAACAACAAACGCAAAGTAAACGTTACACTGAGGTTTTCTTAGAACATACATCACACAGGCACAGCAAAACATTCAAAAAGAAAATACCTTAAATAAATTCTATATATTTTCCTAAGAACTGGGTCTTAAAGAAAAACCCCTAAAGGTGTTTTCCTTAGAGTTACTAGTTACCAGGAACAAATTTTGGGGTTTGATTTAAAAATGAGCCAGCCCCCAAAACTCAAAACCAATCAACAACAACAAGAACAACAAAGAGAGAGAGAGAGAGAGAGAGAGAGAGAGAGAGGGAGAGAGAGCTCATTCTTCTCTGGTTATGAAGATCAAGATTCCTTGCCTTTCTATGCAATACTAAGAAATGCTACACAGTACCTGGTAACATCCCCCCCTGCCCTTGAACAAACTACTGATGTGACTTCTATGAAAAGTAGAGTTTTATTTATATTTTTTCCCCTTGAAAAATCCTTCTGTTCCTGATGATTTACTAATGAACCAACAGAAATGCTGGAATGCAAGAACTGAGCATACTGAAGATCATTTGTATTGCAGGAAAACTTACTTGAACAGCAAACTGATTTGATCAGCAGAAATTTGCAGGAAAGGCAGGCGTTAGTGCAGGAAAAACCCACAGCCACAATTGCTGCTTCTACTGTGTATTTGCTATTTAAATTCAAACTAGACTTCCATTTGTTTCTAGATACTAAGAGGCAAAGGGATCAGCTGGCCTCAAGCTTGTCTCTGTGGTCAAATTTCCCTGGCTGTGCCAGCAATGGAAAAGCTTACAGACTGCAGCATTATGAAGAGCTGTAGCACAGCTACTGCTGAACAATGGTGCTGTTATCACATTTGTCTCAATTTGCTTGAGGCCAGTTAGACAACATGATAAAAAACTGTGACAGCTCATTTATACTAAATAGACAGCAATGGAGTTGCGACAGTGAAAAAAGACAGGAAAACTGAAACCCAAAACTGAAACCCTTTTAATCTCCATGTTCAGGAAGCGAACGGATGCCTTGTACACTGCTTGATGCCTAAGCTTCCCCTGCTTTTTGTTCTGCCTCTTATTTAAGTAGAGCCAGCCTTGCAAAAAAGCTTTGCTTCCTTTTCATTGTAAGAAGAGTATCACTCCAAGGTGACCTTGACCAAAAGCACTTCATCATTCAAACGGCATTAACTGACTGAAGGAATTGCTCATTTTGTCTTCTAAGATGAACACAACAAACCAGCTTATCCTCCTCCATTTTATCAAGGGCCCTGCAAGTCTTGTCCCCCATCTCATCAAATTCCACACAGCTTGCCCTCTCAAGGCAACACATCTTCTTTGAACACTCAACTCAAATGTCATTAAAGAAGTGTCACAGCTTATCATTATCTCTTGAAGAAAGCAGCAGATTTGTGACCTTGTACATAAATAGCTCTTTATCCCCGCTCTCTCCTATAGCTCCTAAATTTGAGCATCATACATTCCCTATTTCTTCCACATATCAGTTCCACCAGGAGGTGGCAATAGGGGAAAACAAGACAACATGAGAAGACGAGACTGCATTTTGTTAACTAAAACTTACACTGCCTTTATGAGCTTTCAAGAGAGAAAGAAATTCCAAATACAACTCAGCATACACAAACAGTATTTTATAAATTGAGGTACACAACCTACACCTGCTAAGGGAACTAGTTCCTCTAAATTTTTTTTTACTCAAAAGATCTCATTTAGTTTACAGGATTATTCAACTCAGGTTTTCTGACGCTGCTCTCTAAGCCAGCACTGCACACTGTTTAGAAGGGAAGCACATAATCCCACATAATTCCAAAGGGATTTTCTAAATTGCTATACACAAGACACCAGTTTCAGAAAAATCCAATATACACATTTTGGACTAATGTATTGCATACTAAGTGACAACAAACTGTCACTATAAAGTTTAACATGAGCAATACTATAAAGGTCATGGTGAAACACACAGTTCAACCATCTTTTTTTGGGGTTTTTTTTGTTTGTTTGTTTGTTTTGCTGTCAGGATAGACAGAAATCCTTAGAACATAAAATGAAGCTACATTTGCAAGAATCCCTGACTATAGCTATAATCTTTAATTTTACTCAAGGACAGGAATAAAAATTTAGATTATCCGGTATTATATTACATCATTTAAAAAACATGAACTGTAAACAACAATCAAGGAAGTGCTTTGATTATTCTACAAGTTGCAACCTCTCAAATCTGGCAGAAGGATGCCAGAAGGTCTTGCAGGATGGCTCCTCAGGACCAACGACAGACTGCTGCTGTGTTTTGATCTGTTTGACTTCTCCAGTTCAAAGCCACACTTGTATGCACTGTGGCAAATGTCCCACAGCTGTCCCTCTGAAGCACCTGAGTGAATTTTGACCTCTCTGGCATTGCAATTCATGAGATAATCTGTACTAAAGTAATCAGAGTGAAAGATTTCCCACTAACATATCTGAAGTAGCATACTAACAAGTTAATGTCTATTAAAACAATTGATGTTCATCTCTGCCTACTTAATGCAAGCTTTACAATCTCATTTACAACACATCTCATTCCAAGAAAGGTCTCCCTATTCTTTTTACTTCCTTTACTTCAAGACATTAGCTAAACGCTTTGCCTGTGATAATTATGTTACATTCATACTTATTTTTAGAATGATCTGCAAGTGAAACAGCCTATTTAAAAGGACTTTAATCTTCAATCCAAAAATAAATACATTAAATGAATACCAATACTAGTGTTTGTATTAAATAACTAACATTTAAAAACAAACAAAAACCCAACCTGAACACACTGTTGACAGGACACAGTACAAAGCAGGGGTAATTATGTTGTCTGTTTATAAGCATATGAGTTTGAAGAGGTTTCTTCTGCCTAATGTGAAGAAAAGAAGGGTTTACAGAAACCACTTTTGTTGTTCTTTGATGCTCAACATATGTTATAGAACAGCTTTGTTTTAATATAATAAATATCTTGAGAAAAAGAATGTTTTCCCATTTCTTACTAATGCTTGGCAGAAATACAGCTTTTCCCTTTACAGGGCTTTACAAATACCAGTCATTAACACCACGGGAGGTAGTTAAATATAAAACACATTCTACACAAGAGGAACATGGGATGCAGAGGCTCTAACAGGAAACAGACTACTGCACAAAGAGATCTCTCATCTGAAATGCTAACCTTATTCTCGGATCAGAAAAAGAGATAGTAAAATCAGGGCTACATTAAATTTTTCCCAGTATGGAGCAGATTCCCATTTTGCCCAATCTGTTGATCTGAAAGAGAATAGAACGGCCTTGAAAGTACTTCCAAATGTCAAATGCAAATAATTTCAAGATGGTTGTTTTCCTGATTTAAGTCCAAACCATTTTACTGTTTACCTTCCAGACTCAAGGAGTTCGACTCCATAATGATCATGTGAACAGTTCCCAGCTCTTAATACCAACAGTATAATTTTTATACTTCTCTACTTTGTCTTACACAAAAAGGTGTGTGTGGTGTGTGTGTGTGTATATATATACACAATATATAATATATATGTGTGTGTGTAGACATAAAACTTTAAATTCAAGAAATGCATTTGAACCACAGGAATCTTGAACGAGCATGTTGCAACTCTCACCTTAATTTCAGAGAAGTTGTACTGATTTTTTTTTGCTTTTTAAAAGACACTTCAGCACAGCAAGGAATACAGAATTCCTGCAGCCAGCATTAAAAACTCCACACAGTACACGGAGCGTATGACACGTGATGTTAAAACAAGCAAGACTTCCAGTCTCTTTAGGCATCTATGATTTTGCATCTCTCCTTCAGAAATCTTAGGTTCTCTTTGATTCCAGTGGTGACCAGGCTGTTCTGCAGAGGAAGACATCACTTTTTACAGATACTTGCTTCATTTTTAAGGAAAAATCCATACACACACATCTCAGTGGCTGCAAACTTTTCCACTGTTCATCCTTCTGTATGGCCAAAGTCCACAGGCCCAGAGCACTCACTCCCTGAGTCCACGGCACAAGGGCACAGTCCTGCTGCCTCAGCACACCTGGGGCTCTTTCAGGAACACGTCAGCCAAATCAGACCTTCCAAATCACTTTCGTTTTGCTGCCTTCAGGAAATGGAAAGTCACTGTCTCTAAGCTCACACACCAGACTACTGTATCTCATCTACTGTGAACAGCTGGCTGAGCCAGAAAACCCAAGCAAAATCTCCTTAGATACAACAGGCAATTTTTTCAATCTCAAGCTTTTTACAATAAATTATCTACCCTCACAAGAACTAGAAAAGCACTAAAAAGGCCATTTTTGTGACAACAGTGCTTGATAAATTTCACTTTCTCTGAACAGTTTCATACTCCAGTACCTCCACTGCTCATTTGCAAACCTTATGCATCCTACATGTAATGTATTCAATCTGCCTTGCTGTGGGTGCTGTCACTTTCCCTGACAACCACCTGAAAAGGAGAGGGGGAAAATAAAACCCCAAAAGTCAGAGTCAGTGAATTTCTATCCTCTCAGCATTGTATAATCCTGTTTATTAAACCATTACCTTTAATGCTGAAACTAATTAGGAGCAGTACTACCAAAGAAACACAAGTAGGAGCAAGATGGCTCTTGGCTGTTAAATATTTCTAAGCACCAAAGGTAAGTATATTCAAAGGTTACCAAAAAACCTGTATGTTCTCATGCTAACACTGGATACTATTTTAATAGGCATATTTTTGGTGTTTATTCTTTCCCATTTCAAAATATCTATAAAATACAACTATTTACAAAAGCTAAGAGGGTTTGTTTTTAACATGTAGGTCCTACCTCCCAGTCATAAGTCTCCTCCCACTCAATTAAACTGCCAGATTAATTAACATTCATTAAGCTCATGAGTTCAGTGATAAGGTATTACGAAAGCCTTATATAAGTTCATTAACTTTTAATTTAACAGGAAACGAGCCTCACTTGTCACAGCCAACAAAAGGCAAGTTAAACTGAGTTGCACTGATGGCCCTTGGTCATCTCCTGCAACTCATGAACGGACAAGTTCCCAGATAATCTCATCTGGGCTCCCTTTTACACCAGAAGATGGACCAGATCATCTTCAACTTGGCTGGTCTTCTCCAACTTGGTTGTTTCACAATACTATCTTCAGGTGTATTTCATGATTTCAGACAAACCTGGTCAACTGAACATAAGTTCCTGTTAGCAGCTTCTAACTGCATGACTTTGAATGTTCAAGCTACTTATGCTTCACTTCTCAAAATTTCGTTTCTTCTCCCCAATGTTCGGTCAAATTTTAGCATCATCTACGATTTAATACACTAACAACTCCACATAAAAACACTATATAATCATGTAAATAAGTTACTTAATGAAATTATAGTATAAACACATAGAACAAATCCATAAAACTGATTGCAAAGTGAACTGTGGATAAAGCAGACATATATGATGTAGCAAGACAGTTACCAGCCTGACCCTTGTATTAATCCTATCATTGCCATCTTAACAAATTGGATCTCATCATCACTGTAACTGTTTTATTCCATATGGACCACCTATCTAGACTTCCTCTATTTAGAAAACAAATCCCTGTGAAAGAATCTTTGAAACATTTTTCAAAAAGTAAACCCACACTGCATTTTATCCTGTTTTCTTCTACCTTTTTGCTTATTTTCTTCAAAATCTATACTAAAGAAGTCAGACAGATAGCATGGGCAATGACAGGTCTGCACTTTTTCCAAGGGAGTTTCCATTTTCCAAAGTAGACATCCTACATTTAATATTTTACAGATATAATGCACAATCTTCAGTTCAATGCATCTATTGATATCATATGAACAACTGTTACTGAATTTACAACTCCATGCACAGGGTTTCCAATGAGATGAAGTTATTCTATTTCTCCACCCTGAGTATATTAAACACAGTTTGTTCATGTATTTGACCAATAAGTAAAGAACTTCTTACTATTTAATTGTAAAACATAACCTAGCTAATACTCTAACAAATGTCATCTTAGTTTTCTGAACTATAAATGTAGCATACAAGGTTCTGAAAAATATGTAGTTTTAGCAAAAATGTGAAGTTGGGGTGGGATAAGGTGGCTAAAACCTGAATCTGATCTAAAGTTTAATGAACTAGTGTTTTTTGCCTTCTGACTTCAGAGTTTAAATCAAAAATTGTGCTTAAAATTTGGGGCAATAGTCATCTACTTAAGTTATTGTGTGATCATCTGATCAACACTTCTAACACAAATCCTGTTATAAAATACCAGCTATTCAAAGAACAAAACCCAGCAATAGTAACCTTGGATTTCTTTTGGTTGCTACAGTAAGTCTACAACAATTCCTGAAATTCTAGGATATATGTGCTAATAGGTAACTGGTACTATCTACAGCAGTAGCATCCAGGAAATACCCAGGAAATGACACGTTTCGCATAGTCCTTAACAACACTCCTGAGGAACCTGTCTTAGAAGGGAAGCTGACTCTGGAGCCCAGAGCAGCCTCCACTGTTATGGCAACAACCCTCCCCTCACCCCGCTGTTCCCAGAGCTGGCTTCCAGCACGCTGATTTTATTGCTTACAGCGCAGGGCAGTGGGGAAGTTAAGGCGTGCCTTACGAAACAAAAAGCTCCGAAAAACACTCACAGAAACTGCTGACACACTTTCGCTTTTCCCAGAACTCATGAGTTTTTCAGATTGATTAGTTTAGCTTTTTGACTAGTTTTACTGGCTCCCCAAGGGGCGCTCCCACCCTCTGAACGCGGTGCCCCCGCGGGATAACCCGCCTGTGCCAAGGGGCAGGGACACGGCCCCGCACCGCCAGCCTGATCCTCCTGAAACGCAGGAAGTTCCACCTCAACAGGGGGAAAAGCTTCCTTACGGTGAGGGTGGCGGAGCAGTGGGACACGCCGCCCGGAGAAGGCGTGGATTCTCCCTCTCCGGATTCATTTAAAACCCACCTGGACGCGTTCCTGTGTCACCTGCTCTGGGTGTCCCTGCCTTGGCAGGGGGGTTGGACGGGGTGATCTCCAGAGGTGCCTCCCAACCCGAACAATTCCGCAGTTCTACGAAGACGATTCTATTTTAAAAAGCGAAACCAGAGACCGGCCAGATCCGCCTGTGCTCGCAGGGGAGCCGCCCCTGTTCCGCCGGGCCCGGAGCTCCGCAGCCGCCCGGGCCGCCCCCCGCGCAGCGCACCCACCTGTGCGGGCCGGCCCGGCCCGGCCGCGGCTCAGCGGCGAGCGCTCGGCTCGGCGGGGCGGTCTCCACTCGGGGCCCCTCGGGCGCCCATCGCCCCCCGCCCCGCCGGCCCGGCCGCGCCCTCGGCCTCCGCCACCGCGGGGAATTCCCGGGGCTCGGCGCCGCCCCCGCGGCCTTCGGGAAGTCAACAAACTCCGCTGCCGGAAGGAGAGAGGCGGGGCCGGCGCCGAACGGGCGGAGCGGCGGGACTGGAAGTCCGGGTTGCCCGCGGGGGGCTCCAGGCACAGCCCAGCGCCGGCCCCGCCCCGCCCCGAGCGGCCCCTGCTGCCCGGGAGCTCCGTGTCGGCTCCCACCGAGCCGCGGAACTGTTCGGGCTGGGAGGCACCTCTGGAGATCACCCCGTCCAACCTCTCTGCCAAGGCACCCAGAGAAGGTGACACAGGAACGCGTCCAGGTGGGGTTTAAATGTCTCCAGAGAGGGAGACTCCACGCCCTCTCCGCACAGCCTGTTCAGTGCTCTGCCACCCTCCACGTATGTATGTATGTGTGTATGTGTGTATGGCCAAAATTCGAGAACGAAGGAGTTTGGGAAGGGCTCTCCCCACTGGGTGTGCCCTTCCAGCCTGGGCAGTGGATTTTTAGGTGAGGCACAGCGTGCGCAGAACTGGCCCCACTGTTTAAGCCCTAAGGTTCATCTGCCACAGCTGAGCGAGCTTGGACAGTGACAGTGAAGTCCTCGGGACTGTCACAGCACCCGGTACGGACCGGGGCTGACCCTGCTGAGCATCCGAGATGTGACGGGATCGGATGGCAGGGAGGCTTGAACTGCCAGAGGACGGTCCCTAATGAGACTCGAACTCACGACCTTGGGATTCAGAGTCCGGAGTGCTCTCCTTTACACCACAGGACTGCCCTCACCCCCACTGCAAAGTTCTTTCTCCTGTAGAGGTGGAACTTCTTGTGTTTTAGTTTATGGATGTTGCTCCTCATCCTGTCACTGGGCACCACTGGAGCCTGGAACAATCCTCCAGGGACCCACTTTTATGATATTTAAATGCATTAATGACATCCCCTCTCAGTCTTCTCTAGACTAAACCGGCCCAGCTCCCTCAGTTTCTCCTTATGAGAGATGCTCCAGACTCATCATCTTTGTGGCCCTTCTCTGGTCCCTCTCCAGGAGCTCCTTCTCTTTGCACTGAAGAAGCCAGAACTGAACACAGTACTCCGCTCTCCTCTGACAAGGGCACCCCCTCTTCACGGGCACCTCTGCACATCAACACAAGGAGACGCAGATAAAAACCCACCCTCTCCCCTTTCCAAGCTCCCCGCCACCATCCAATGCAAGTCTGTGCCAAAGCAATAAAGAGCAGTGACTTTTAGTGGGAGCAGCCCCCAGCTCAGTCCGAGTGATCCTCTGCAGAGGAGCCCATCCATTCTACATTCTTCAGCTTCTTGAGAAGTTACACCTGGTAGCCACAGTGTTACATTTTATATACGTATTCCTTTTTAGGGTTGTTTGTGTCGTTTATTTCTTTGATTGTTTGGGTTTTTTGCCTCAAGCCAGAGGCAGAGGTGAAAGGCAGTGGATACTCTGTTGTTACATCAGAGTGACAAGATCACTGCATGTAACCTCATCTGCCAAAAACGCAGCTTTTGTTCCTCAGCCAAGGTCAAAGTGAAGCAAGAATAAATCTAAATTGCAGATCAGGACCTCTGTTTTATGGAGTAAAAACAAGCTGATTCAACAAGTCTCAAGCACATCTACAGGGCAGAGCAGCTGTGCTGTTCAAGACCAATTAAAAACTAACGGGAGTTTCCTTTCCGGCTGAAAAAACCAAGCAGTTTGCTTTAATGTTGTGAGAGTTCTTGAGCCAAGTCCCAAAGGGCTTTTGGCAACTGTGCCACAAAGTCAGCTGGGGCAGGGGAAGTGTACTAGCATGCCAAATTGATCTATACATGGAAAAATATTGCAATGTTGTGTACTCTTTAAATACTTAAAGACCAAATGGAAACAAGACCCCTGCTGTGGGTAGGGAATTGTTATTTGGACAAGAATCTCATTTTAAAAACAAACCCACAAGTTCTCTGTAAATCAAGTTCACAGACCTCAGAACAAGTTTTTAAAAAAATTTTGCAGCATACTACCATTATTAAGATTTTCACCAGAAGTTTAGGTCACATGTAAACTTTGCTTTTGCTTTTTTTTTGCTTTTTTTTTTTTTTAAATAAGCCAAAATAGTACAGTGTTCTGTTTTTCACTATTTAAAATCCTTCCTACCAAAAGTAGCATCCTTCTGTTGAAGTCCAAAAAGTACTATGTCTAAGCTAACACCTCTTTGTAATAATTAACACGGCATGGATACAAACATATTTGTGTGTCATTATTTTTGTGAATAGCATTCATAGACTAATTATCACATTTATTTTTATTTGTATATTTAATTTGTAACACTTTTCCCATTAAAAATGGCAGTTGAGATCATATCTACAGAGCAGTTAAGCAAAAAATAACACCAAACAATGTCCAGTATTGTGAAACCTGATGTTACACATTTAAAACCAGCCTAAAGACAGTAATTCTAAAATTAATATCAGAATTATTCCCATAGTAGGGGGTCTGTTTTGGTTTGGGTTTTTTTCTTTGAAATGTTGAATAATTAGGTGGATGACAGTTCATGGTGTCAGATATCTTTTCTGAAAAAAACCCCAGATACTTTAAAGAGATAAAAATTCATTACCATCCCATTTATATAGTAAGTACTGGAACATGGAATGGATTAAAAAGCTAATTATAAAATGTAAAAACATACATTGTTCTGTTAAACAACTATGGAATAAAAAAAAAAAGAAGATAATTAAACATACCATTAGATTCACAGATTTTTCTTTTAATGCCATTATATTACTACACAGCTGTTTGCAAACTGTCCAGCCTAAATCTTGAAAGCTACCAAGAGTGATCATCAAATTAGCAAGGCATTTCTCTGTACCTCAGTTTGCCATCCTAATCCCAAAATATGTTAAGCATACAATTGAAATACATTGAAATAAATTGAACCAGAATAGTGGACTTTCAAAGCAAAACAAGAAAACACCACCAAAATCAAATCCCAACTCTTTTCAAACTTTTGCAAATAATTCACCACATCAGATGGCCACAAGGTTGTGTGCGAGAACATTTGGAGTCAAATGGTGTAGCTTCAGATGAGACTGGTAACAAAGTACATTCCAGTTTCATGACATATCAGAGGGGTGTGTTCTTCAAAGGAACTGATTTCCTAGTTTGCTTTTCAGATTTTTTGAAAGACAAACAAAAAAGAAAAGTTAAAAATTCTATCATGGAAACCCCCCCCACTGGTCAGCAATTAAATACAGTTAAGTATAAGCTATATTAAAGCAAACATTAGATTTTCTCCTAGAAAACTGTGAATAGATAAAGGATTCAGAAATGTTAAGGCCCCAGACAATAGTTAAATAACTGATGTGCCTAGAGCAGCTTACTCCCTGTACTCTATTGAATTCTCTTGACTATTCCTATTATGTGTGATTTAAATAATGTATAATTAGAATGATACAAAGTTTTTATTGTATATAATTACAATAAAATGAACTTGATATAAAAATAAGCATTCTGTGAACCATATTACATTAGATTTCACTTTGGCAGATGCAAAAGCTGTTTTAAACACTCCCATCTATTCATTCAGTGCAAATATTTTCAAATAAAAAAATAAGTTGCTCTCCTCACATCCTTTCCTGTACTTGATGTTGTACAGAAGCGACACAAAGATCATAAAACATGTCCTGCCCAAAGGTAATTCCTTAGCAGTCTTTATGCTCTCTATGATCCTTTGGTACCAGCAAGGGAGGACACAAACCTGCATTACACTAAAATTTTGGAAGCAGCAAATATGAATATATGTAATTAAAATCCTTGATGTGTATTTCTCTAGACTGTTGATACAGCGCAAGTAACATTTAAACACAAAGAACATTTGCTGAGTTTTAGTTTGAAATTAATGCTTCTGTATTTATATGAAGCCTAAACTTTTCTAAAAGAGTGACTCATTTCATTTTCAAGATACATCATTCAAAACTGAAATACTCAATATAGTTTTCAAAGTTAGAGCACACTTTTTCTTCAAATATCCATTAGACTGAAGCTATTTCTACCATATTGTTTCATCAACTCATCAAGAATCTTCAGGCTACTCACAAGAGCAATCTGCAACAACTGAACTAAAACATTTCATAGAGAAATAGCATATATACAGAACTATGCAAAACAGCAAACCATGCCACGCAGTAATGGACTGTACATCGTAAGGAAGTTCATGTACCCTGGTAAAACTGGGCTATGCAAAATCATGGCAACAATGCACCCCTGGCCAAAATTGCTAAACTTTGTAAGACAAATAGACTGGTATTTTTTTCCCTGTCGACCTTGGCGGACAGCAGAACATACTGGAAGGTAAATCTCCATGGTTTTGGTGACTCTGGCAGGTAGTTGGAGCTTGTTCTGCCCTAGGTAATGTTATAGGGCCTCTTTAAGAAGGATGTGAAAGGAAGGATTTGATAACACTAGAGGTAAAAAAAAGAAAAGATAGATCTCTCTTGGAGAAATTATTTAGGATATGTTTATACTTCATTAGGACTTTTGTTAATAATTAAAATGCAGAAGCCTAACTGGGTAATTTTATGACTGGCAAAGAGCAAGTGAAGACTAAGAACAAAAGAAAAGCAAAGTTTACTTTTATTTTCTAATCAAAAGTGGTATGTTTCCCTCAGTTAGTTCTGAGGTATTTTCAGTCCCCTAAGAAAACTGTGACTGAAAAATCGCCACACACAGGCTCAGTACTGCGTGAGGGATGGATGGGGATGACACTTCAGTGAACCAAATGCTTTTTGGACACTATAGTGAAAGAACATCTTAATTTTGAACCTTACAGTATATAAATTTTATTCCTATTGCAGTAGCAAATGACCTTGGAGAATCATTTCTAAATACTTAGGAAAAAAGGATTTGAGAAAGAGCTGTAAAGCTGGTTTTCATGAGGCAGCACTTGCTGACTTGGGCGCTGGTAGATCCTGTGGTTGAAAAGGTTTTGAAGACCTTTTCCTGACTAGTGAGTGTCTTAGGCAGCTGCCAGCGAAGAAGATGACGCCCCAAGCTAAAAAATGCTGTCCGGATCGACAGCCGAGTCCGGTCGCCTCACGCTGCGTTTCCCCCACAGCCCTGCGAGCTCCAGCCGGACGGGAGCAGCGAGACCGTGGACAGCTTAGGAAGTGCCCGTCAAGCCCGGGGGAGCGGCTGAGGTCCCGGGACGGTGGGACGGTGGGATGGCGGCGCTGCCCAGCCCCGCTGGCACTGGGCTGGAGGCGCCGTCGGGCGGGCGGCGGGCCCGGCCGGGCCCGTCCCGGGGCTGCGCTGCTGGCGGAGCGGGGAGCGGGGCCGGCGATGCGGGACAGCCGTGCCCGCTGTGCCCGCTGTGCCCCTCCGCGGGCCGGTTCGACGGCTCCGGCTGCCGAAAGGGAGGGCGGCGACTCCGCCATTCCCCCGCCTCCCCTCGCTCCAGGCGCCCGCGGATGCTCGGGTGCGGCTTTCCGTGAGGTGATGGGCGCTGCAGAATTACCGCAGGTACCGCGCCCGCGTACGTTCACCCTGAAACGGGCTCTGAAGGCGGGGCAGCCCCATCGGGAAGGCAGAGAGGTGATCGCTCTGAAAGCAGGGCTGCCCCGCCGGGCAGGCAGAGAGGGGCCGGCTCTGACCATCAGCCTCGCCCCGGGGCAGCCCCGGGCGCTCTCCTCGCCTTGAGGACTGGTCTAGAATCTCTCTTCATTCTGCTCATCCGGTACCGTAAGAGGTTGAAGGAAGGAGCTTAGTGGCTAGGGTTGCGTCTGTTTCAGTGGATGGGGTTGTTTGGGTTTTTTAAAAAGGTTTTTCTTTTTTTTTGTTTGCGTGTTTGCCTTTTTTTTCCTCTCTCTCTCTCTCTCTCTCTCTCTCTCTTTTTTTTTTTTTTTTAGTAGACGTGATAGAAAGCTCCTCAGAGTACTTTTTTATAACAACAGACCCATGTATCTTCCTCAGCTCGAATGCTTGAACCCACTTTAGTTGAAATGGTGAATCTTTGCAAAGAACAGGTGTTTTGGCAGAAAAGAAATTAAGTCCTATTAGGAAGAAAATACTTAAAAGAGGCTAAACATATAAAATACTGCAGGTTGAGCTTTCATCACCATCTGTACCTTGTCATTCAGGTGATTTTTAGCTGACAAAATCAGTGGCAACCCTTCTAATTCAGCTAAGCTAAACTTGTTGTGCTGTCCCCTTAATGCCTATCGATTTTGAAATACTAAATTGTTTTTGTGCATTAAAATCGAACATTTTGTGTTTGTGCTTAGATAAATATTATTTGTAGACATTTCTTCTTTGTCCCCTTCCCACTTTGAAATTCAAAACAAAAAATTAGGCTCTAGTCACATTTAGGAAACTTGACTTGGGAAATTTTCATTCTCTGTAGCTAAAATATGTCTATTGGGCTTGTTCTGTCTATCAAAAGAAAGAACTGTTTGAAGCTTTGATCAGTTTTACAAATGTCTGGAGAAATTCTTGGAGGTTATATTTTGACTTTTGTGTGATGTTGCCAGGAGGTAAATCTGTGTGTGAATGGGAAGAGAAAGGAAACAGAAAGAGGTCTGTCCAGAACTGATTTGGTGGTAAACGCTGTGCTGTAGAGTGGTCACTCATTTTTATAAAGGAAACACTGTTCTGAAAAAGCATATTGTCAACAAAATGCATAAACTTTGAGGCACTACAGCATTCCCATTCCACAGATAGGAACTTACTGCCATAAACTAAAAGAAGAATGAGGGAGTCATTTTCTGCTGCGAGACTTATATAAATTAGAGACTGGCTTATTAAGCCTCCATTTCAGTGATACACTTTGAAAAGGCTTTTTATTCTCATGTCTTCCTTAACCAATGACACTTTTTTTTTCAAAGGACTCAATATTTTAAATATTTTAGCTGAGGCAAGAAAATTGTGATTTCTCTCTCTTTTTTTTCTCCTTTTTTTCCCCTTGCATACATGTACCAGCAATGCCATATTCTGCAGTTAAACCGCTTCAAATAGTCCAGGGTTCAGGTTCCACCTTGCGTGCTCCCTGATCACTGCACTGACCTGGTAATGTAGACAAGGCTCTTTGCTGTCATACTTGAGCTCATTTTCAAGCATCAAAGCGATTCATTTTTGGGAGGACTCCCTTCCTCCCTTTGTGCAGCATTCTGACTTAACAAATTGAATTTAAAAATGTGTTAAGGTATAGTCATACTTCTGTGATAAAAGAAAACTGACCTGGCTTTGTAAACTAAAAAATGAGTGAAAAGAGGTTATGTTATGATTTTGAAATGCCATTGATGCACATATAATTAATTATGCATCTTAAATATCTGGTAGTCTTTGGATGTTAGAATTATGGAGAAATGAATATCTCAAGGAACTGTATTAAAAATATGTATTTTACATAATCCTACTTCTTTTCCACAACACTTCTTTGTCTTTTTTTTTTTTCTTTTACCTCCTTCATAAAGTGATAGAGAAGTAAGTAGCTGGAGTGATCTGTTACATATCTACTGGCTGACAGTTTGCTGATATCCTTCTGAAGTGTTAAGATAAAATGCTTTTGTTACAAGATGTTACTTTTAGATCATAAAAAGAACTAAAAATAACTTTACTGGTAAGTAAATATTCCTTGAAAAAAATATGTTGCTTTAGTTGTTATAACTTTGGGGTTTTTTTAAATTTAGAAGAAATACAGTTTGACTTTTTAAATGAAGGATTAGCAAAACTTTGACTTCTCTATGGCTGAAAAAAAATGAAAATTTTACATAATTCAAGTGTGGGTTTGTAGTGAAAATGGAAAATGTTTAAAACAGGGACTGTTTTCAAGAGATGATGCTGTACAGGTTTCTACAACTAAGCAGTGGTGCTGCAATGTGGATACTCATCCATGACTTCATAAGTGTTTGATTTCTGACAAGTATCTTCCTAAAGAGACTGAGCGTCATAAAAGAAGAATATGCTGATAGCCAAGGTAAGATTACAGGTATTAGAATCCTAATATTATGGTTGTCTTCTTTTTTTGTTGGGACATGCACATACTTTGTATTATGTGCAGAAATATTTTAAATGTGCTCTTTTTCTCAAGTGTATGAAAAATAGAAACTAGTAACAAACTCAATAGTATTTCAATCACTGTTGAATCTGTGCTATGTTACTGGGGGTAAGGATGATTTATATCTAATTTTCAGCATCAGTGATTTTTTTTATTAGATTGTTCTTCATGTTGTCTCCATTGATACCTGTTTAACTTTACTGACTAATGTTTGTAAGAAGTCTTTGTTAAAGATTTCCACTTTCTAGTACCAGTTGCCTTTTAGCAAAGATGACTTTACTGATGATCTAAAACTTGTTTTTAGGTATACAGAAGAAAGAAAAACATACAAGCTGATCTTATCCTTCCAACAGACCAAAATATGACCTGACCTCTCCATCCCACTCTATTTTTCTAAGCTTTCTATTCCTTGGGGCTTTCTAGTAGTTTTACTCTCTTGGAAACCATAGCATTTTCTTGCCCACAAATGAGTATTTTGAACTTCTGCAAACCTTTGTCCAACACTCTTTAGCAGACAACCGTTCTTCTGCCCATTTTTCTTGGAGAGCCTCACCCCAAGCTCTCCCCTCCCTTACTCAATGCCCACAGCAGGGCTTTCTGTAGCGCTCACAGACACTGCTGTGCCCTGCCTGATGGTTCCCAAGCCTGTTTGCATTGATTCCAAACAGCTGCACTGCCTGGAGCAAAGGTTGGCTCTTGCTTGCCGGTGGTAGGGTTGACAGAATGCACAGCCCTTTGCTGCAGAACAGGAAAGCTTTCAAATTCCTTCTGTCAATTTTGCTTTTATAAAATACTAAGAATGTAGAAAATACGAAACATGCATATTGTATGGTATTCCAGTGGAAGATCTTTCCACTGAAGTTTTACAACCACTGTTTATTTTAGAGCAAGGTGATCCCCAACTGAGCAAAACTGCACAACTGTGATATTTGTATCATGGTACTGTTGGATTTTAGTATCATCAGGTCCTTCAAATCCATGGTAATGGCTTCTGAATGTCTATAAAGACAATCACAATTGGAAATTTGATGAATGAGGGATTTTTGAAGTTTTATATCTGTATTTTCTGTACTTTAAAATTATAATAAGGAAATCCATAAAGTAAAAAATGAACATCTAGGGTGTCCTGCCACTGCAGGAATAGCGATGAACTGGAAAACTAAATTTGTTAAACATATCAGATTGGACTTGCTCTCTGTTTGTATAGAGGTTTATCACAAAATTCAGATGAAGTCAATGTGGATTATGATTGCTCGCCTGTGAGAGCTTTCAAAGATAAGGACTTTATTTCTTCCTCCTAATGCATTCCATGAAGTAGTTGATGGTAGCACAGATATGGATACATCTTGCCAAGAGACTTCCTGTGAAGGCATATTTTCCTTCAGTTGTGTTTTAGACTGACCTGACAAACTTTGTTCCAATCCAGTTAACAGACAGTGTGTGATGTATGATCTACATGGCTTTGGGAAAGCTCTCATGCTGAATTCCTGGTTACTCTTTGTTCCAGAGCTTGGGTTGCACCGAAACATATTAACAGTTATTCCAAACTCCTTTAAGTTTGGGAAAATATTACATTTTGCAGAAATGACTGAAAGAATACCTTCAGATATGAGTTACTGTATATGTTTATGCTTAAAGTTACTTGGAAACTGATTTTGCATATTATATAGGTATTAACAAATGAAAGAATAACATGCCAATTATTCTCACAATTTTGAGGTTTTTCAACTATCAAAAGTTGAAAAGTTAAACCATGTTTTAGAATTGGCTTAAATGATTCATTCAAAAGTAAAATTTAAGTACCAAGTCAATTTAAAAATAAAAGTTACACACAGTCTATCTGAAAATGTTTGTCTACAGCAGTTCTATGAAAAGCAAGTAGTGTAACCAAAACTGTAGGAAAAAATAGAAGGTAGAGAAATGTGACAGTAGTTCCTGTGATCATGAAGACAGTGGATAGAAGGAACATGGAACTGTTACTTGCCAAATCTCACAGTATCAAAACTAGATGACAATAAAGTAGTAGGAGGTGAATTTAAAACAGACAAGTCCAGTGCTGCTTTACGGAGTAGGAATTGAACTTTTGTAATCTTCTGGAGATTGTAGAGCCAGGTAGTACAAGTAGATTCAAAGAGGAATTGTTGTCATAAACAAAATAATTACTTAGTAAGGACAGAATTAGGGAAATGTGTGCATTCTAGCATCCCTAAGGCAACATTTGTAGGTGCTGTGGGAGTGTGCTGGGAGAAACTGTTCTCCCTACATTGCAATTCCTTTTACTCTTCTAAAGTACTGTGCTAGGTGGATCTTTTGTCTGACTTAGCAGTTCTTACATATAAAACCTTCAGTTTTTCTCCTCAAAATATTTCTCTACTAGCATTTGCTGGAAATCTCATAGCAGCTTACAATTGATAAGAAGTATGAAGTAATTTCTAAATTGCTTGTAATTTTTGGGGTGTGTGTATTCATTTTTGCTTTTTATAGGCATTTGGAACATCAGGATGCATTTCTTGCCAGTGTATGCTAATGAAAATGTCAGATATTTACCATAAGATAAAGCTATCTCATGACTATTGCTTTGACTGCTCTTGAGTGCTTGCCAGAGATTAGACTGTGGGTATAACTTTCTTGTAATAATTTCATGTTGGGTAACCCTGCACTCTATTTTACCCAGATTTGTGCCAGAAAAAAATCAAATATGAAATCTCTATCTTATTTATTTTGGAATTCTGAATGTAAAATAGCTTATGGATATTTTAAGAGAGTATGTTCTGTGTGCTGTCATCAGCTATAATCATCTCTTCCTTGTTCCTCAGTGACATGCATGTTTTTTTTCTGGTAGATTTTACTACTTACAACCCACTTAGAGAAATACAAAACAGACAGCTCAAAAGTACAGGTTTTTTTTATTAAATATTATCTGAACCACTTTTCAGATGACCTTAATTTTCAATAAATCAATAATAGGTTGCAAGATACTTGCTTTGTTACCCGTAGCCAGCTCTGGGTTTATACTGGCAGAAATAGCAGAATGCCAATATATTTACACAGGAGTCTGTAACTCTCAATATCCACTTACTTGAGCCAGAAACTGTTGAAATACTGTCATTTTTGAGTGTTCAGGCATGGCGCAGCTTAATATCTGTGGATATATACCTGTGTATACACACACACCAATGAAGTGGAATTTTGAATGTTGAAACTAAAAAGAAATTGCTTTTAAATAAATAAAAATAGTCCTTAGAGATGTAATATTTTATGTAGAAGGGGGTCTTGGTTCTTTTTTTATAAACATTCTGTAATATTACTGTGAACTTTTCTTATTTATGTTTAACTTTACTAATATAAGTATGAATGCCCTTTTTTATTGGTTTTATTTAGTTCCATTATAAGAGGAAAAATCTGAAAAGGTACATTGAATTTGTATAGCAAGTTTTTAGTAGTGAGGTGACTACAGGGATGGCTTCTGTGAGAAGCTGCTGGGAGCTTTCCTCCTGTCCAGAAGAGCCAGAGCCAGCTGGCTCCAAGATGGATCTGTCACTACCCGAGGCTGAGCCCATCAGCAGTGGAGGCAGCGCCTCTGGAATAACAGATTTAAGAAGGGGAAAAAATTGCTGTGAAAAGGCAGCCAGAGAGAGGAATGAGAATGTCTGAGAGAAGCAACTGCAGACACTCAGGTCAGTGAAGGAGGAGGGGGAGAAGAAGGAGTTCCAGGCACTGTTGCAGAGATTCCTCTGCAGCCCTTGGTAAAGGCCATGGGGAGGCAGCTGTGCCCCTGCGGCCCATGGAGGCTGAGGCTGCAGTAGAGATCCACATGCGGCCTGTGGAAGACTCCATGCCAGAGCAGGTGGAAGGAGGCTGTGACTCTGTGGAAACCTGTGTTGGAGCAAGTTCCTGGTAGAACCTATTGATAGAGGAGCCCATGCTGGAGCAGTTTTGCTGGCAGGACTTGTGACCCTGTGGAGAACCCACACTGGAGCAGTCTGTGCCTGGAGGACTGCAGCCCATGGAAGGGAAACGTAGAAGAACAGTTTGTGAAGAATTGCAGCTAGTGGGAAGGACTCATATTTGAGAAGTTTGTGGAGGACTGTCTCTCATGGGAAGGACCCTGTGCTGGAGGAGGGAAAGAGTGGGAGGAGTCCTCTTCCTGAGGAGGAAGGAGTGGCTGAAATAGTGTGTGTTAAACTGACTGCAAGCCCCACTCCCTGTCCCCCTACCCCTAGGGGAGAAGTGAAGAGGTAGAGAAAAGCAGGAGTACAGCCAAGCCTAGAAAGAAAAGAAGAGTGGAGGAAGGTGTTTTAACGTTTGGGTTTATTTCTCATTACTCTGATCTGATTGGTAATAAATTAAACTCAGGGAAATAAATCCCTGAGTCAACTCTATTTTGCCAATGATAGTAATTGCAGAGTGACCTGCCTGTCCTTATCTCTACCCATGAGGCTTTTGTCACATTTTTCCCCCGTCCAGCTGAGGAGAGGAGTGACAGAGCAGCTTGGTGGGCACCTTGCATCAAGCCAGGGTCAACCCCCCACAAAAGGCCATCTGTCCTTTTATGTCTCTGATAAGCATGTGAGTGGTTTCTTCAGGAAAGACAGCATGTTGTCACTGATCTTTAGAGCCTCCAACAGATTATTAAATGTTCAGGTGTAGAGTGTAGACAGATAGGCCCTCAAACAGAGTTGAGAATTTAAATGGTTTCCAGTCTGGTTTAGATTGGCTGAAGTAATTTTTTCATTTGCTTGGAGACAAGCTGAACCTTTGGCTTTTATTCTGGACTGGAATGTGCCAGGTGTCTGATATGACTTTTGCTTAATTTTACCAACCCATTCATGTTTTTCTTAACACACCCATTTACATTATTCTCAGACATTTCAGTTCTTTTTATTGTGACCAATTTTTCTTAAAGGAGTTACTGTGCTCTCGTCTGTGGTTGAAACACATCTCACAGTTATGGTTGTGAGTCATCTTGCACTGCCACTCTGCAAGAGAAGCAAGATTGCACCTGAGATTAATAGTGCTATTGACTTTTTTCATAGACTTTTTCTCATACCTGTCCGAGAAGGTGATTACCTACAGCACTGATGGGCAGCAAAATTAACTCCAAATGGGTACTATACATTAAGTCTGAAGAGCATTCCTCCAAAAGTCCTCAGAACCATCTGCTAGTGAGAATTCCAAGATAACATGCTTCAGGACTTTATTTCAATTTTCGCATCCATCTGCTCTGATCATTAGACACATCTGATCTTTCTGTTGGAGAGGCTCTCCCTGACTGAGAGGGACTGGGTAGGAGATGCAGCTTTATGTAAGTGTTCTAGAACTGACCCCTCTCCTTCTGTCCTCCCCTCAAAACTGAGCAAAAGGTGTGTCTTTCAGCAACAGGCACAAATAAGAGAGCTGTATTTTAATGAACATAAAGGAATATGTATGTATTTTCATTCTCGTAGCACTTTGGGACAGGTGTCCACCTTCTCTAGTGCATCTGATGCCAGCTTTGCTGAGGGTGTGTAAAACCCTACCAGCAGGTCTCACCTGCAAGTTTCAAGATATTGCAAGTGCTGGTTAGATTGTGGTGTTACACTGGGCTTGCTGTTCAGGAGGTACATTGACCTACCTGTTGACAAAATAGGACCTAAAGAAAAGGAAGTACTCACAGTTCCGACTGTCAAATATAAGTGGATGGAAACTTAATTGTGAATGGTTTTGTGTTGGATTTATTTTTGTGAATTTCTGTCAATTCCAGTGTTAATCAGACAGATACACTGTGAATCATAGTATATCATAGTGGCTTCTATAGAAGTCTGACAGCAGTAGTATTGACTTTTTCCCACCTCTCTTAGCAATATCTCCTTTCCATGTGGCTAATTCAGAAAAGCTTGACTGATACTTGTCTTTACATCATGGCTTAATTCATACAACACTGAGTATGAGTATGACTTTGTATGGAAGTCAAGATGCTATCTAGAAATGTGTATGCTGTACAACGTTATGCTTGGGAGAAAATACTTTTTTGTAGCAGAGCTATGTAGTTCCCCTTCACTATCTGGCCACATTATTTACTGTGTATGTATTTCTGGTTTCTCTGGGCCTCTTAGGTGAGTATTTCTGTCTTCCCTCTGAACTTACCTTATGCCTTGACAAGGAGTCTTCTGAAAGCCCTTGGTACTTCATCTTGTTGCTGAGAATTATATTTTTCCTTCTGAAATGTCCAGAATGTTCCTGTTAATGTTGCTGAAGACTGCATTTTTATTACTTTAAAAAAATAATAGAAAGAAGGACATAGGAGAGTTTAATCCTTACTTTGTTATATTCCACAGGAATATATTTTATTCTCATCTAGGAAAAGCATACTTGCAATTTTTTTATTTTATTAATATTATATTCTTGCCGAGATTATAATTTGCTTTAAAAAAAATTATTAATATGATTTGTAACACTACCAAGCTCCTGTCACTTTTTAAAGCTGTTAGACCAAATACTAATAGGGACTTTGGGAAAAGAAAACCTTAAACAAGGAATAGGAAAGTTTTGAAGGACTTTCTAATGGAATGAACTCTTTTGTGGTTGTTGTGAGTGAATAAAATAGGAGAAATTTGACAAGGCCAGACAACTTAGCAGGTTCAGGGGAAAGCACATCCCTAGAATGATCATCATGAGCTAAGCTCATGTAGTATTGGTGGTCCCCAAAAGGCAAGTGTCTGCTTTTCCCAAAGGAGTGTTCACCACTTAAAATGTGGAATGTTCAGAGTAAGTGAGGGTGATTGCAAAAATCCAGCTATTCTTCCACTTGCATGTTTCACTCACTTTCTTATGTTGCAAATAGATTTTTTGAAAAATATGCCTTTCTTCTGACGTCTTTACTCAGGGAGATCTCACATCTGAGTATGCACTAGGTTGGATTATGCGCTTAATTTATGGTTTAGACTATAAAAAAGTAAAGTTCTGTCATTCATTCCATTAATTTATATTTGCATCACTTATTTTAAATAAATTGCACTAACCTGTAAGGAAAGACAATTAGTTTATTTTTAGCTAGAAATGTTGGAAATGCAGGGACTGAAACGGAAACAACTTCTTTTGCTACAAAACTTTCTGTTCTGCTCTCAGGGCAGAAGATAAGTGTATCAATATGCAAATTAAATAAAAATTTGTCTGTTAATGTTTTTACATGGAAGTAGATTTATGTAAATGATTGTAAGTAGATAAAATATTGTGAGTTTTTTAAACACCTGCTACTTTATTCATATTTTATTCAGAAAATATTGGAGTTTTTTCTGATTTAATGTTTCTGATTAGTGGACTGATTCTTTTTAGATTAATCAGAAATTTTCACTTGACTAGGTGTCTTGGTGAACATGTTATCTACCATGCATTGAAATTGAATATTAACTATAGGATCACAATTTACCTTTAAAATGAAATAATCAATTAATTCACAGACCTAAAAGAAGGCAAGTGAAAGTATCTGTAAGAGTTGAAATCTTTTACTATAGGTGTGACAAATTCTACATACCTCATTCTTGTAAGGATCTCAAAATAAAGGTATTAGCATTGCTTTTGCCATGCTAAGCTGAATTGGTCTTAAAGCTGCACAAAGCAAAAATAAGGGTTAGGAAGAAGTTGTATTCCAGTAGGGTTTTCAAATAAATAGGTTTTGTTTCCCAGGTGTTTAAGATTCCATGGATCCTTGTGTCTTCTAGAACCACACAGTGTGTGTGTGCTGTAACTCAGATCCAATTCCATTCACAGCCGAGGGAGCGTTATTCAGGTAGTCTATGATTTTTGGATTCAGATTAGGCTCAAAATTTAGCCTTCCTCAAAAACAAAACAAAACAAAACAAAAAAAAAACAAACAAACAAAAACCAAAAAACAAACCCCAAACCAAAAAGAACCCTCCAAATTTAATTTTCCTCCATAACTGAAGTAATGTTTGCCAGTGTTAATGAAAGCATGTCTGTTTTAGTGGTAGAACAGCGTTTGAGACAACTAGTTTTTTCTTTTCTAGAACTTGACACTAAAACTTGACATCTAACAGGACCTCGTAATAAACTCACTTTTTAAATTTTAGAAAAATAACCATATCTATATAGAGGGACTGTAAATAGGGTATACTCCTGATTTTATTTCGACTGTACCCACTGCTTTTCATGTCGAAAGGAAAACGAAAGGTGCTCTGAAGCGCTGGTTTTAAATGCAATTACACGGTCTGACCACTGGATGTCAGACCCCATCTGCGAATGCGTCACAGCTCAACACCACCGACATCCTTCTCCATCACCTGTTTGTAAAGATCATCACACACCACCACCAGCCGCTCCCAATATTGTGGCTAGAAAGCTTTTTTTAATGGCAATTATTTCTGCCTTCAGCTGCCTTTATCATTTGCTCTTCATTTGCTCACCTGGAAGTCAAAATACTTCTGTTCTCTGGCAAGCATTCATTTGGACTTTCTTCACAGCTTTATTATTTTGCTTTTCTCCTCTAAGTAACAGCTTTCCATTTTGCTATTGCTGCAGATCAGTATTTTTGTGAGGACATAGTAAAAAAGGAAATAATAAACAATACCTCACCACAAATTCTGGGAGTGTCTGGGTTCTCTTTTGGTTGTGGCAGAACTCAAAAAGTGCTATTACCTTACTAATATTCCTGCCTAGTAACTTTGTTTTTCAGGGGTCTTTCATCAGTCTTCAGGCCAGGAATCTGTTTCTGGACACAGAATTCTATTTCTAAACAATTCCTGTTGTAAAAACATAGATCCACCTTCTCCAGTGGTTCTTTTCTACTGTCAGTTTCTTTTGTCACCTTTTAAAAGTGTAGGCTCTTTAATACTTGGTACTCCAATATATTACTATTCCTTGGCTTGGTGAATTTTGTTGTTGTTTTTATGTCGAGTATTACTTTTGTTTGGTTGGTGGTTTCTTTTCTTTCCTCATATTGTGTAATAATATATGAACTTTTTTGTCCTTATTCCAAAAATCTTCACTTTTCCTGTCTTCATATTCTTCCTCCTAATGGCTTGACATGCTCTCTTTCTGAAAGAAAGGTTGAGGAAGTGGTGAAATTATTGTACAGAAGACAAAATTACAAGAATACTTCTAGCAAGTCAGACTGTTTGTTCCCCTTTCCTCCTCTGATCAGTCATTACAGATGTCCACCAAAGAGTACATGAAGAAGGTGCCAACATGTAACACCTGGGGTGCTGTCCCAGCCTCCCACAGTTTGTAGCTCTAGGCCCTTTCTTTACACGCAAAACTGTCAGTGGTTTTGTTACTTTCTTTTCCAAAAGTTGTTCAGTTGCTTTTGGACCCATAAAAACTTTGATGTGATGTGGCACAGAGTTCCTCAGTGTAACTATATATTCTATGAAGTATCTTCTCTTGTTAGTTTAGAGCCCATAGTGCACAAAAGTTTTTCTCATGCTAAAATAAAAGAGTGGAAATAATTCCCTATTCACTTTCTCTAATGCCAGCCAAGAAGTAGATCTCCATTTTACCAGCCTGCCAGCCATTCCTTTTCTAAGGTAAAGAATTTAACCTTACAACATGGTACTTGAAAGATATTATATACCTTGATTCCTTGTTCCATCTTCCTTTTTTGTTTTCTCTTGTTCTTGTGATTATGAAATAAAAATGTATGCAGCCTATAAGATTTGGGAGCTTTGTGGAATCACACAGTGACATGGTGCTGTTTTCCTCTGTTCCAATATAGTAATTCCTAATAATTTTTTGATTGCTACTGAACACTGAACCAATGTTTTCATAGAGCTGTCATAACATGAGGTGTCAATTTTCAATTCAGAGCTGGTCATATTTGTAAAGTTAAGAAGTCTTTCACATATTCATCACTTTTGTGTTTTAATGTGTGCTTTATTTCATCTGCCATTTCATTGCCCAGTCAGGACTAGAAAGTTGTGTGGGGTTTTTGTTATTTTTTCATTGTTTGGTTTGTTGGTTTTTTTCAGGTCCTTGTCCCTGTGCTTTTTGTCTTTCCAGAAGAAGTTATTATCAACATTGGAGCATACTCAGAGATTCCTCTTGGTATTTACCCACTTTTTTAGATAATGAAGACCAAGCAGAGACCATTATGGGATTCCATTAATGAAATGCCATTACTAAGAAAATAGATCAAAGATCCTTTCACCCATTTGAAGAATAGTGGTTTATCAAACCTGTTAGTCTGCAGCACTGCAGAGATCCATTTTCTCCACACTAGAACCAGCATTCCAGCACTGTATCCCAAACTCATCTAGTACAGCCTTTACACTCTAATTGTCTCTGTTTCCTTAGCCATGGCATTATCTATCACAGTTGCACAATTTCAGTGTTAAGAAAAAGCTGTAGAATAAGAAGATTAGGGGAAGTGGTTTTGGAAGGAAAATTGACAGCACTACTCCATAGTTTTATGCTGTGTGCTACCAACCTCTAGTTTTAAAATTTCAGCCTTCTGCATGCTGGACAATTGGCAATCAAAAAATAATTTTAATAAAAAAGTAAGTATTTTTTCTTGTAGATAGATAGGTGGGGATCTTTTTGTTTGTTTCTTTTTATGTGTGTTTTTTGTATGGTTGGTTTGTTGATTTGTTGTTTGGTTGGTTTTTTGTTTGGTTTTCCTTTGGTACCTTCTTTGATCTCTGTTCTCTGGAACTCTTTTTTTTTTTTTTTTTTTTTTTTTCCCTAGCATTTTTTGGGGGGAACAGTTCACCTATTGAATTCCTGAAGGCATATTTGGCATCAACCTGTGTGTACCTTTTCATTTCCCCAAAGTTTTAGAAATATCAAACTTCAAAAACCATGTCTTCATTAATACCTACATTATTCTCTCTGACTGCAGTGCTAACAGAACTGAAGTATCAGTTTGGTTTTCCATGGTGAACTCTCACAGAATATCCTTCTAGCCTATTTTCCTGGAAAACTTGGTGAGTAATCCAAACATTATCTACATATCTAGTTGGTGCACCTTCATTTGTAGCTCTGTCTGAAGCTCCTGCCATGGGTTGGAATGTTTCTAGGTACAATTGCCTTAATTGCAGAAGCACAAATTAAAATATGTAGAGTAGCCATAAGGGAATTCATCTCTCTTCTTCAGTAGCCAGCAGCTTAAGATATTCTGCTTAAATATTATGTTTTGTCTTTTGTTTAATACTTTGTCCTGTGTTTAACTAGAGAACAACTTATACCTCCTTATGTTCTGTGCAGCATTTCTGACTGTTACCATAAAATGTACTGAGGTCTTTGAAGGAACATGGTTTCCTTGTTAATAATGTGGTTCTCTAAGAATGCTCACCCTACACACAAACTTCTGCCACTGCATCTTCTGCAGCAAAGTTGAAGAGATTTAACTCAGTTTGTGGCCAGTTCACTCTGAGATACTCCCAAGTCGTTGTTTGTGAATGTTTTCAAGAACAATGCCACGAGAGGAGGAATTCCTGACCTTCCTTATCCTTGCTCTAGCATTTCTTCAATGATAAACTAAAAAAATATTAAAATTAAACTTGCCAAAAATGAGTTTCCAGTTGATTTTGCCAGCTTACAATATACTTGTATTTGGAAAAAGTATTGAAGGCAAGCACCAGCTTCATTTCAGTGACCTCAAGATTTGTTAAGGATTTTGTAAGCTTATCATCAAAGACCACTAATTCTACAAACAAGAATACACAGAGGTAACCCTTAATCGTAAATTTTCTCCAACAGGATATGAGCAAGAATTTTTTCTCCCATTGACTGAATCTCTCTAGTTTCAAAACTCTCTTAAGGTGCAGATTTATAATTCACTGGCAGGCTGCAGTTCATTAAAAGCTGCACTCTAAAGAGTGGTATGGAGCAGGAGACAGATTTTGTTCAGCAGCCTGAGGGGAAAGGTCTGGGACAACAGCAAACCATCAAAGCTTAGTCTGATAGTGCTACTCTCAGAAGGCTTTAATGGAACTTGCATTAGTGTCCGGCAACTGTGGATCTGGTTCAGTGTGATTGAACTATGTTCCAGTCAGGGTGAATGTCATGTTGAATAGAAGCTGTCAAGTTACAATGCCATCCAAAAAATTCAAAGTACAAGAGTCCTTATTTTTGTAGCAGTCTTTTCACTTCATATGAATTTAGTCTCTTCAGATGCAAGTTCTGGTACATGTGTAGGGCAGAATCCAGTAGTCCTGTGAATATGTTGAAGATTATCTCTGCTTTCAGATGTGAGAATTTGCTTAAGTTTAGAAGCCAAAAACTTACAGGCATTCACTTTCTTTTCCTGTCAAAAAGTGGAAAGCATGATCTCCCCAAAAAAGAACTTTTCGGTCAAGTTACTAAGTTTCACTTCAGTGCCCTTTTATCAACAGAATTTCAGATAGGCTTCTTTAAAGCAGAATTCTCAAAAGGACATGAGATTTGAACAGAAGCCATAGAGTGGATTATGAATCTATAGGTCTTTTATTTCTGTGTGTCAGTTACAAGTATAGATTTTATTGTTTTGTTATTAATGTAATTTGTTATATTGAAGGCTTTAGTCTTAATACACAATAGCATTGGGACTGATATCAAATTTAGAGATAGTTAATAAAAAGATTAATTTTAAATTATATTCTCTTTTACATTTTTCAGATTCAGAGTCACTAGTTTTCATAAGTAACATCTTATTAATTTAGAAACTGCAGGAAAATAATCTGCAGTTTAGCTTAGGAAATTTCATAGCATGCAAGTCACCCTACCTGCTGAAACTTTATCCTTAGTCAGAGGCCTAATGATTACAATCAGAATAATCACATTATGCAAGTTGAACACTGTTCATGGTGGAAGAGAAGGATCTACACTGGATTTCCTACAGATGCCCAGAGAGTATTCATGTTTCAGTAACTATGTAGAAAATTACAGCAGTGTTCAACTCTGTTTTGATGCTGTTTTTAAGTAACAGCTTCTAAGCATGCTCAATATTTGTGTAAGTCTCATTTCTGGAGTCACACTGTGAACTTCCACAAAATATCAAACAACTGTCATCTGTAGGTAGGTACTATAAATAGGCAACTGGGCTCAGTGATTGCTGCTAGGCTAAAATCAAGGCTGGAAAAAAGATTAGGTGAGCCAAAGCTGAAATAAGAATTAGGAGTAGCACGAAGAATCCTAAAAAAAAAAAAAAAAAAAAAAAAAAAAAAAAAAAAAAAGGTAAAATCATACTCAGGAGTCAGACTTAGAATCAAAAAGCGACAGAATCGAAATATATACTAAATAGAAGGAAAAGATGAGAGTTTACTTCAAGAAGCGGTTAAGCTGGCAGGCAGACTAGTCAGGAGCACAAAGCAGAAGCAGACAGGTGTTAACTGGGGCTGAGAAGCAGGCATAGGAATGTAGTTGTGAGCGACCACAAATGAGTGAGAGCTCACTTGGATGGCATTTCAGGGTATGATGGAACCAACAGTCAGACACACAAGCCAGTCATTAACTGTTCAAACTGTCCAGACTTACTAGATTTCGCTGGGAAAATGCCTCTCCCTTCAGTAGAATTCCAGATTAACATGTACCGCCGCCAACATGACCTCTTTGTTGCTGTTGTTTATTCTCCATATGGGTGCTTTGCTTATACTTGCTTCAGTGGTAGTTTCTTCAACTAGTCTGTCTTTAAAGGAGGGAAAACCCCTAAAAGAAACACTGGAAGTTTCAATAACGTTGAAAGCAAAATAAATCTGTTATCTCCCTGTTCTCTGTCTTTGTTGCAGCAATTACTTGTCCTGTTATTTAAAAAAAAAAAAAAAAAAAAAAAAAGTCTAGCAATACCCCTTTGACAGTGCAATAGTTTTGTGGAGAAACTCCTGGAAAATTCTTTTACTTGTTGTAGGGCTTGCAGGATAATGATAGAAACATTTTCTTTTTTAACAGTGGCTATAAGAAAACAATGGGAAGGATTTGAATTTTATATAACTATAATAAATTTGGTTAGTGATCATCTAGACCAGTGGTCTTCAAAGTGCAGAGGACACAAGTCAGGAGTATACAAGATTCACTGCCATGTGGAGAAAACAATATTAATACTTGTAGTTATTTTCTATTAAAAAGAATTGTACTAATATACTAGTATATATAATACTAATGGTATATAGAATATTAATGGTGTACTAATATATATTAGTTGTACTGATACACAAATCGAAGCTGGTGCCCTCAGACAGTCAGTATGCCAGGTAGTCCCAGCAGGTGTAGTACACGAGGTATCCTGGGGGAGGACTGGGTGTTCCACAATGCAGAGGCATTGGCAATGGCACCCTCACTTACTCGTTTTCAGTGTATTGTCTACATTGTCATTTGCATGTGCCTGCTTAAGTGGATTTACTGATTGTATTGCATAGTGTTGATTACATTACCCCTTACAAAATGGACAAGTGGCTTAAAAAGATTCCTGCAAAGAAACTGTGATTGAAGATAATACTGAACACAAGCAAGGAACAAGAAAATGGTAGCATGAGAGTGCTCTGTCTCAGTTAATTAATTTTGTTAGAATTTTTTTAAAATTATAACAACATATGTTTCTACTATCCAATAATCAGTCTCTATCAATTGTTAGAAAAGAAATTCCCAAAGTCAGTCTTTCATTGCAAAGAAGGTGAAAGCAAACAAGCAAAGCAATGCATCTTCATTGCTCCCAGCACGGACCTCCAAAGGAGCTGCCACAGCACAACTCATTGGTATGAAAAGTAGAAGTTACCATGTATGGTTAAATATAATCCATTTGCTGCAGGTTGGGATATTTCAAGACTATAGTTCATCAAGTTTCCCATGCAAAATAGTGAGCTCTAACCATGTTCAAAACTGGCATCAGAGATTTTGGAGGGTGTCTCTTTTTCCCCCTCCCTATCATTAAACTAAACAGATTGCATACATTTTGATGCTTTTTTGGGATTAAAAAAAAATACATTTTAGCTAGATATATTCATTTTTGCATACTTTGCCTTTTTGGAGCCAAATAACAGCTTTAGACACATAAACAGGTGGATAAATTTCAAAAAACCTCAAAATACTGTTAAAAATTGGATCACAAATACCATAATGAGTTCCAGTGTGTACATGGAACATCTGAAAGTCTCCTACCATATATAGGAGATAATTCCTTGAAAAAAATCTGTTGGAGTAATTCTGGAATTTTTGAGAAATTATGCTCTGTCTGAAGTTTTTTATACCTTTACTAGTAAATACTACTACTAGAAGCATTTCCAGATGTCATACTTTGTACAACTGATTTTATTTTTTTTTATTTATTCATTTACCAATCTTTTACTTCCTGGAAATGAATTTTTTTTTTTTTTAAATATACTACACTCCAACACAATAAAATGTATATCTATAATCAAAAATATGGAACAGTTGTTAAATATAGGATTGAAAAAGAACTTTTCAAGTGCTAGAAGATAGACAGCTACTCTACTGTAAGAACTGTCTATGCTTTTGTCCCTTTAACTGGAACTACATCTGTACTTTTGTGACAGTGAAGAGCCTTCTGCTATCCAGCCTGAAGTGATTTCTGATAGATTTATTACCATTTTCTCCAAGCTTGTGTTGTCCTTATGTTTAAACCTCTATGTTTTCTCTTGGTGTTTCCTTTCAACCTGTGTTTATTAGCAAAAAATGATCTTCACTTGCACCATAAATTGGCACTCTTACTCTCAGCTCAGCTTCTGTGTATCAGCATAGACTTACATACTCAGAAAAGAAACCCCATTAGGAAACTAATGGTTGAAAGCTTTTTTATTGACTAATTAGTTTCTTGACCCAGTTCATTGCATGGGCATTTGTGCTGTTAGAAAGATACAGAAACAAACTATGGTGGAATTGGAGGCAAAAAGGTAGTGTGCTATCATTTTCTTTAACTTAGTTCTTACAAAACAGGGAATTTTCCATTCTCTGATCATCCTAGTAACATTTCTCCACACGTGTTGCAGTTTGAATCCATTTTTCTTTAATATCATTTGCCAGAATTCTGCACAGCTTTATACACAGGGGCTCATTAGTGCGATGTAAAATAGCATAAAGGCTTCTTTTACTCTACTGAAATGATCTTTTCTGATTTAAGGTCATGTTTGCCTTGTAGGGTTGCATCACACTGGGGGCTCGGTTGTCCTGAGATTGACTAATATGTTATGATCTTCATTTCCCTAATAGATTTTCAGTGTATTAGTTTCTGAGCAACTGTCACAGAACTAGATTTAGGCATAATAGTTGTGTATTATGACAGACTGATGTGTCTGCAGAATCATCATGGTACAGAATTGCTCCCATATTTCATTCTCTCTTAGCAGCTCAGGGTGCCAAGATCACACAAGCACTAATTTCATGTAGCTGCTGCCATGCTGGCTATGTGCTCAGCCCCTTCTGCTCACACCTCTGCCTCAGCAGTGTCAACCTGGCTGCTAGAAGGGATAACAAAATAGAAAAGAGCTCATTTCAGTATGGGAGAGTAGAAGACGGATTTAAGAGCTTAAATCTAGCGCCTGTGTCTAACAGAGCTGGATGTTTTAGGCCTTATAGCCACAAATTGCTGAGGCTGGGAAGTTGAAATCAGTTGAGACTTTTGTCCTCTTCTCTTCATTTTTCCAGATTGGAGACAAAAGAGTGTTCTGGGACAATTTGCCTGTTGACAGGGGCAAGCACAGAGAAAACTCTGGAATCTTGGCTATCTGAGGCTGGAACTGGAAGTTCTTTTCACCTGGGATGTATGTGTTTCACCTCTCAGCCTCTTCTGGTAGCTCTCTGTTGTCCTCCTTAGATGAGATGCAGGACCCCAGCCCTGAGCTTGAGAGGGGGTTGTGCACAAGGCAGTGGGACAGGCTGGCTGATGGAGGTGGTAGGGGTGTTGCTTATCTGAGCAACACACAAACTTCTCAGGGAAGATGTTCCTGTCCTGTTTCCTCTGTCATCACCACAAAATATAGTTTTGAAGCCTGTTTGTACTGAGAAAATAAGTAATTTTATCCTCTCCTTGAGGGCATCAAAATCCAATTTGGTATACACTGCTAAGAAGCCTTGAGCGCTGAGCCTGTGTCCCAACCTCATACTTTGTATTATTAAATGTCATGACACTTCTATTACTCCAGTCCTCAAGTCACTCAGTTCTTCCTTTATCATAGTTCAGTTCTCTGTATTGACACATGGTTAGGAGGCACTGATATCACTGCTACTTTTTATGCAAGGCAGTTTTAAAAATATTTAATAAGATTATTCTCAAAGATGATCTTTGAGGAACTGCTCTACTAACTTCACTCTAGGGCAGAGATCTAGCACACAGGACTTGACATCTCCTCCTTAGCCAGTTCTTTGCTTCTTACAGTTTTATCTTTAATCCCTATTTTTTATGTAAAACTTGTTTGTAGTATATTCTGCTTTTTATTTGTGCATAAAATTTGCTCTTTTATTAAACACATCCAGTCATTCTAGCAGGATTACATTGGTAGTCATGTCAGTTTATCTCATTCTTCATTTACCCTCATATATTTAATGGTTTATTTTCTTCAGAACTTGTTTTAGATTTTTTTGTACTCTGAGATCAGAGCAATATGTTCAGGTGTGTAGATTACTTTTCTCTGTACTGTTTGCTGCCATAAAAAAGGTATAGCAGTAGAGAAGGACAACATTAGCTAATGGCCTAAGTTAGACTGTTCCTGTAATATTATTTTCAGTTATGGTTGTTATATTTCAAAAAGGAAAAATTATTGAAAAAAGTATTCAGAAATAGCTATAGGAATGTTTGTGGGCTTCTTGTAATGTGAGTTATGATGATAGGCTTAGAAAGCTCAATCTGTTCAATATGTTGGAGTGAGGATTCAGATGTAATTTGATCAGAGTCCACAAATAGGTGCATGAAAATGAGATTTCTAGTATTTAATGGCCTTAAACAGTAAAGAACATAATAAGGTCTAGAAGCTTGAAACCGAATGTAGACAAATCCGGACTAATAAATAAGGTGCATATCTTAACAGTGAGGGTAACTAACCTTTGGAGCACATGATTTAGATTGTCATTACTTGGAATCTTTATAAAGACATTTAGTTTTGTTTTAATAGCAGGAGATTCTTTGGCCTGCAGAGGAAGTGTGGTCATGCTAATTTAGTTATAGTCCCTTTTTGCCTTTGTATTTTTCTGCTTCTGTGTTAAAATTCTGAAACATAAAACAATTCCCTCCATAATACAAAAGAATGGAAATAATATTTACGTCTGTTCCCAGTTTGCCACATATGATGCACTTATCTTCATTCTCTTTACTTAGGAGGGAAACGCTTTACAGAATGATACCTGCTTGCTCTCCTGCCTTGATAATCTGCATTTTATAGTCATGACATGTTGGGAATGATATTTTTGTAATACAACCAAGTTTGTTATTTATTCAAGGTTATTTGAGCTTAAATTAATTCCTAGTCAGTCTGTTTTCAAATGAGCATTGCTTTCTTTGTGCTGTGAGAACTATGAATAAAAACACCCCATATGTAGAATATTGGCAGCCACTTAAAAAGACAAAATGTCGCACTTCTGTTTTATGTGGGAAATCAGTTGGAAACAGGGAAGTATTGGGGTTTTTTTTGGAGCAAAGTCTTATAGAAGCAAACAAAAATTCACTAAGAAAGATAAGAATAGCAGTTGTGCTGATTTTATCAGTTTTGAAGTGTAAAAGTAGAAGGGCCAGTGCTTGAAGTCAATGGCATGAGGATTATTTAACCTTCATTAATTAGTAAATAATTAAGGAAGAGATTTTTATTAAACTAATGAAGGGAATAGGAAATAAAACCAAATCAGCTTAAAAATATTGCATCTTAAAATATTTCCTTATGTTACTTTCTTCTTTTTTCCCCATGTCATTTCACTTGTGTGTTATTTGAACAATTCTTAATTTATCATCACTTGAGAAAAAAAGAAGCATGAATGGAGAGATCAACATAGCAGATTGTTGGTTTGTTTTTTTTTTAGTTTGGGAACATTTTCATTTTAAACGCACAGAACTACTGATTATTGTGGTTATATTCCTTGGCATTGTGCAGAAAGTAAAAGTCAGAAGACTGAAATAACTGCTACCTTTAAGAGAAATCTTAACCTAGATGATAAAAGTAAAAATGGATGAGCAGTCTTTGACAGATGGATTACGAGATTGCCATCTAATATACTTTCAATATAAATGTTGTTTAATTAGTGCACTCTTTTGAGAAAAATGTACTGCTAGTAGCAGTAGAAGAAAGTTGAATGCAATGCAACGTCATGGACCTTGAGGATCTAAGGACAGGAAATCAACTGAGTTTTGTAGAATTGTGTAAAGAGAACACGGTATTCTTAGGTATTCAATAACAATTATACTAATTTTTTGCTTGGCACCTGATTAAAGAACATAAAAATATGTTATAGAACCTCACCAGAAAAGTCTGTCTTTTCCTTTTAAGCAATGGAAGTGTAAGTGGGCACTATGGTACTTAATCTTTGCATGGAATTTCATAATTTATTTTTCTGGAGTATTTTGGTCCAGAATACTTGTGATCATTTATTGGAACAGAAATGCAGATTAGGAAACACTTATTTTAGAAATATGACAAGGCTAAACATAATAGTATCCTGTTACATAATTTCATTCTGTAAGGGCAAAATTTGAAGCAAAAGTACAAAGTTCATCTGGATTTGTCTGTTAGAGCAGATGTCCAGGATGAATACAGAATTGTTTTAGTCTTTAAACAGGAGATTTAGAAAGCTTCATGTTTTGAATTCAAGTGGAAATAGTTATAAAAAGGAAAATCACTTTAATGCTGAAGATATGAGCTTTTCTGTATAATGCACATTTATTTTAAAACTCCAGTACTGTTGCTGTTCAATTCACAGCAGTTTTTATGTCTCATGTTAAATCATGCCAAATTGGTGGGGGTTGCAGTGATCCTGTAGAGGCTACAGGAATACTATCTATTCCATTTTTAAATGATGAACTTGCTAAATAGTAGCATATTGCTTCAGCAGATTTTCAGTGTGCCATTTTGCCCTATAGAAAAAAGTTTATGGGAAAATCTACAGTGGCCAGGACTAAAGCATATTAATTTATCTCATGTATATTCTCAGCAAAGATGTTTTAAAAATAATTGGCATATTGGTATGCTATTTCTCAGACAACTTCTAGTTAAGAAATGCACAATGTATTAGAATAAACCTCAATCCAAACATGAAATTTACTGTAGCAGTTCTCCTGCTCGTAACTAAACATCTTTATTCCTCACACAGCATCATTTTATGAAAATTACTTACTAAACAAGTGCAGGACTTTCCATACTACCATATCTGAGTCCTTGTTAACTTGAACTTGCAAAAAGTTCAAATCAATTGTGAAAAAAGAGTGTTAAAAAGGCATAAAATTAGTTAAACTGACAAGTTGAAATTTCTATTTCTTAAACTACATGTGAACACAAGAGCTGAGGTTGTTGAATGCAGTATTACTGATAAGTAAAGGGTTCATTGATTGGCTGAGCTCACAATAGAACCTAATGGAGCCATGTTGTATGACTGAGAGTGCAGAGAATCAGATACAAAGCAGACCCTTCTAACTATATAATTGTTAGTACTATAAGGAGGGAAAGTAATAATTGCTGTTAAAACCAGTAACATGATGGTGACTAAAGACGTAATAACATTTGCAATAAACAGACCTGGAGAACAGTAATGCATTTTTATTTGATAGAATTTCTAAGTGTAAACTGCAGGACTTCTTGTCCTTCTAGGCATTTGAAAAACCACTATGGGTGACTACTGAATTTCTTTTGTGAGTCTCTCTAAGTGCCCAAAGACATTTCAGACAAAGTGGATAGGATCTGAAATTCATGAGATGCAGGGAAATAGGGAGACAAGCATGAGAAAGGAAAAGAAACATTGCTGTCTTATGCATAAAACAAAGGGATAAGAGACAATTAAATTTTAAGTTTTATTAAAGGAGAGGCTTTCTGAGAACAGCATGTATTTATGTAGGTATAGGTAGAAATGAAAGACCATAGGTTTTTCTTTTTTTACAGAGCTTATCTTAAGGTCCTGGGAACTGTTGCGAAGACAAATCTTAGCTGTACAACTTGGTTTGAGATTTGAGGTGGGCAGGAACTTCTCAAGTTGATTTAAGCTTTAGATTTTAAGTGTAAACCCATTTATTGTTTGTTTGATTTGTGCTTCTGAGCTCATTGTGATCCATTAGTATTTTTTAATGTTTGCTTATATACCGTTCATTAGAAATATCACACTAAATTTACCTGGTTTTCCTTAGTGGGTACAGATTTAGAGAATCTTAATAGGTAGTAGTAAATTTTTATTAAATGTATTAAGTGCATCAAAAAGCCTACTCCAAGGGGCACTGTACAAAGACACTGAAAGGTAACCCCTTATATATAACCCAGATATTCCAATATGTGTATAAATAGAAGACTCCAAGAAATTGAACATATTGCCCAATATTTCAGAACAGGTCAGTGGCAGTCAGAGGTGAAACCTGGATCATCACATTGCCTTAACCAAATGACCAGAGTTTACTTTGCCTATAACACAATGAAATTTTAATAAGAAATTTAAAAAAAGGTGATGAAGAGCACTTTATTATATTAAATAGTTTTTTTTGGGGGGTGGAGCGTTTTTGGGTTTTTTTTCTTTTGACAAAAAGTTTACTCTTTCAGTCAAGAGTCTATTGTGTGATTTGGATGTTTCATAGTAAAAAGGTTCTACTCTGTTCTGCAATATTCCAATTCACACATTGTTTTGTGCAGCTGCTTAGATGGTCAGTTAATTTGTTTATAAACTGTGTGGAGTGAAAAGAGTCAGCTCAGAAAAGAGGTATGAAATTTAAGAGTTTTAAATCTAAATTTTATGAAAAATTGAGTCTAAAATAGCCATGCTATAGTTCTCATCCAAAGTCATCTTCATTTAAGCCACAGAGCATTTGGAAAGGATGCTGGTGGAAAAGGAGGAGCAGGGCTGAAGGAAGAGAAGCTGAACTTGCTTTGTTCTTGTCTTGTTTAGATATATAGTTCTATATGTTCTTTATGTCGGACACCAAATAAGTGAAACTTAGGAAACCTGAACCTCATTTGTTAATTATAAAAGGATTTTTGAAATAAACAATAATCACAGAAGTAATTTCAGTATCATTATGAGGTCTTCTTTTCCCCAGTTGTACACGAGGAGGTATTAACAAGTTGTTTTGTCATACTGATTCCAAGAGAAGTTCCAGCTGTTTCTGTGTAAACCTTTCAATCTCTTTTATCCTTTTCTTTGGCCAGTTTTGTTTTTGCTAAATATGTCTGTGCTTTCCTGGGAAATAGCTGACAGTCAGAAACAGGAAATTAAAGCAGGTGTTTGACCAAACTCGTTTGTCAAATGCACTAAAAATTACTTACAAACACTGGACTTTAGAACCAGTTTTACAGTATGTGTTTTTGTGGTCTAAAACCTTTATAGATAAACCTAGGAAGTGACTGCAGTGAGTGGCAGTACCTGTAAGTGTAAGAAAATAAGACTAAGTGAAATAACCCTGCAGTGTAATACTATCAATATACTAGAGGCTAAATGGCAACTATTCGTTTTATTTTATGGCATTCCCAGCAGGCTCGCTGTGGTCTGTTTTGAAAAGCCCTTGAAAATACAGTGTAGCATTTTGTGTAAGCCCATCTATAGGTGGTATTTACAAAGATATGTACTGCTGTCAATCCCACAAAAAGAAAATGAAGTCAGGTTCCCCAAAAGAAAGCAAGACAAAACATTCTAAAATAATAAAAACAGAATTCAGAAAACCTTCCTCTTTTGCATTTTAGTTTTCTTGATGAACACTCTTAGTAATGACATTGAAAGTGATTAATAATATTAACTTGCAGGATATATAATGGTTTTTCTTTAGCTGCAGCTTTGAGGGACACATTTTCACAAACATTCTTAATGCTCTGAAATAGTCTGAGTATAGGCTGTAATATATGTAAAAAAACCCTGAACTTTTGACATTTCATGTATTTTTAAAATATTTCTCCCTGTTTCATGGTATGTAGGTTTTCTTCTAAAGGAGGACTTTTTATCAATTAGGAAGAAATAAATCATACATAAAATAACCATTTGGTATTCTGGTAGCTGATTTTCACATAAACAGCAAGAAGCTGCTGTAAATTAAATGTTTCCTGCTGATCCACTTCCTTTTAAAACACAGTAGGAGGGGCATTAGTTAACATTAAGGCAAACACAATTATCTGCTGACTACATTGTATTAAAAATAGCTAACAGCAATATTTCTTTGGCTTTTTCCCTCTTTGTAGGTATGTTATAAAATTAGTTCATGTAAACATGTTGGACAGCAGTAAAGTACTTCTTAATGATTTCCTGTATGCCACTGTGATCCTTGGCCACAGAAGCAAATTTTCGTTGTGAAGAAATATATTAACCATGTATAGCATGGCCAGATCCAAATTCTCTTATTTTCAGTGGGCACAATGAAAAAGTATTTGTGGTAAACATGAAATAAACCTGGGGGGTTTTATTAACATATATATTTCTGTATATAAATAATTTATTTCCCCCTTATTTTGCCTTTGGCCTAGTTTAGCAGGTGGGACCAGTTGGCCCTGTGTGGGGGTGATCAAGGCTGTGTATTCTACCCCCTCTATTCATTTCCCACAAACAATGGACCATCTGCAGCAGC
>JAWWEV010000083.1:38999699-39012157 GCA_035583235.1 Hafferia zeledoni
TTAAATTGTAGCTCTGATTTATAATCTGTCTCGTGTTGAGTTCATTTCTCCTGCTGGTTTACCTTGAAACCAGCACAGCCTTATATCTATGTATGGAAATTTGGAAGATGGCTGTATCTGATCCTTTGTCTCCAGGTAGAACTCCTGCAGCTACCATAACATATCTGAGAGAAAGATGAGGAAAAACCAACCAACCAAAAAAATCCATATTCTTTTCCAGAGAGTTCAACCCCAGGAACTTTACTTTCTCATGTGGTGTTTCATAATCATTGTTCCAGAATGTTCTTTCCAAAAAGGCAAAGATGATTATTTTGATTACTGTATATAAATGAAATGTTTCTCTTAAGTATTTCTTTTTAATGATGCTTCTGCTATTGTCAGTTATAGTACTCAATAATTTCACATTCAGATGCAATTATTTGAATATAGTTCACTTGTTTCAAATAAGTAAAACTCTGGGATAAGTTATGTCCTAACCTAAAGCAAAGAGAGTTAACCTGTGCTAACGTTGGTATCAATGAGAGCTGATCTTTTGATCTGCTTGTTTTGATAATGTGAAACTCTTTTTTTACAGTTAAAATAATATTTTTTGTTACAAATAGCATCCATCTGAACTACTATTTTAGATGATCAAATAATAGAAATAATATTGCATAAAGATCTGGAACTAATTCTGAAGCATGTTGTAGAGCTGTTAAAACACCTTGTGAGTTATGTCGAGACAGAAGGAAGGCATACAAGGTAAAAGGGCTGCATCCTGTCATACTATCTCTGTCCTTTTTTGAAAAAGACATTAAATTTTTATTTTTTAATCCAGTATCTCACAGAGAGTTAGCTATGGAAACTCATTTTCACATTGTGCTGGTGTTTCTGCTGCCCTTCTCAGACAAGGCAGGATGCATAGATTGGAATGGTGGTGTGTTTGGGTTCTGTAAGCCTTCAAACGGCCCATCACAATGTTAATGAAGGTCTTGAGTGTACTTCTAAGCTCAGACCTTTAGAAAAAAATTGGAGCTATTCCCTTCTGCTTCATTGTGTGCTCAAACACTACACTGAAGATTTGCCTTTCTAAGTCTCAACTAGATTCAATACAAGTTCTGTCTTGTGAATAGGAAATTGTTCTGTAGAACTGCAGAGAATAATGATAACTTACACAATCTTACTATACACTGTGATGTGTGGAAATGATGGAGCATAACAGTCAAGGGAGAATGACAGTCTCACCACAAACTTTTCTGATTACACAGGGCCAATGTTTCAATGGTAGTTACAAACTTAACAGTGAGTAGCACACACTGAAATTTGAAGACAAGTATGACATTTCAGCTGGAAAAAATAATATCCAAGTAGATTCCCACTTCAGCCCTTTGATTGTCATCAAAATTTACTATTAATTGTTGGGAATTCATAGGGATGTATAATTAGCTGCTTTTTTTACACAATTTATTTCTAATTGAATTTGAAAAGAGACATTTCCATACCTCATGAAGATGTCTCAGTGTATTGCAGCCTGTTTTAAAAGACAGCAGTATAACTCAATATTTGTTCCTGTTTGTTATTCTATATTTTCTTTTAGTTGAAAAAGAAATATTTTGGATAACCTTAAAATAGCAAATTTTTTTTCAGGAAAATGGGGCTTGTCACTTGGAACACATTTTAGACTCTGTTACAGTCTGTTCCTTTCACAGCCCTTGAAACACTAGTGGTCTGCATTGTTCTGTCTAGGTTTGTTCTATCCTATGCTTGGTTGTGTGGTTGCCATTATATTATTTATTACAGGAAAGCTCTTTAAGAGTAATACTTTTGACATACTTGAGCTCTCTGAGCTCTCTGTTTCATGTCTTTATTTTCTCTTCATGATCCTTTAGGTCAGATGAAGTAAGGCTATGTTTATACAACCTACCTGTTATCAGCATTGAAATAACTCCTCCTGGTTGTAGAGCCTCTTCAGCATGATTTGGAAGTTATTTTTTTCACTGTGTTGTAGTGGTTGGTTTGGAGTCAAATTATATTGTGTTGTGAAATGGATAGGAACTTCCCTCCCCTCACCCCATCTCCCAGAAAGGGCTCTGAATTCATGTGCTTTTTTTCCCCCACAGATCTGGGTCTACTTAAAAAAGCGACTGGGAAGGGATGTGCAGTATTTAAATGTTCTTCATGATCTGAAAGCTTTGTTGATTCTTTTGGCAGAGTGGGTTTGTGTTTGTATTCAGAGGGAGGTCAGATGGAAATTAATGCTATTTAGAAGGCAATGGGTCATAATCTTTGCTTTAAGAGAAACTTCAGACTTATGCATTGTCTCTTAGTGCCATGTGCTTTTAGGACAACCAAGGCATTTCTTCAACTGAAATTTATTATATTTTCCAAAATGTGCAAAACCAAAAGCACTCTTTCGAGATATCAAATAGCATATTTGACTAAGTCAAATGGATTCAGTGTATTTTCACACAGTTGAAGTCAGTTGTCCTGAAGGCATTTGACCCAAGACATCATTCAAAGGGGTGGAATTCAGAAATGAAAGTCCAGAAGTGACTGTCTTTTAGGCTTTACCTACTCGTATGTTTGGATAGAGTTTATCTTGTGATACTACGTTTATGACAGAGGAAAACTGTAACAGTGATTGAGTTGCAGTAAACTAAATTGATGATAGTGGTGAATCCTGTGTAAGTAAGGAAGAAATTTTTTTGTTCCTTCATTATTTCCCAGTATAAATAAAATATTCCCAAATGTTAAAAGCAAAATGAGATAAAATACAAACTGTTATTTAATACTTACATTATCTCCTGTGAAAAGTTGGTGTCTTCCAGCATTTCCAAAAGTCTTCTAACAATTAGAAAATTGTTACCAAATTAGCTTTGCTTTTGAATGATTTTGCTCTAATGCTACATTCTTTAGAACATTATCTCCTGATCATTTACTCTCTGTTTTTAAAAACAATTCTGTCAAGAATAATTCTGTTGTATTTCTTGAAAGAGTAATATGTCAGACTTTGACCCTATTTCTTGAAAGTGATCATGTATGTGCAAAAAGTTAGGGATAAATTATCTAAAATATTTTTAGAAAATTGGCCTCTTCCCACAAATGCCTTTAAAGAAAATAGGAGGAGCAGCAGTACCAGAGGGACTGTATTCTTGGTACCCACTTGAATAGTTCTAACAATCTTCAAATGAAAAATGTAATTAACGGTGTAGTTTAGTGACTCTCATAAAGCACAGAATGTTGTTCAGTTTCATATGTGTGCTGCACTCACAGGGTCTTACCTTTTGTATGTCTATGCAGTAGAAATAGTAGTTTTCAATCTCCCATTTATTAATATTTCATTTCAACATATTCTTGCTGTACTTCTACTGCATCAAATCTTTATAACTACAAATGCTTTGAAAGGCTTTTATATTTCAGGACCCATCTGAGATGCTGGAAAATTGAGACAAAAACTTTCTGCTTTTGTTCTATTGCACTGTCTTGCTTTTCATAGTGGCAAAATTATCATCATAAGTTTATCACAAAATCACAATATGGTGGAAGTTTCAGTAACCTCCTGAGCTTGTCTTGTCCAACCTTCCTGCTCAGGTAGGGCCACCCAGAGCAGTTTTCCCAGAACCATGTTCAGGTGGCTTTTAAATATCTCCAAGGATAGAGACTCCACAGCATCCCTGGGCAACCTGTGCCAGTTCTCAGTCACCACAACGGTGAAAAAGTGTTTCCTGATATTCAGAGTATTTGTGCCCATTGGCTCTGATCCTGTCACTGAGCAACACTGGGAAGAGCTTGGCTCCATCCTATTTGCACTCTCCCTTCCGTTATTGTTACATTGGTAAGATCTCCCTGAGCCTTCTCTTGTCCAGGCTGAACAGTTCCAGCTTTCTCAGCAGTTCCTCCCTCACAGGACAGATGCTCCAGTCCTTTCATCATCTTCATGGCTCTTCTTTGTACTTTTTCTAGTATGTCTTTGTGGTACTGAGGAGCCCAGAACTGGACATAGCACTCCAGGTGTGACCTCACAGTTCCCTCAGCTGCTGGCAGTGCTTTGCCTAATGCAGCCCAGCATACCATTGGTCTTCCTTGCTGCTCATTATCACTAAGAGGAGAGCATTTTGAAGATAGAGATGCACTGTTTTCTACCACAATTCTCCCCAGAAACAGCCACTTTTTTTACTGTTTTCTCGGTATACTATCCTTGGAACCATGATACATTTCCACTGTATAATCTTGACACATTCTTTTTTCCAACAATAAACAATACTGGGGTTTCATTGTCCTTTTATTCTCATATATAATCCATTTTGGTTAACATTAGATTTAGGTTTAGTAGCAGAAAATTCAGCTTTGCAATCTCTAAGTTGTCTTGAAGAGGTTTTTCACTTCAAAATAGTCTGTTTGTCCAGAGGAGTATCAACTGCTACACAGCTTTTAGATATGTTACAGAACATCCAAACGATGCTCATTTCACTGTCCTACAACTAAAGTTATACTTAAAAAAGAAAAACCTGAAAAATACAATAAAGATCAAAGCAAATCTCTTTCCTCCCACCCCAAGGAGTAAGGAAGCAAAAGAGAAACAGAACAAAGTGAATTAAAATGGAATTAGGAAAGGGGCAGAAAGGGGCAGATAAAATATTAATTTTAAATGTGAAGGTTTTCTCTTCACTGTTCTACAGGATAAATGGTCATCACCCTCACATTAATTTTTCAAGGAAAAGCCTTTTAAAATTATTTTTGCAATAATTTAATTCCTTTTGAGACTTTTTTATAAACAAAAATATTACTGAAATAATTCTCAAAATAATTCTACTCCTGACAATTATTATTATTGAGATTTCTTAAAGTTTCACATAATTACATAGTAATGTTAAGAAATATTTTAAGTAATACATCACCTCATGTAGACCAGTCATCTTACAGTATTTTTTGTGGCCTCTGGCAAACATAAATTATCTTTGAAAATACTTCTTTGCTACATTTTGCTTATGATTAAAAGACAAAAGAACTCTAAGAGCAAAAGAGAATCATAAAATGTGAAAGTAAAACTCGAAAATCTACACATCGCTTAAAGTAAAAAAATTCTATGTTTGAAAAGTGTCTTCCTGTCTTTTAAAAGGATTCAAGAACGACTACAGGTATCATAGTCTGGCAAACTTCTCTTCAGTATTAGAAAAACTGATGCAGTATAATTAAAGAGAAAGTAATGGAACACTTGGATAAATATATTCTAATATGTTCAAACCAGCCTGGCTGCCACAAGGGTAAACCACACATTCTTGACCTGCTAAATTCTTTGAGTCAACAGTACAGTGTATAAAAGGCATCTTGAGGAAGTAATTCACTTTGATTTTTCAAAAGGATTTCTGACAAAATCCCTCACAAGAAATTAGTAAGAAAAATAAAGTAGCCATGAGGTAAGGCCAAAATTCTGAGAGGGATTAAAAGCAAGTATGCCAAAATAAGTAAGGTTTTAGTAAATAGCTTCTTCACAGATTAGGAAGGAATTCTTAGCAGGGAATATGAAACACTTAAGGAAAAAATAAGTTTTTACCCAGTAGCTAATAGCTTGTCTTGTTTTAGTAATTATGCTGCCTAAATTGGTGATTTCTAGGAAATCTCTCAGGCTTTACTTTTCATCACAGTTCACTAAGACTACTGATGTATTTTAGGCACCATTTGATTTTAACCACACTTGTCTAGTATTAGAGATTCAAAGCATCAAATTGACATTGTCGCAGTCCAGTCCTTCTGGCTTTGGTGCTTTGTTTTTCTCAGTGTCACTTGATGCAGCAAAATATTTGTCTGAGTGTTTAGTAAATTAGATCAGAAAACCAATCTGGATCAAAATTAATCCCATATCCCCTCCAGCAAACAGTTAGAGTTTTGCCAGGTTACTTTGCTGATCCAGTTCATCATGTAGTCAATAAGTACATCTGATGATATAAAAGAGGGAATAAAGCAAAGGCAGGAATAGTGGATGCAGGAGATTCCTTCTTTTGATGACAGTTCCTGTTTATTCTTGCTTCATTTTGTTTTTGAAGCAGTCTAACTCTGAATAGAACATGTAGTGAAATCAATTATATCCAGTCCAAACTTGAACTCTAGTAGTTTCTGGCACAGATAGAAAATGGTGAGAGAATTCTGGTAAATGCAATGATGAGAGATATCCTAAAAGCGCTGTAATAAAATATGATACATCTTTGAGCTTAACAGACAGTCAACCTGGTAATCACTAAGAAACAATATTCAAAGTTATTTAATCTTGTCTGCATTATTATGAGAAATACTTAAAAATGTAACTGAACTTCACAGGATGCTTGAAAGTTTACAAACCAAAATATAAGCATGCATGATGTACTGTATGCTTATTTATACTCATGCTTATTTCTATAGCCTTTCACATACATTAAAAAAAGATCTTCAGGGTTTTTTTTTCAACTGTTTAGTAGGAATAGAGACAGGAAAAGCTGATTAAGTTAAATGCTAGTCTGAGAGTTACTGGCCACTCAGAGGTCTTAACAAACAGTAAACTTTCATTGTTCAAAGAAATGAATAAATAGCTTTAATTTTTGCCTAAATCAATTAGAGGTGTGAAATATGTAATAGAAATTTCACCAGTTCTTTGGTATCTTAATTAGACCTGGATATTTTGTCCAAAGACTGTTGGCAATCAGTATTGGAGACAAGTAATCTCTGAGTTTTTCTCTGTTCAGGGACTTATAGCAGGTGATTGACAGCCAAAGTATTATGCCCAGTGTGGGTGCAGTACCATTTCTGGCTACCTTGCAAGAAGATAAACAGCGTATCATCTTGTTTCAGCCGGCCCTACTTGGACAAGAGTAGCATGCAGAGCAGTATTTTAGCATGCATGGAAGTACGCAAAGTTAATAGGTTGATTTGGCTGAATAGGACAGTTTCTTGAGAGCAGAGGATTTATAGAAAGTCTCTAGCTATACCTACATTATGCGAATCTTCTATTGAAATTTAGTAAAACTTAAGTTTGTGAACTCTCTGAGAGTAAAGTAGGAGTTTTTTGTTGAAAGGTCAGAGAGATGCCAGTTCCCCAGAACACAGTACACTGCCTAGGCAATCTGTCCTACCATTTATTCAGATTGATCTTTAGGGAAACAGATTTCTTCAGGTTGCATGCTGCAAATAGTCATTGAGAAAGCAAGAAAGGAAGCTGCACAGTCTCTTAAACATATCCTGTTTAACAATATTATTAATCTGAAAGAGGAGTGTTAAAAAGAAGATAAGTTTCACAGATGATGCTAAATTAAGAGGTGGTGCAAAAATTAGTGAAAAAAGAAATGAAACAGAAGAGCAAAAGGAGTTTACAAATATAGGAAGGAAATAAGTGAAACAAGGAAAGTTTTGCTTAGAAAATTCAAAGCTAATTATATATATAAAAGTAATACGAAAGAAGTTCAACATTAGAAATATGGAAAGTAGTAAAAATAAAGAAGGTACAGGGACAATTGAAGGGCAAATAGTATATGAATGTGAACAGGAACATGGAAGAAAAACAAGCAACTTGATTTGGAAGGTAAACTCCCTTCTCCAGCTTTCTGATCTGCAGAGCAGGTAAACAAATTGTATCATCTTTCAGAATAGTGCATCTTGTTCTCTCAAGCTTACCTTGCCAATTTTGTGAGCTGGTTGCAAGAGAGGATACATCACCACAGTGAAGCATTTTCGTCATGGGCAAAGTTAATGCATGATGTGAGCTCCATTATTATAGGCAGGAAAAATTATCATCCCTCACTATCTTTGAGGCCAGAGGTAGGTGCAGGACAGCTGTTCATGGCAGAGGGAGAGGCTGTGTCCCATTTTCATCATTTCAGGTCATTCTCTGCAGGCTGGGTCATGCAGTGGGGCATGCTGCCAACCTAAGAGCTGCACAGCATATTTTTTGTACTGATATTTTCAGGTGCTGCACAGCACTGCAGTTTCTCTCCATCACTGGGGGAGCCAGAAAGAAGCTGCATTGCTCCGCTCAAGGCAAGACTGAACAAGTGAGTTGCTGGTGCAATAGTGAGGAGGTAGAACACTGTAATAATAATACTGTCAATAATTAATATCATTATTCTCTATAAGCATCTCATAGCTTTCTTTCCTCTGTAAGGAAGACTTGACATTAAAATATTTTTTCATACTGGAAGGGTTGGCTTGTAGAAGAGGGTAAAAGAACTAGACATATGTTCATGAATATGGTTATGCCTACACAGCACCTTAGGGGCTGGACCACACTGCTCACTAAAGCTGCTGTGTCCCTTGATGTGTCTCAGTGCTTTCCATGATCACAAACAGGACACTTGTAGTATACCCTACAGACCCAGAAAGGCTTCTGGAGCTCAAACAGCCTACAAGTGCATTTGCCTCTGTATTTCACAACATGAAGATTGACGTAGCTGACTCATCACTGGCCATGTTATGCCACTGCAAGGCAGCTGATGCTTGGCCATGTATAATTCAGACAGAACTATGCTCCAGCTTGCTAAGACGTGATCTAAGTTTTCACTCTGTAGCATGCCCCAGATCTATTTCACTTTTAGTTTCCCAGTTTATAATAAATATACCATTCATATCCAAATATGTGGGCCTGGGACAACTAAGGACCTTAAGAAATGGCTTTAAACACACACTCCACAAAACCAGAGATGAAGCCTAAGTAACATGTCTAACAACTAACTGAAGAGAACTTAATAAGCATTCTCTAACAAAACAGATTCTGTGCAGTAAAAGGGAAATTGGCATGTGTACAGTACTGTGCAGTTTAACATGAGCAACAGTAAATGAGAAGACAATGTTATGATGTTAGTAAATGCTAACTCTTAAGAGACCTTGGATATGTATCCTGCCTTCCAATGCATGCTGAATGTACTGGAAACCTCCACTGCTATTGTCACTAGAATACTCTACAGTTGCTTCGCATTTTGTTGTGCACATATACCCAAACACAGAAAGTTTGCACATCTATTGTCTTCCAAGCTAACATCTTGCCACATTTGCACAGCTTTATTTTATCTTTGTATTCATCCTTTCAGGCTGCAGGTATCTCAGGAAACGATGGTTCAGTCTCTCTCCTCAGGCACTGTGTGTCCTTCATACCTTCTTCAAAATAGCACTTGACATTTCAATATCCAAAACTTACTATATGTGATATGTCCTGTTGATTTCCACACTTGAGTTAGGTACCAGAAAGAGTTCAGTGTTCCTACCCCAAAGACAGAAAATATTTCAAAGGACTGAGACTTAAAAAAGGTGAAAACAGGAGACACGAGGCAGAAGAAATAATTCAAAAAGCTCCAATAAAAATATTTTGCAGAATTTATACTTATGCAGTGCACTATCGATAAGCTTGGCAGAAAGACAGCAGTACTATCATAAAAGAAAAAAAGAGTTCTAAATGAGCAGAAAAATGTTAACAGCTGTTAGGGAAAAACCTTATCCAAGTTCTAAACATTAGGCTGCAAAGAAGCAAGGATCCTCATGTATCTGCAGCTGGGAAGCTGAGCATGAACATCAAATCAGTGCTAGTGGGATGTTTTCTCAGGGCAAGGCCCTGTGTTACAGTCTGAACACTATCCTGAAGCAGCATTACTGCAAATGTGGCAGGTGGATGTATCTGTTTTTGTAAGCTGTTCCTCAGCTTTAGCTTTGGCTAAGTCAAATCTAAGACTAATTCAGAGGCTCTGCAATTTTTCTGGCAGGAATGGAAAATACAGTGTTACTGGGCTCTGATTATTTCCATTGTCCCTTCCTTTGATATTTCTTACATAGATTAAAACTCTTAATTTATACAGCATGATCTCTAATGTAAAAATTTATCTTTCTATACAGCATTAATGCCTACTAATACTTATACTAATGCCTAACTTTTAAAGTCTACAAGCATTATTACATCCTCCCAGTCTTCTCTTCTTTTTTAGATTTGTTCTTTGGAGTAGGAGTCATCTTTGTTCTATTTTTTTTTTTTTTTTGTACAGCTCCTAGCACAATGGGGCCCTGATCTGAGGCCGATTTTCTTAATGTTCTAGAGGAGATGTATTGGAAGTAAAAGTTTCAAAATAGATCTATGCCATCTGAACTTCTGTGCTTCACTGCAGGACATCCAGTTTAAAGACAGGGTCAGATTCAGGAGTAAAATAGTTGGAAAGATGAAGTGGGGGCTCTGTGAGACTTTTGCCAAAAATAAGATCCTCCATCTATAGTCCTGCAGCCTCCGAGACTGATGCGTAATGTTGTGAAATTATGTACCGAAGTGTGATGTGAAGTTTTGATAATCACTTAATTATTTGATTGACTGGGATACTATATCTTGTACTCATTTCAATCCAAAGGGGTAAATTCCAAAATTTGTGATTCTTGTATTATTCGTTCAGATAATATAAATTGAAAGACTGACCATAGAATGAGAAATAATTAAGAAGAAATAGAGTTTACCATTACTAATGTACTTCTTAAATTTCATTTTTCTTGATTGTAAAGGGAATTTTAAAGAAACCTCAAATACGGAACAGGGAAGTTTTATGGAGTCACATAAAGTACTTGCTGATAAGCAATCCTTTGAATCTTTGAAATCTTTTCTCTTTAGTAATTACACCAACTGCCACTTCCAACCACAAAGCAAAGCTTAACTTGCACAGTGACTTGAGAAATGCAGCAGTTGTCTAGGGAGGCGAAACAACAATTATTCTCCATTTATTTTAATAGATATTTACATGCATATGGAATTTGAAAATGCAGATACTTTCATAAATATAAGCCAGAATAAAAAAAAAAAAGACCTCAGCATGCAATACTGTTGATGATTTAAGATTCCATAATCCCCTTTATAGCCCCCAATAGGCATTACATGTAGCAAAAACAAAAAAGGAAATTTTCTGTTTTAACCAGGCCTCTTAATCCTGAGAAGTATTTAATCTTTTGGAAATGTCTCAGTGGCACATTGCTGATGGCATGCAATAAAGGTAGTTGACCTGTCCCCTGCAGAGCAAACCCAAGGCACTCTGCCTAATCTCATCCTGGGAAACACATCCAGTATCACTGCATCTGGTGAAATCACATGGGTATTTTTTCAGATGCCTTGCAAATGCATACACAGAAATTATTAAAACAAGCTTTATTCAGATCACAGTGTAGCCTTTTTGGAGCATCTCCCATGCCCTTGAAGAACAAAGCAGCCAGTTCTAGTTAAATTCTGTTTTTAAGATTGTCTGCAAAATGACTCTCATCCGCTTGGGAGGAAATAACTTGATCCCCACAATACTGGGTTTCAGAGGAAATACTGGTACAGTCAAATCTAAAATAAACACATAAGAAATCCCTATATTTAAGACATTGTCTTTTCCCATTACTAAGTATCTTCAGATATAACACAATTTTGCTAAATTTTAAATACTGAACTTGAAGTTTTCCATGGCAGGTGTCTGCCTCAGGCCGAAATGTGGGTAGTACTTTACTTGTTTTGGAAGGCTAAAGTAAGCAGATCCATGCTGCACAATGGATCTCATAGGAAAACTTTTTTTGCCCCTATGAAAAATATTTACAATTACCAAGGAAACTGCATTATCTTCATATTCTGGAGCACTGGCCTAAAGTCTGGCATGAGCTGTCCCATGAAAATCTGCCTACATTTGGTTTGCATTTATAACCTGCTGGGGAAAAAAAAAAAGAAACAAACAAAAAAAAACCAAACCAAAAACAAAAAACAAAACTAAAAAGAAAGCTTCCATTTTTTAGCCACTAGGGTTTGGCAGCTATCTTCTCCAAAGCTTCATCTTCATTGGATCTGCTCCTTGCCTGGACTGAAGGGCCCAAGAGGGGGTTTGTGCAATTTCTCCTCTCTTTGACAACTATTGTGGTTTGGAGAACAGAGCTTGTAGCAGGAGATTATCTCTCTTTTAGTGTCAAAGAACCCCTGCTGATGTCACAGCAATAAAGGGAAAACTGCCTAAATGGAGCATTAGACGCTGGATCTGAGTGTTATAAGGATGGGGACAACGATGGAGCACAGGAGAGAGAGTGTAACTGAAATTGTTAGGGGAAAGAAGAGAAGACAGAGAAAGGTGGAGTTAAAATGTAAAGATGATAGAAAGGAGTGGGAACAGTCTGGGTCTCAGAAAGAAATCATTTGACTGGGAAGGCCAGCAGGGAATCTATGACTGTAATATGGATGTACTGGAAATACCACAGCTGGAGGATTTATGTTTGGATAATGATAGATGAATATTACCTTTGTCTGCTCCCCTAGAACTAGTCTTTTACTCCTGCCATGTAATAATTCTGTAGGCCAGATGACATGCATGCCTTGCCTGCCTCTTGTGGCTGATTCACAGAAGAGGGACAGTTTTCACAATCCAAATACTTCTCTAAATTACATGTCAGAGGTCTGTGCTGATGGGGGGAGGGGAAGGGGGAGCCTATGTCTATTTTACTTAGGGCTTATGATGCTTATTTTGTTTATGCTTATT
>JAWWEV010000083.1:39012257-39025769 GCA_035583235.1 Hafferia zeledoni
CATGTTTTTGGAGGAGTTATCCCCCATGTGCCCTGGGCCAGAATAAACGTACCTCTCTATAACCTCACTGGATTATACGGTTTTATTCCGTAAATCAGTGCTGCATCTACCAGCCCAAACCAGTGCATACACCTGATTTAACTTGTGATTAGAGTTTTAGCTTCAAAATCTAGGAAGTTGCACTGACTTTCCAAACATAGTCTTGTTTTTTCTTTAGGCTTTTATGCATAAAAAATACTTATTTCATCTAAAATTCATAATGGCAAGTTTTTTACTGAAACCTGATATGAATTGGTCATTTTTACAATCCTCTTCAGAGTCTCCATGCTTTGTGTTTCTGTCATCACCTGCCTCTGAGGAGGGAAACTACATCAGAATATCCAAGGAATGAGAATATTTGACACATATGTAAGTTCATAGGGCTTAAAAGATATGGGTATATGTGTAAGCTTAAAATGTGGCTGCCTGGAAAATGTCCAGTGAGGAAAAATTTACAAGGTCTAAGGACAGAAACCCAGTAAATTTCTTTCTGATCATTGCAGCTATGTTGCCTGATTTACTAGAGCTCTGGAGACAGTAGTTGATCCATTCCCACACACTGTGGTTCTCTATATTTACAAACTCTGGTTGTGTTAGTAAACACTGAGGAGTTTTCCTTTGCCTTTGTATAGTAGCACTAACCGGGCTATTATGCAACTTTAATACTTTTCTTTTTTCTTACTATTTACCATTTCTTGCTTGCTGTCATTCTAAATAGCACTGATATTTACTTCTACACGAAATTATAAATGAAGTTTTATAATGAAATAGAAAGGAATATTTTGACTGCAGTTCTGCTAAGTATGCAGTGCTTTGTCACGGTAAATGCTCCCCACAGATATCATGTCTTATGATCACTGTTGCTTAGAGTTAAGAGAAAAACAAATACCCAAATGAAAGATTGTACAGCAAGATTGGTGGAACACACTGAAACTCCACTCTAGCTAGGAAAACTGAGTCATTGCCATGATTAAGAGAAAGGAGATGACTTACTCATAAATCCCTAGCAATCTTCAACTTTCAAATATCATAGCTAATAAACAATCATTTGTTTACCAACAGGCTGTATCATCCTCTGATGACTGAAGACCATGAAGCTAGAACATATTTATCTCTTTCTGAAGCTTTACAATAAACCACCTGAAAGGTTTCCCTTTGGCGATCTTGTGTCTATAAAAACTGAATCCCTGTTAATCTCTTTGGATATTGTATTAAGTACAGCTTTTTTCAGACTGTGCAAAAATCTTGAAATATCTCTGTGAGGATTTTTAAAGATCGTTTAATTGTAATTTAAAGTGATACAATGTAGCTGGAATTGTATTTAACAGCTTAATTATCTTTTGCTGTTATGATGAATATTTTTTCCTAAGACTTTTCCTATCATGCCCTGAAAAGTGATAATAGACAATGTTGCGTGTGTCCTGATTATTAGAAATGTTAAACAATGAGCAGTAAGACAAAAATTTGATTACCAATGAAAACTGAACATTAAGAGAAAACTGTTTTATCAAAATGATATATTTCACAAGAAATTTTAAAAACTTCTCTCACCTTTGAACTATTTTGTTTTGAAATTCCTATTTTCAGTGTAGAGAAAATGTTCATTGATATAAAATTCCTTCTGAAGAAGAACAGGGATTTCACTCATGAAATAACCACCAGCAGTCATAAAGGCTGTCCTTTGTTGTCCGTACATCAGGTTCTTTTTAATTGCCTCACGGAAACAAAATAACTTTAGCCAACTACTAGTGAGATAACAAAGAGCTCTGTTTTCACTAGTACAGACAACTTGGTTGCTGTACCAAAAAGTCAAGGTTTCATTTTTTAATAAAAACCAAAAATTATTCCAGAGAATTTTCCCCCAACAACTCTTGAAATATACACCAGCACAAAATCAGCAATCATGGATTCATTTGAGGATCTGAGCTGTGAAATTGCATCTCAAGCAATTAAGAATTCTTTGTACTATGACAAGTAACACATACTAAACTTGTTCCCCAGAACTGACCAAATGAGATTTTCTAATAGAACAGTAACTTTTTATCTTTTTAGTGAAATCAATACTTGTCATTTTAACTTTCCAGATTTTCTGAATTTCCACTTGAGATCATGTACAGCCAAAATGGTCCTACATCCTTTCAATTTGAATCTCTTCTCTCTGCTGCTGCTGAATCATGAACTTGTTCTTCAGTTAGTGTGCTGCATCCATTTTCTTTAAACTTAGTCTTGGCTCTTTGAATCTGCCTGCCATTCTCTCAATACTTGTCTGTATTTGGCTCCACCAATTATGGAATTTCTGTTCAGATTAATTTCTTTTTCCAACATTTTAGAATCGTTTCAGCAATCTGGATTTTATTCTGGCTTTGTTGGGTTTGTGTTTACTCTGGAAACTGCTTTCAATTCTCCTTTGTGTTTGAAAGGAACTTTTCAATTTCCATTGATAAACACCTTTTCTTTTCTTTTTTTTTTTTAATTTTCTCATTTTTTCTGTTGAATATGACTTTTTCCCAGTACTGTAGCATTTCTTGCTTCTAAATGCTTTTCTAGTTCATCCTGAAACATAGCAAATGGGACTGAGCTAAGAAGCAGGGATGTTTTGTTCACCATCTACCCTCTATTCCATTTCACATATGGGAGTGTAGAGGCATCTGTGTAATATGGGAAATACATGCTTTATATGTGTTTGTGCTTAATATTCTGATACATACCCATATGTTTAAATGCACAGATACACAATATGGCTTGAGTGGACTTTTCACTGAAACACAGAGATTATTTTTAATATTTTCTTGACCCCTTTGTTTTTGTGTACACTGCAGATATACTTCTAACATATTAAGTATTTCTGAAACAGAAATAAGAAAGTTCTTAAAATGGCATCCCTCTGAATCATGTCCCAGAACACAGGCTTCTTTAGCAGGAGGCAAATCTTAAATAAGAGCTTAAATGTTCTCCTTAAATAGATTGTTATGTTGTTATGACAAGTAAAAAAAAGTAAATGAGCTATTAGATGTCACAGAACTGTAGAATCACCAGATTGTTTAGAACCTCAATCTGACTGATAGCGCTGCACTGCAAGATGCAGCTGTAGAAATCAAAATGCACATCTAGATAACGCTGAGTCATTACCCATGTTGCTTGAGAAAGTGATGTCTACTGATTTGCATTTGCTTTGCTGTACCTTATTTTGGAATTTTAAAATGGCTTTTAAATCTCAGAGTATTAGACTTTTGTATGGGTAAAGAGAACAACAGTTACAGGACCTATAGTAAGAAGTATTTTTACACTGCAGATAAACTTCGTTATTTTTGGCATAAATTAATGACAGTGTGGTGGTAATTAAGAGGAAATGTCTTGTACAGACTAGTTATTGCATACTTAATTGATACTTTTGCCTACTTATTTTTCTTTGAAGTGTATTTGACACTGGGTACTGTCAGGATACTGGAGTAGGATGCCTGTTGGTCTTAGATAAAATGTCAATTCCTGGTTTTCTTCCAATTTGCTTTAGGAAAGACAGAAGTGCCTAATATAGTAAAAACACAAATAATTATTCCAAAGCACTTAATGTAGTGCTAGCAAAACAGATAACTTGACATGCTTATAAAAGCTGTATAAATATAGTGAAGAATGCAAACTATAAAGTTTTTCATTAGAAAGCAATAGAAATGCAAATTGATTTCATGGAAGGCACACAAAATAGGAGTTTTTTTCTGAAAAATCGTTCTGTTATTTCGAGACATCAGTGTGATAATGCCAAAAGGAAAGGCAGACATCTTGCTGTTGCTTAATTCTAGGAAGATAGGGGTTTTCCCAGTAGCAGCTTGCACAGGTTATTAGACAGCTCTATTGTTTCTAATAATAGCTCTTTAGCACTCTGACTATTTTCCAGACAAATTTCTTGCATTAAACCAGAAAAATATTTGCTAGATCTCTTTCACAAAGGTGTATCTTCATGGACATACCTTCTAGCCCTCAGACTTGAATTCCATATTTAAGTATACTGCATTCTGCTGTGGTAGAATACCATTTAGCTCATGGTCAGCTGTGAACTGACTTTCATGAGAACACAAGGACATTTAGGAGCTCTTGCTGCTGGCAGCTTGAATCCTGACTGTTTTAGCATGTACATAGAATGATGTGAGGACTCAGGTTTTATGTGCTGGTACAGTGTTCCCAGAGGGCCAGAGATTAAATAACTCTGGAAGCCAAATTTCAATTAAGGAAGGTACAGCTAGACCAAAGGAAAGTACCTTTTGGAAATTGAGAATAGATTAAGTGGCTGATGAAAAAGTGAAAATATAATCTCTTGGATTGCTGTTGGTGTCAGACTCCAACGATTTTCTGCAGCTGTGAGTTCTTCTGGTGCTCACATGAAATGAGAGGAATAGTTGTACAGAAAAGATCACAGACTATGAGAGAAAGTGATTTACTGTTTGAGGGATAACATTGTCTCCTAGAGGCAAGTACAAGTGCTAAAATGGACAGCAAACAGCTTTATAGTCCGGTTCTTGTCCTTGGCAGTTGTGTAATTTGATTGAGAATCTAAGCACTCACTCTGAATTAATTTTATCTAGATCTTACTACAATATCCCGTCAAACACAAAAATATGAATATTATATATTTTAATGTCAAATTGGCAGAGTCCAATGGATCCCAGTGCACTGAGATCCATTGTGTGGTAATAGCTGGGACTGTGCTGAGACAGAATTTGGAGAAGGGTCCAGCTCACTACTGAAGATGGCATAGGGAGAGATTAGCTGACTAATTCAGCCTCACATCTCTCCCGATCCAGGAATTTTGAACCCGCTCATGACTGACACCATTGTAAAGTAAAGACACGCCACGGATCTTCATGGCAGGATCAAAGCAGTGTACTAAGAGTTATGGATTGTACCTACTTGCAGCAAAGCATTAGTAACTTTTCTGAAGTTAAGTGACCCCTAATGACTGTCAAAATCATTAACTGATTCTCTCTCAATTAAAGGGTGCAAGAAAGGAAACAGACAAACCCACTCTAACATCTGCATGATGTCTGGCGTCTTGTTTGTTTGATCGTAAACTGTGTTATCTTATTTTGGTGTCATTGCTGGAAATAGATTAGATTCTATCTGCAGCATTGTACTGGGGTTTTTTGCTTTTTTCTGAGCACTGCTCTGAACCAGATTTTCAAAATATGACATCTATTTTTCAGGTACAATATGAGCATTGCTTTTTCTGCACGCAAATGATAAAATATACAGATATGCATACAAACCTCAGCTGTATGTGCTAACTGAATACAAACTAAGCACAAATGGGCTTTTACAGATGTAAATTCTATCATTTGCTTGTACAAGTGACAGTGATAAACAACCACACACACCAGTGATTTGCATGCACAAAGCTGAAGTTTAGCTCTGAGTGCTTTTTGAGACCTTAAGTGTCACACCCTGTTGACAGCATATTTGACCTGAGAAAACCAGCTTTTTAATCAAAACATTTCCTTGCAACTTCAGTTTATTTTCTTTATATCCATTACCATGTCTATTTATTTTTAATCTGTCATCAGAACATCTATCTTTGCATGGTTAGGCTGACTGTTGTCTTCTGCTGAGCTATTGCTAATATGCTGGAGCACGTTGCTATTTAAGTGCATTTGCCTAATTTTGATCTCATCCTATTAGTTTTGAAATGACTGGACATCTCTTTCCATTGGCTTTTTTTGATTGTACACTCCTTGGGGCAGGGATGTGTCTTCCGTTGTTTGTTGTGAGTGCACTATCACTGATAGTGTCCAAGAAATACAAGTAGACAATAATCTATTCTTTCAAGGAACAAAAGAATGTTCTTTTTGATGCATTCATCTTTCATCTCTCTTGAGTTTGCCATTCAAAGTCAGGAAACTGTTTGCAGGGTTTTTCACTTTCATCATTTTCCTAGGTTTTTGAATCTTATAGTCTTCTCATGTATCCTCATTAATTTGCTTCATACTCACTTGTTCAAATGCCTCTTTTAAACTCTACAATTGTGGGTAGAAAAATTAAACAAAAGTAAAGGCTTCATGTTGCTTTTGGAAGATGTATGATATCCCACTCAGCAAAAGGTTTCTTTGAAAGTTTTACCTGTGGGGTTTTTTTCCCTATAGCATCCTACAAAAGGAGAAATAGTGAAAACATGGCCTTTACAATTAAGGAGATAAGGAGACATTGCTATCCCCAAAGTACAAACATATTGAAATTATTTATGGAATTTAAAATTATTCTGGATAGGGAAAGTTCTGGATTTTGTGCTTCCCTTTCAAAGCCATGTCCTTTATTTCACCTTGTATTTGTATTATTGACCTCATAGGCAAAGACAGAAAAGTAATATTCTTTCCTAAATATTAATTAAAGACTATACTGTGTAAATATGTACTTTCTATTTCACTGAATTCAACCAGTTGCAGGTTAAGACCTGAATATAGTGAACATAACTGTAAAACCCTAAACTCAAATCCCTGCAGCTGAATAGAAGAGTAATTGATAATGTACAAGCTTGTTATCAATTTTTAGTTTTAAGAAGATGCAATGAATCCTGTTCAGTTTTATTTATGTTTAAACATATATTATTTCTATAATTTATGCTTAACACACCTCTTTTTTCCCTAAGAAATTCGACTAATTTAAATATATTTCCAACCTGCAGAAGGAGTAGGGATAGAATAGGGCATATCTCAGCAGGACCAAACAGTCATAAGTAGTTGAAAGAAGTAGTCAAATTAAACAGTATGAACTAATTTAAGAATTAAAAGCAGAAATGTTTTAAGAAAGTGGTTTCATGCATATTGTTTACACAGATACTACCAAATGGATTACTCATCTATTTTCATCATCAAGAAAATTCTAAAGACTTCAGTTTTGACAGTTTTAAACAAAACCCATCAGCCAGCTCAAAACTATATTTGCATATGTATATATGCAGTCTGCTATGAAAAACAAGATGCTATTAGCACATTGAGTCCTTTTGCTTCTCTCTGCTACAAGAGACAGAAGCAATGAAAAGAAATTGGGAGAGGAAAAAAATAGTAAGAAAAAAGTAATTAGTGGAGCTAAACACCTAACTGTTTTGGGCATCCTCCTCACCCCATAGCATATTCGAGCTCTAACAATGTTTCCCTAAGATTTCAGTGGAGAAACCAGAAATAAAGGCACATAGGAACACTCCATAACATCAAAAATCAGGCAGGAGTTGGTGCTCCTCAGGCCTGTTCTAGTTCCTACACAAATCTTCTCTGCACTTGACATGGCAGAGCTGTGTATGGGCTTCAGGTCAGCTGGTGAATCAGAAATCCTGAAGGGCTAAACACACACATATTCTTGTTGTCTCTGTCTCTCCCTGTTAGTGGGACTCCTAACTTCAGTGGACCAGTCCTTGCACACCAACCCTTGACTGCCACTGGAGATGTCGTATCCCTTGTATAATATCCTCATGCCTTTGCCTGCTCCTGAAATTTTCATCTCTGGCATAACAAATAATAAATTATTATGATGACAAATTGCTTCTCCCCCCATTTTCTAAGTTAAGTGAACTCAGTAGAGATTTTCCTTTCCAATATACAGAAAACTGGGTCAAACTTTGGCACAGATCCAGACTTACCACAGGAACTGAGAAGACTGCAGCATCACCCAAGTGAAATACAGATGTTTTCAAATGTCTGTGCTGCTCTGCTGTCCCCCCACTTGTCTCAGAGCACTGTTTCTTTCCTTTGAATCTGTTAGGTTAGGCCTTCTGTCCTAACTAGTCAAGTGAACTCTTGACTAACTATGAGCCCAGGCCAACTCTCAGAAAAGTCAGCAGAAATAGCTGCTTCTTTTGCTTGTTCACACAACAATTTTGAGGGAAATAAAGCCTTCCATACAGACTAAAGAACAGATACTTATGTGCTGAAATCTTGATGCTGCTATGGAAAGTGAGTGCATGGCCACTGCACTCTTTGGGCAAGGAGAATAGTTTTGTTTGCCAGTTGTCTGGAATATAAACTACAAGGAGCTATGTTCATGTTTAAAAGTCATTGAGCCTGTCAATTCTGTTATGGTGGCTTTCTAGAAAAGGGGCTGTAGGCCCTCAGGAGACCTCTAAAGCATTATAGAAATTTTTGTTCAAAGAAACAAACCAGAGGTAAGTCTTTAGAAGGCTCAAAAAGCATCACTCAGGGCTTGAGTTGTGCAACCATTCTATGTGGTTTCAGTACTTGTGAGCAAAAATGTTAGAATGCAGGGGAGAACTGATATCAGAATTGTGGGTGGAAAGCTAGAAGACAAGATGCTTTTGAAAATGCAGCTAGTAATATATCAATTTGCATGTTGGACTCTGTAGACAATGATGGAATTCAGAGTACTTTTAGCTTTCACTCTCTAAAAATCCCCACAGCATGTCTTTATATTCCAGTGCAACATAAGTCTTTTAGGATAGAATTTCTTAAGCATATACAATGATAGACTTTCTGAGACAGAAAATACCTGCACAGATAGATCTCAAAAATTACAGGAATCCCCAGGTTACTGAATGTTTGCATACCTGAAGTAAAGTGCCCTAGAGAACAGAAGCAGAGATGGATGAGTGGGAAAATGACTCATTGGATATTTGTATTAGCCACTTTGAAAGGAATAGTGCAGAGGGAATTATCAATAAGGTTGGAGTCTTCATGAGAAAGCAACTCTGTTTGCAACTGTTAAGCGAGAAATGAAACAGCCTAGAATGCAAGTTGACAGATAGGGTGGTGAGTGAGGCCCCAAGGAGCTTGTGTTGACAACAGGAAACCTTTTATTTGAATGGTCTAAGGGTGGTAAAAGGTCAAAATTATTCAAATGTTGAATACAGTGGGTAGATGAATCCTGAACCAACAGATCTGTGAGGCAGCAGAAAGCCAAATGCTCCTTCTCTCATACAATGTGTGTTTTCATAAAGATTGCATAAATCTTGCTAACTTGAAATAGCCACTTTTGTACATTTTACATGCAGGAGCTTCCATTTATTCAATTAATGTAAACGTAAATGTGCTTGAGAAAGACCTGAGATTATCTTTGACACATGAATTGCTATGTAAGTAAATACCAATAAATTTTTTACTTAGTTTCTGAGCAGCTATCTTAACTACTCATAAGAAAAGTGACCAATTGCTAAAAAAGAAGAGACCACGGAAAGGGCACAAATATTCTGTTTAATCTGCCACTGCACTACTTTATGATCTTAGGCAACTCACTTGACTTGTTTATGTCTTCCTTCTAGCCTTATTAATTAGGACTACATAGAATTCCCCTGCCGTGTTGGTTGCACTGCATGTTTTACTATCATCAGATCATAACCAAGAATAAAGATATAAAAATGACACTGGATTCTAAAAGAACAAATCTTGACCCTGTCCATCAAATTGTTCCAATTCTTGTCCTGTAACTAAATTCATACTGTCATCACTCCCTAAGTTTTATCTTATGAGCTATAAAGAATGTACTTGGTCATGAAAGGTTTTCCTTTTGCATTTTAGAATGTCAGTTTCTTTTGAATCTATTTAGTCACCTACACCTGTTTTACAGCACAACACACAACTGCCAATTATGCCAGAGCATGGAGTGTGTGTAAATGAGTTGTAGTATTGATTTCATCAACAATATTTTAATGATGTTTCTCTTGAAAAATGAACAAAAGATCTGGGCTCAGAAATTCTTCATACATGTTTTGTATGGTAATAGGTAGTCCATATTCAGTACTGTACTTTATTATTCCATATAGAAGCTACAATATATACTGTTTTACCACAGTGTACATAAGTGAAGGTTCCATGTTAATTTTTTTCATCCTGTCAGCACATCTGAAAAGCACTCAACACAATGTTGTTTTCTTAGGAACGCAGCCTTTTTGGTGTGGATTGGCTTGCCTTCTAGTGAGTCTCCCTGCTTTCTGCTTCTCAATGCATTGTCTTCCAATACAGTTGCCATGTGGTACAGGACTCTGGCTCACCGTTCTTCCATGACAACTCCAAATATGATTCTGTGAACTTATGTTTTTAGTTCAATGTATGTACCAAGTAAGTTGAAGGTTCTGAAAACTTTTCATTAGGCAATGCTGACGAACTGTTCAGCTCTGTGGCTTACTGCATTATCATCGTCTGCAGTCCCACTCGTCTCTCAGTGATTATCAAAAAAAAAAAAATTAAAAAAAAATTCAGAGTAAAAGCTTCTGCCTGGACCCGAGGAAACTGATAGTTTTCAGAAGGATCATTGAAGATACTGAAAGGAGGTCTTGCTTATCCTCTCAGCCTGCTGGTTTAGATTCCATTTTCCTGTTCAATTTGTTAGTGCTTCTAGATTTGTCTTTGCTGTTTGTATTTCAAAGTGTGTTTGGCCTGAAGACCATTATTTCTCTCATTGAAATTTGAAATGATTATTCAGAACTTTACGTTAGCCTGAAAAAATGCATTATACTTAGGATTCTCCTGAAATCCATTGAATAGCAGCAGTCTGGTTTGTGCAGAGCACACTGTTATGATGAATTATTTTTAATAACTTCATTTTTTCAATAGACTTATAAATCTTTTGCAGAACAAAAAGGAAAGATGGAAGAAAAAGAGAAAAGGAATAAAGGGAAATTTGAAATTCAGCAGCCAAATACAAACCTTTGTAGTGACTTTCATGTAGTCTAGGGCTTGCCCTTCTCTTCTTATGCATGATCATATTCACTCAAAATAACTCAGAAATTTCTTTTAGTTTGGGGGGTTAAGCTCTCTGGGATTAGAAGCAGAGCTTTCTGAGTCAAAGGCCCCCCTCCTTTGGAATTACTTTTCTTGGCTCTCTGCCAATGTCCAGCTCCAGCGATCTTCAGAGCACATGGCAAAATATTTGCATTTAGGTTAGTTTTCCTCTACTTTTAGATGGTTTGGTTTTGCTTTTAAAATGGCAGTTTCTATGTAATTTATCAATTATTTTTATCAATGTGCACTGCAGTCCCTGAATGAAAAACATTTATTTTCACTTTTATTTTGCCATTTTCCAACCTGTGGTCCTGGAAGTATTTTGACCCAAACTGGAAAAGCTCTTGGGGGCAGAATTTTTTCCTTGTGTGCTTTGTTGAGTGTGGAAGGAGGGGGTGATTGTGCAGGTAGAAAGACACTGGTGTGACTTATCACCTGTGAGGACTCATCGCTTTGTTCTGGGAAATTCTGCAGTCAAGTCAATATTGGTACATATTTCATGGTCATCATGGCTGTGCAAACTTCCCCCCAAAGTGTCTGTCTGCAAACTTCCCCCCAAAGTGTTAGTACTGCTTTTTGATAATGAGGCCAAAACTATAGGAGTATCCAGAATGTTTAAGTCTTTCCACCCCAAAATATAGACTTTCAATAAAGTCAATATATTACAATGATTACAAATGAATGATTGTAAATAGTCTAAAGTATTTGATTATAAACATTAATATTTATGGCTTAATTGTCTGACTGTTTACCTCAATCTTAAACATTGATGCTGGTAATTTCAATAGAAATGCTCCTTTTTGCACCAACATGAGAAGACAACAGGGCCTGCAAATATTTGACATCCTCTGAAATTAATATGAAGGATCTTTAGAGATGTTTTAAAAACACAGCTTTGGTGTGTGATAAAGATTTTTTTTTTCTTCTTTTTGAGATACTACTAGCCCTTGCCCTTTGTCCAAATATATTGCAGCAATAAGTTCTGTTCAGGTTCCCACAGTAACAATAGTGTTGGGGGATAAGAGAACTCAAGGCGAGGAATAAAAGTGCACCATGTAGTATCTGATAGTCACCTGCTTCCCTAAATACCCTGGGACATGTTCTCTCTTGGTATAAACCAGACCAGCTCCTGAGAATTTTGGCCTGGTATCTCTGTGGAGGGGGTAGTTGCTATTGGAGAGGTCAGTACATGCATCAGCCAGATCAGGTCTAGATCAGATATGTATCTTTGCACTGCAGGATCTCAGGAGATGTTTCCAGTTAACTTTCAGAGCAGCTGCTCCTCAGGACAATGTGATGATATATTTAGAAGGGCAGACTGGTCACCTGATAGTGTCCTGATTTAAAAACTACCAGGTCTCTGCTAACCATTCATCTCTCTGAGATGCAAAGGTGAATAGCCGAAGTGTTGGCTTGGCTCTGGCACCACTAAAGAAATTCTTGTTTTGGTATAAACCACCCTTAATGAGATTGCATTTTTGCCTACCACGTCTTAACTTCAGTCTGACGAGGAACCTTACACAAGGAATAACAGTTCTGAGTGCACTGCGGTCGCAAATGATTTAGCAGTTTACACGCGATTTTTTCCCCTTTTCTTCTATCTATGTTGATAAAATCGGAGAGCCCGTGGCTAGTACTGATTTAGATTTCCAGCCTGGATTTGCTCGTTTTTTTCCTTACTCCAGTTCTCCTTGTGCAGTGCTGCGTGGCGCTGGCAGCCTGAGAGAGAGGGAGCTCCAGTCACACGCATAGACTCTGACCGCGGAGAGGAGATTAACATCAAGGAGCCCCCATTTGCAATAGCGGGTGGTGCTGGGGGATGGAGGGGGGAGAAGGCGAGGGGAAAATAAAATAAAAGCAACAATCGGGTAAATGCTCGTCCCTTCTCGCCACCAGCACCTTGCACAGGTCTGAAATCGCTTGTTTTGCTTTGCTTGTATTGCGCTTGCCTGGGCTGTGGGGAGGGGGAGGGGAGGAAGGGGGAGGTTTAACTTTTACTTGACATTACCGGGTTATTGTCACTTCCCCCGTGTTAAACCCCGGTGGTTTCCCCTCGCCCCCCCCTCCCCTCCCCGGGCTCGGCTCCCTCCAGTTAACTTTGTTCAAAGGGCTGCAGCCAGGAGGGCTTGTCCGGGCCTGGGACACAGATAGCGTAAAGTAAATAACCACCACAATTAGGCTGGGGCCGGGAGTTGATCTTCGTGGCGAGAGATCTGCTTAGTTAGCGTTTGCTGTTTCGGGGCGATTGAAGGCCGCCGTGCCAAGGACACGCGCGCACACACACACACACACTCACTCTTACACACGCACGCTGGATACAAAAGTCTGGAGGATCTAGGGGAGAATTGCAGCCGCCGGATCGGTGCAGCAGCGGCCAGAGCCATGCGTGTCACGGCCTCCTGAGGGGGGAAAAGGAAGGAAGGGAGGAAGGAGGAAAAAAAAAAAGAGAGAGAGAGAAAGAAAGAAGGAAAAAAAAAAGAAAAGAGGGAGAAAGGAAAGCAGAAGAAAGACGCGGGGTGGTGGAAAGTGTTTGCCTGCTTTTGTCTCGCAATACAGTGAACTGGAAGATGGAGATGGATGTTAAGGGAGTTTCTCCGTGCCCGGAGCCCATCCCCCCGGCGGCGGGGTCTGGCGGCTGCCCGCACCAGCGCCCGCACCACCGCGATGGGCAGCCCGCGGAGCCGGCCCCCGCCGCCGACAGCGGCCACCCGGAGCGGAGGCACGGCAGCGAGAAAGAAGACAAAAAGGTAGGTCCGCTCCGCCG
>JAWWEV010000083.1:39027715-39056188 GCA_035583235.1 Hafferia zeledoni
TCGTTATTTCTTTCTTTTTTTCTTTCTTTCTTTCTTTCTTTCTTTCTTTTCTTTTCTTTTCTTTTTTTTTTTTTTTTAATTGTCTGTCCTAGCTACAGCCATGCAAAAGTACTGTAATATATTCCTCTTTTTTAAATCCCCAATTAGATTTTCCAAGCTTGCCATTGCCAAGGTTGTTGCAATGACTAGCTTGTATTTTTCGGAAGTGCTGTGATATTTCAAACCTCCCTAAATGTATGTATCTTTTCTGGATGCTGTCCCAGGACAACCAGTACTTCTTATTAGTGCAGAACTCTTTCAGATATATGGTAAAATAGTGGCAACAGAAATATAATGAGAAGGGAAAAACCCATTAAAATTATAGTAAAATCCAACATTATTGTGAAAAAAACCCAAGTCAACCACAAAACTAAACTCAAACATTGCTGGAAGCATCATCTAAGAACTTTCTGAATTGCTCAGAATAACAGGATCATTGTTTATTTGACCCTTAAACAAACATCAGAGGCACACCGATATATTCCAGAGGTGTGAGCGCTCTACAAGAAAATGATAAAGGACACTAGAACCTGATTTCCTGACAAGTGTATAGTTATGAGTAAGTAACTGTTATCTTGCAGCATCTCATGATTTCACTGTCTGATTTGCTTTATGGGATTGTGCTTCAATTATAAAACAATCTTATATTTAATCATTCAGTTCCATTTCCAATGGAGATAAAAACAGTTTAATTTCCATCTAAATGGAGCTGGGTCAAATCTATGCTCTAATAAAGGTATTTTTGTCACTGGCTCCAAACAGAACATTGCAAATATTTTCCTAAGTCTGTGGAATCTCAGTAGAAACCACTACCATAGTCTCAATTATACAGATATTGGAGTTTTTGTTGTTGTTGTTGTTGGGGTTTTTTTCCTGCTGTATGTTCTTTCTTTTTTTTTTTTTTTTTTTTAAATTTATCTTAGAACTTCAATAAAGTTTTGGAACGTGTGTGTAACTTCAAATATATTCCACTGTCTTCAGCTGGGATGCTGACATGCTGAAATGTGTGCTTAAGTGCTTTGTTGGAGCAAGACCTGGGTTACTTCTCATATATCTTTCTGTGTTGAAACCATCTCTGACGAATGCATGAGAAGAGAAATTATGAAGGTTGACTTTATAATGTATTAAGTGCACAGTACTTGGTGCTTTAAAGCGTAGTTGCAATTTAGGTGGGAGAAAATTAAGCAGAAATAGTAGAGTGCAAGATTTAGAAAACGGCTGACTCTATATGGATACTATTTTTTCTCTTAAAGCAAAACACATCAGAAAATGTTTTTCAACACTCCTACAATGTTTTCTGTTATTTTAGTTAAAAGCATGTAGGTCTAACCCTATATACAGCAGCATGTTGACATTCTCCAGTATGGCAATGTGAGTGACTGAGGGAGAAAACAACGTGCAATCCTGGCTGTTCATTCCTGGCTGGAGGTGCAGCTGATGCCTGTGACAGGTTGTGTGGGTGGATTGTCACACCATCTTGCCACTCCGTGACTTGGTGCCAAGGGACGCAGGCCCCTCAATTTTACCAAGGATTCTTTCCAGCTTATATTGATTGCATCTTTGCAAGGATCAGCGCAGGGAGCACTTTGGGAGTAGAAGGCAACTTCGCAATTCCTTTGCAGACTGGTGACTATGGGTGATGTTTGTCACAACTGCCATAATGATCAAAGTTTTCCCAGGAATGGTATGCTGACTTAGGACTTTCACATCATCAGCTACAGCCAATCAGTTACAGTGTTTCCATTTTCCAAAGTACTGTGTAGCCCCCAAGTTCTCCAAAGTTGGTTTGAGGTATGAATTTGGTAATGAAATGTTGCATACTGTGGAGGACCTCTGTATCTCTGTGGTATACACAGATCATTTAGCACAAATGATTTACAAGGACACCCAGAGCTTTCACTTTATACCTACATTCCAGATATAACCCCCTTGGTGAAATAGCCCCAAAGTGAAGAACTTCCAGTGTATTTACATGAAAATGAGCACACCGAGGTTATAGCAAAAGCAAGCGTATATAGGCTGTGTACATTGTATTCTGGTTCAAAACCAATTTGCCAGTGTTTGATACAAGAGTTCTGAAGTGTTTTGTGGGCTTATTTGTATGTTATTTCCCAGGATGGTCACCTGTGATAGCACTGTGTGTGAATGGTACCCAGGTGTGAGCTTCTACAGGTGAAAAGCTGAGTGCTTTGTGGAAAGGCACTTAGTATTAACTTGGGAATTCTGTTCTGCTGTACACATGATCTGATCTAATCATCAGTCTCTGAAACCTTCTGCTAGTGTATTTGCAAGTGTACTCCTATCAACAGTGCGGTGGTTGCTCGCTCATCCTCCACAAGCAGTAGGTCAGAAATAGTGAAAGACACTTCAGGGGCAATTCTTTAATAATTTCTCATATGTACGTAATTTTGTTGAAATGTTACTGTGTGTTTACATGTGTTACTGTGTGTTTACATTTAGAGAGCAGAAGGCTTAAGAAATGCGGTTTTTGCTTCAAGCAGACAGTGGGAAGTTTCTTTTAGGGGGTGGATCACTTCAGTCTCAGGTCAGATGTCCTTATCTTAGTACAGGCAGTTACATTGTGCATACAGGAGTAGTTGTCAACCACTCTCTGTTTCCTGGAGGTTTGAATTGTGTTTTTGCACAATTGAGCAACCTGAGGTTAAGTAACAAAAGCTGAACCTGAAATCAGTAATGGATGCAGGGAACCAGTATGGGGTGTGTGGGACAAAGAAAGCAGAGACAGACAACATTACCAGTTACTGATGGTAATCAGCTTCTCCTGATGATAATATAAAATGCAACACCTTTTACTGGAGCTTCAGAGTACAGAATGCTTTGGGCCAGGTGTATTATGGGCTATGGCCCTGCCAAGATGTAATGCAGGCATAAATGGTCAAAGTCTGGCCATTGTCTCCCTGAATGGACAAATTCTTCACTACCCAGAAAATTATACTTATGGCTGTTGCTATTCCGAGAGTTTGATGTCAGACAGAAATTTCAATGTATCTTTAAAGTGAGGACAGAGCTGGAGAATAATGTGTCTTTCTCTAAATCATTGCTAAGAAGATTTCAGAAATAATTCCCCAGCCCAGCAACATAAACTGTCTTTTTCAGGTCCACTCTTAAGCACCTATTCTTCATTCTTAAGCTGTTCCTAACCATGCTATGGGCCATCCTGGTATTGGTATTGATCTGCATAGTTCAATGTCTTCCTGTTGAAATGGTCTGAAAAAAAGTTAGCACCCTGTTCTCCCAGAGTTCCCAAAGCCTGGTGGCTGTGTGGGTGAATCAGTCCCAAAGCCACAGACCCAGGATGTTCTGAGTCCCTCATATTCAGATGTTTGTCCTGCACATTCCCAGGTGACAGCTCTGGGGCAGGCTCTGATTCATGGCACTGTGGGAAGACTCCCAGATGCGTCTGCCTGGAATGGCTGCCCAGAACCACGGTGCCTGGCAGGTGCCTCAGGAAGGGAGGTTTTAGTTCTTTGTATTGCTGCTGCAGGCAGCAAAGCTATTATCTGTGCCATTAACCTGTTTCGATGAGCAAAACCCAAGGGCCATCTGCTTTGAGGAGACTAAATAAAAAATTCAGATTAAAAAAAAATCAAAAAGAGGAAATTCACTGTGAACTGAAAGCCTTGCTTTGCAGGCAGGTCTACTTCTGCATTTCTATGCATTTCATGTACTCTGCCTCTCACTCTTCTCTTGCCTTGTAGTGAGAGGATGAATCCTTAGATGAACCGACAATTGTGCCTCTATTACAAAACTAAGCAGATTCAAAGCATAGAGAGAAAGAGAGAAACTGTCTGTATGTCAACTGAAGGCAAGACTAACAAGCTCATATTTTATTAGATATCAGAGAGTCCAAAAGGAGAAGATATTGGGAACTAGGCCTCACCATTTTTGTATCTCCAAAATGACTTTTTGTCTCATATTCTGGAAGGTTTTTTATTGCATGACAGCAGGTCAAGGGTGGTGATTCTCTCCCTCTACTCCACTCTTGCCAGCCGCTGCATCCAGCTCTGGTGCCCCAACAAAAGGAGAACATGGACCTGCTGCAGTGAGTCCAGAGAGTGCCACAAAGATGAACAAAGGGCTGGAGCATATCTTCTATGGAGATACACTGAGAGTGCTGGGGTTATTCAGCCTGGAGAAGAGAAAGCTCTGCAGAGACCTTACAGCAGCCTTTCAGTATATAAAGGGGGCCTACAAGAGAGCTGGAGAGGGACTTTTTACAAGGGCATGAAATTATAGGACAGGGGGAAAGGCTCTAAATTGAAAGCGAATAGGTTGAGATTAGCTATTAGGAAGAAATTCTTTATTTTGAGGGCGGTGAGGCACTGAAACAGGTTGCCCAGAGAAATTACGGATGCCCCATTCCTGGGAGTGTTTAAGGTCAGGTTGGATGGATCTTCGAGCAACCTAGTGTAATGGAAAGTGTCCCTGCCCATGGCAAGGGGGTTAGAACTAGATGATCTTTAAGGCCTCTTCCAACACAAACCATTCTAATATTTTATGATTCTACAACATAGGAAAAAATCTTGCCTTAAGTAAATGTCAACATTATCATACGAAATCCAAAACACTGCACTGTATCAGCTACTAAGAAGAAAATTAGCTGTATTCCACATGAAACCAGTGCAGTATGGTGAACAGACATAAAACATGTATTTATTTGTGGGTGGTATACCGAGAATCTGGAATGTCAAGAGTGAGGTCAAACACAGGTTTTATATTAAAGCATAAAGTTGGAAAGTGAGGATTTGACTTCTGTACTTTGCTGTCTGTACTAAAACAACATACATGCTAGTGTATGTGAATGATTCTTTAAAATTTTACCAAATATGAGATTTCTGAAAGAAGAATACACTGTTTAAAGTATTTGTCACCTTAAATTTGTATGGGAAATGTTGTGGCAAAGTGTGAACAACTGCTTAAATTCTTCAACCAACTGATCAATAAGTAGATGAAGCTTGAAAAGATGACCATATTCTGGTTCCTGAGGTAAACTTTTAGATATTCACTGTAATAGAGAGATAATGAAAAGTAAGTATTGCTTAGAGTTAATACAAAGTGAAATCAAGTGCATATGTAGTTGATTAGGTAACAGATCCAGGGACATAAACAATGAACATCATGGGTGGGAGCTAAACAACACTCTTGAGTCATTGGCAGCACAACCACAAGTTTTGTATGCTGAAGACACAGAACTGACTTTCTGGCTAAAGGCAATTCTGTCTTGGCTGCAGAACAGTTGTGAGGATTCCTACTTGGAGGAAGACACAGCACTGAAAAGGGCTTTGTTATCTCCTCTTGAGCAGTTGGGATGTTGCCTTAACTCAGATGTAGTGGTATGTGTTCATGCCTACTTGCTGAGACTGGAAAGCGGTTCTGTTCAGGACTGCCTATGACAGCCGTGAGCTTGGCCAATGCATGGCATATCCTTCCCACTTAAGTAGAGCTTGTTCTCTAAAGCCCAGTATTCACAGGAATTCCTGGCCAAGGGTTGAGTGCCAGCTTGTAACAAATCTGAGGCTTCAAACAAAGGATAATCAATGAAGCTAGAAACGAACAATACCCATGTTGTTGCATGCTATTCCCAGTGTTTTCCTAGATGCTCTCTGTGTTTTTAGACCATCTCTATCTGTGGTAAAAACTCAGTGTTGTACTGCATCTTACGGCACAGTGAGCTTTACTATACTGAGTTTATTTAATTGCATGAACTAAGAGAGACGTATATTTACTGATGTGTGAAGTGGTTCACTTGTTGTTTGGTTCCATACTTGGTTGTTCTCTGGCTGGCTGTCGCCACATTGCTGATACAGTGACTGGGATTATTTCGCAGTACCTTGTGCCGGGTGGGTTTCTGTACTGACTAGCTGCCAGTAGTAATTGTCCAGTAAGGCTGTAAAAAGTTGCAGAATCTCAGTAGAGCTATTAGTTTCTAATGTCTTGTCTCTGAAAATACCCAAATAGTAAAGAAAAGGAGACTTACAGCTGCAAATGGGAAAAACGACAAGAGCACTGATAATTTCCATAAAAGTAGGGATCAGATCAGGTTCTAATGTGGTGTTTAAAGGTTTAGAAGAAAAAAAAAAAACAGATGTGAAAGGTAATACAGATGTTAAGCATTTTACAATAGTTTCTCTCCTCCCTCACTTGTCATCCTTTCTGCATGGCTGTGAAATTCTCCTCTGCCTATAATGAAAACTTCTGTTCTGTGTCAATTCCCCACATTGCATTCTGAGCTACAAGGGGGATATTAATTGTTCCAGGAACTCTAGTAACCAGTGCATCTTAACTGGGATAAAACAAGACACAATTTGGCTCATAGTATGGACAAGGACAGTCATGTACAAAATTTGTTAGACAGCCATGATTTACTAGAAAAAGAGTAATTCTTCCATGTCTAATGGCTTCTGCCATGTGTTTAAATACAGCTGTTATTTTCATTATATATTATATGAAGTGAAGACCAATCTTGTTACAGGAGCAGAATAGAAATAGTTTCTTTGACTGAAAACCGAGTGTTGGGTGAATAAAAATTATGGACTCAAGCCACAAAGCTTGGTTAATACACTTACTCTTCCCAGACTTCTGAATTCATTCCATCAAACACCTTGTCCTATGGTTACAGAGTTTACTCTTTCCTATTCTGCACAAAAAAAGCGCTATTCTACACAAGTTTTTCAAGGTGATAATGTGATCAACAAGTGCAGGGAAAATAAAATTAGGATTTCCCCCTTCAGTTTTAGATCATCTGCAAAGGATTCTTCTCATTAACTGGAGAATGAAAGTAAAATGATGTGGGACCTATGTTATGTTAGCAGAGGGTCTGTGTTAATTGATTTCAACAAGTGCCTCAAGCACCTCTAACACCTCTTCTTTGCTATTAGCTGATGATTGTCTCACCAATGCTATTACTGAGTCTATACTCACTTTTAGAAGCCTATAGCGGAAAATCTGGGTTTGGATCCAAACTAACATGCTCAAGGTAAGTCTTGGTGGAAAGGGAGCTAAAGGGCGAGTATCTACCAAAGATAATTTTTATGCCTATTATATTTAGTAGTAATCCTGTATTCAGTATAATATAAATAGGCATTGTTCTTTCCTGAGGATTCAGAAAGAGTATGTTATGGCCTTGAGGCAGTTACCCATCAATCAGACATAACACAGGATGGGTAACCACAAGTCCTCACTGATGGGCAGGTGAATATGTTATGTGGGGGTAGGTTGTAAAGGACTTCTCTTAAGGTGAATTTAGAGTGAAAGGGAGTGACACAGAGGGGCAGAGAGGAAGTAGACGGAAAGCTAATTGAAAACAGTAACTTTTGAGTAGGGCTGGAAGGAAGGAGTTTGTAAGGTTTGTATTTTGAGATGAAAGAACTTTATGAAGTGTGCATGGGGTCCATGTGGAGTTTAGGAAGCACATAGCAGAATTTCACAGAGCTCACAAAATGCCTATCGAGGCCTCACAGACATTATACAGTGCTCCGGATAGCCTTGTTAACTTTATTGAGTGTGCTTTGAGGACAAGCAGACTTTCAAAGCATGTGAAAGCCAATTTTAATAATTAATTGGCTTATTCTCTCTCACCTATTGTTTCATATCTAATAAAAGGCAACATCAAGTCCTTGCCAAAGCCAACAGGTACAATAATATTTAGATTAGTTGGATTTGAGATATGACAAGCTAAAAAGGATATCCCCAAAGATCCTGGAACTTAAACAATCCCCATTTTTTGTCCTCTCTTATTTCTCCCATGACTGTCATAGGATGTGCTCTTAAAGTAAGTTTTTTGTGATCTAGTAAATGTTTTCAGAAAGATCAGCCCACTTTTAGAGAATGAAAAGTGTGTGTGTGTATGTATGTAAACTGACTCATAACTGGAAGCACATTTCAGCTTTACTGGTTCAGGGAGACATGCTAAAATTTTCAAGTGATAAATTGACTTCTTCCTTAAGCAGAGCAGCCATCATCCACATTATCGTCTACATCCCTGTGTACATGGTGTGACACAGGAAATGACACACTATTATCAGATGGCTGTTGAGATGGATGCAGAGAAATAGTGAGTTTCCTGGCATGGTCTCAAAGATGGACATCCACAGATGTTCTGTAGTCACTTAAGTGTGTGCAGTTAAAGTGTGCCTGTTGGACTCAGGAAAATTTTTATTTAAATAATGATCACTGAAGTTTGGGGAAGGTCATGAATATGTTTCCAGAGGGAGAAGGGAGGAAACCAGCAAGCTTAAAGGGAAGGAAGGCCATGTAGGTTTTCAAGAGAACAAGTGGAGCAAGGCAGCAACAAGGGGTCAGACATCTGTCCTGAACCTGGCTTTATCTGCTTCCCACAGCAGGGATGTGGCTAATGCCGTGAATGCTGACTGTCACCTGCTTTCCTGGTCTTATGCAAAGCATAGCCATATTGCACCTTACAAAGGGAACCACAGGTGCCACTTCTTGAACTTGTCAAGAGGACATACTCTGTGCAGAAGATAAATAATTGATGAATCAGTTCGAAGAGAGGCCATGTGGAGGTTAGAGCATCAGAGGTGATCCAGGTTGATGTGGCTCAGGGAATCTTTACAGGAACAGTCATACCACAGGACTGTCACGAGATAATCAGCCAGGTATACATCAAAATTGGAATCACCCTATGATGGGAAATGTTGTTCAGGGCAGGAAAAAGGCTCTGGCCTCTCTGGTCTGTTCTCTGCTGTGTGTATTCTGCCTGTTGGTAAGATTCACCAACTTTCTCTTTATAGACAGTGCTTTATAGTTATAGTCTTTTACCTGCTGTTGCATGCAGAAAAGTTACTAAGGTCATTCTTCCCAACTGGTCAAGTAATACAGACACACTTAAGTGCTATTGCTTTAGAGTTAGACTTACCCCCTTACAGCAGGTTATCTATTAGGTCATACTATCTATGGACTGTGGCTTTATTCCTGGTATCCCCATATTGTCTTTTTTTGTATGCAGGTACAAGCAAAGCCAATGAAAAGGTGTTATTCTGCAATGTCAGTCTGCATTTCACAATTAACTGTGCATGTTACCTGTGATCATGTGGTACCTCTTAGCTGTACGTCCACATCTGTTGGTAATAACTGGAAGAGGCCAGAGACAGTAAAATTGGAAAACCATAGATAATAGGTGCTTATGTGTTATGTACTATGTGTTATTAAGAACTAGGAACAAGAAGACACAGTGACACAACAGATGCCTAAAGTGTTAGTCTCTTATTTACCAATACAGGTGACTTGTTTCTTACCTACGCAGAGGAAAATTATTGATGAATCTGCCAGAGGTAGAACTTTGCCATTTTTAAGATGCAGGTCAGAGCAGTTGCACCTGTTGACACACAGTTCTGTGTTATCAATAGTCTCAGCATGCAGAGTGGTCCTTACTTTGTTGCACATGTGTGGCAGAGACTGTCACAGCTACCCAGAAAACTGTGAGGAGGAGTACAGGAGTTCAGCAGTCAGGGTCAGGACCTCTGAAAGGTGGTGTGGAGATCACTGCAGAGAATTTAAAAAGTGAGCTACCAAATGATAAGTACAGAAATACACTGTGCAGCAAGCTGCGCTGTGCACAAACAGAAATTCATGTGTTGTGCAGAGTAAAGGCAGCAAATGCTAAGTCCTTCTTCCAGCCAAGGCTTGTTGTATTATGATGGTGCATAAAATAATGGGGAAAAAGCATATGCACAACAGTGAGGCAAGAATAATAACATTCATAATTAAAAGCCAAACCAATATAAAATGCATGAATGCTGCAATGGGATCTAGTGATAAATTTTAAGTGCTAGGCTACACAAAAGAAGAACAAGGCAGTTTATCCATTTCCCTCTGTTGTTAGCAAGTGTGAAGAAATGGGACCTGCTTGTATGGCACTGCTTGATCTGTAGTGTCTGGAGGCACAGAGTATTCCAGTAGTCTGTCCAGTTGGTACTGGATGCCAATGCAATATTGCCCACAGTGAGGGACAAAGTCTTACCTCCCATCTGTAGTCTGTTACTCTCCCCTTTTCTGATTTTCCAAACCAGTGTGCTGGCAGTGCTCCTGTGAACTGAGCAACTGAGAATAGAGACTGTCCCCTTGGCATAAGTATTACTGTACCTCTCTGACAGCAGCTTTAGCACTTTAGCATCAGCCCAGATGTGCAAGGATCAAAAGGACTCATAAATGATTTAATTTAAAAACCACAGGGTTTGGAAAAGTGCTTCTAATATGCTAACATCTTATTTAAAGCTGAGATCTAATTTTTTACTTTATACTAGGCTAAGGACAAATATTATGTCCTACTCACAAAGAAGTTCACTATGTTTTTCATGCATGTTATATTTTACCTACTTGAAATGACTTATGACCAAGTAAAACTTGTTTTGAGTAGAAACTGTGCAGGAGGCAGTGGAGAGGTACAGATTGTTAAAAAGTAATCCAGAGGGTTCAGTGAGGTCAGATGTGCATTGTCAGTGCTCTAACAACTTACAGGATTCTTATATTTACGTATTAGGAGAATGACATTCTATAGCATCAATGGGGAATTGTAACTCACTTCTATTCTTCAAGGCTGTAAGAGAACTGTTTTGACCAGTATAATTTTGGGAGTAATTTTGGCATTTGGAGAAAAAGAAAGGAACATGGACAGGTCTTGGTTTGAAATAAATCTGAGGGTATAAAGTTTGCTAAAATACCAACTTTATTGAACATGCATAGTCCAAATTTTACTCTATTTCACACAAAAAAACCCCAGAAAGTCCCTTGATGAGATTGTGTTTGGGATTAGGAATTATCCTGTCTTGAAGCAGGAGGATGCTGTAAATCTTCCACTTCGTTCTTGTATGATTTTATGCCAGAAAATGCTTTGATGCTTTTTAAAATGAAACTGCATCTACAGAGAGTTTTCAGATTCACTCAAACTCCAAAAGTTGATATGAATTACCTGAAAATTGTCTAAAATGAATGCAACTGTAAATAAAATTACTTGCTGCAGTCTCACAGTGAGGTGTGCATGCTTGCAGGATCACATCCTGGAATTCTGAGTTTTTGAGTAAGAAGTACTATCTTTATGTGTTAAACAGTGCTGCTAATGAAGCCTGTATACTTACATGTTCATGTAGCACTAATTATATTTTTTCACCAGTATAAAATCATATGCCCTACTGCATCAAAACCAATCCTAGAGCTCGGTAAAACCGATGTGCTGGAGATGTGATACATAACCTGAATCTATTTTTGGTAGTAGATAGTTCATATAAAGCCCTAGTGTAATAACTGAACAACAGTTTGAAGCACCTTAAAAAGAAAATATATTTTAAAGTTGAAACGATGGGCAAACTTGTAGTTTCCAAGGGTGATATATTTCAAATTCTAAGTAGTCTTTTTTAGAAGGGATGCATAACAGTGTCAGATTTTCTGTTGGTACTATAGCATTAGGCTGCACAACAGATTTATAAGAGCAGAATTCTTTGTCCTATTGCTCTTGCTGGAGCATCAATTTGAAGAGTAACACATCTGTAATAGAGTCGGGTGGCTTTTTTATCAGCAGCCGATGGTTACACTCTTAAGAAAGGGCAGAATTCATACCTACAGATACATTTGTCAACAAAATATGGGCATGTGAGACAACAGTTCAGTCACATTTCACTTTCATTTTTTCTCTTTTGTGCTAGGGAGTAACTTTCAAGTGTCAGCTCTTCCAACTGAGTGTCAGCTTTTTTATAATTTGTTGCAGCCTGTCAACCCCTTTAGAATTACCATATGTGTGCCGTTTACCATATTGACTGAAAGCATGTGCATTGAGCTGTTCCCCTTTGCCCTACCTGTGCTGCTCCTGGTGACAGCCAGGTGATTATCTTAGCTGACAATTCAGCCACCAGCAGGAATCCCCGGTGTATTCCCTGTGGTTGTGCTGCGAAGGTTAATCAGTCACAGAACGAGAGGGAAAAGTGAGGCTGGGTGGTGGATGTGCTTGGCAGGCTTGCTAGTGAGTGGAAGACTTACAGGCCTAATCCCTTCCTTCCTTGCCTGAATATTTAGGCAGTCAAGAGACAATTATACTGTAGGTTGTGTGATCTCCATGGAAATTTACTTCGGAAAGTCATGGCTTCAGAAGAAGGAGAATCCGTTTGTCCTAATGTCTGCCTAAGATCTTGACTAACACCATCACTACAGGATGTTGGCATCCAGCAAATATTTAAAATATTGGAATAATCCTATTTTCCCCTGTTCTCACTGTCAAAAACAAGAATGGCAAAGGGCTTTTCTCATGGCAAACCTTGTGTTAATAATGGTAATGTGCCAGTGTGTGTCTGGTTTTGGACTGTGTCCAGTGGCTGGTTCCTGACTGTGAACTAGAGCTTTTGCTGGCATTTTTCGGCATCTGACGTTCCATTTGGACCTGCACTGCAGAGGGAAACAGTAGTAAGCTAGTAACTGAGTGCCAGATAGTAAGAGGATGACAAGTCTTTTCCAGTCTTGTGTGAATGCTATTGAATGAGCAGTCAGTGTGTTAGGGGCCAGTGAGCCAACAAATATGTTCAGCGTTCCCAGAAAATAGTCTTCAAAATAGTAGGAGGTGTGATTACGAAGGGGAAGCATTTGAACACTATAGATAGTGGAGTTAGGCAGGAGAAGCGAGCTGGCAGGAAGGCATTTTGAAGAGAAATGGGGCTCTGCATAAGCCTTTCCCACAGCATCTTTGCCCATTCAGCTTGCACATCCTGCTGGCGTGGAGCTGATGGGGGCAGGAGGCTGCCAGCATATTTCCCTGTGGGAAAAGGGAAATGAAGGTTATAGAGAAGGGGATGCACACATGGCGTGGGCACAAGAAAGTCTGAGCAAGGGGCATCTCTGCCAGGAGTGCAGCTGTAGCAGCGACCAGGACTGGCTGTGTATATTTCAGCTGCTTTCACCAATTCTCTGCATACGGCGAAAGTGAATTTCCTCGGAAGCAGAATTGTCTGGCAATTTCTCCTTTTATATTAGCTATATTATTTACCAATTTTGAAAATGATTCAGTAGGGGATAACTAGTGTTCTGAGATCATGATGGGTCTAGTCAGCTTTCCAGAGAGTACAGCAATTACCTTGTGAATAGAGGTGAATGTGAGGGACAGGCCACTGCTGCTCTCTCTAACCTGAGCATTAGTTTTCTCGTGTTTATGTGCGCACCTCTTCTCTGTGATTAGCCTCACTGGAAACGCCATTGCCAGGGTCCTGCTGGCAGCTGCAACTTAATAGGCAAAATGGAGGGGGTTAGGTGCTCTTCTGTCTTTTTCATTTTTCATTAAATAAGGCAAAATAGACAATAAGTGAAGTCTCATTTGCATGAACATTTGTATGCATGTATAATAGATCTGAATGTTAATGTGGGAAATTACTTTCTCTCAACTGACTGGCCTGTATATTTGATTTTTAGAATTTTGCTTCTTTGTAACTTTCAGTAAGTTTCTGTTGCAAAATAGTGCATCTAACTTCCTTGTGAAATACTCAAGCACCTCATAGCCTGATGGATAAGGACATTGTTACCTTCTATTGGAAAGTATTTTTTATTAAAATCCATTGGTACCTTTTTGATAAATTCTTCTTTTTCTCCTGTGTGAAAAGTATTATTTTGAGTATAACAATGAATGCTGTCGTTAAGAAATACCATGGATTTAATAGCCATAATTTAAAACTTTTATTCCACTGGTGAATGTCCGTGTGTTTAAAAGCCAGTTTTCACTGGATTTTGAATGCAGCTAAGACTTGGAATGAACTAGCAAATATCCTTTGTTTAAACTTAACAATGATTGTATTTGATATTTTCAGAATTAATTTTTATAGCAGTTTTCATTATATCTCTGTTGTGTTCTGGGTACAATAGGGCAGCCTATTTGCTGCAGAATTAAAATCTGTGGTTTAATAGCAGTTTGACTTGCCTAGGCAATAAACTATCTCCCATGAATGGAGGTGTGCTATCAAGATGAAATATGTTAAGTTAATTCTGTAACAAATCCCAGTGTTGCTGATGGAAAATATTTCAGAAGAATTATTCCCTGCTATGCATAGAAGCTTCATGAACTTCAGGGTAATGGAGATAACACTCTCTGAGGGGTCTGCTGAAATATACCCTTTCCCAAAGCACTGTCTGAGTTCTTCTTGGAAGTATTTGTGAATCAGAAACTGGCTATGGCCTAACTACACTTTCATTTGCTCTGCTGTAACAAAAAGTATGATTTTAAACTGACTTTAGAAGTTTGGTGAAAAATCCTGTGTGGATACACTTAATTCAGTTAAACCTAGCTAACACAAATTTAATATGCATGGATAATTTATAGATATAGGCTAAGCTAACAGAGTAAGTTTTTAACTGTTTACATAAATCAGTTTTTAAACAGACAAAGAAAAACTTTCATAGAGTACAAGATTGAGAAGATTGAGACTGTTTACCTTGGAGAGGCAATGAATCAGAAGTGAGATGATAAAAGGTTACAGACAATGAAGGTGTAGGCTCTACAGAGCAAGAAATGCTATTCTACCATCGGGGAAGAACAGGGAGCATTCAGTGAAGGTTAGAAGTGGCAAAGTCAAAAATAAGTCCAAAGAAATTATTAAACTGAAGGGGGAAGTTTAAATGGAGGAGAAGGAAAGAGCTCGGCAGCCTGATGTTGCAAGAGCCCAAAAGGTTGTCAAGCATTTGAATACGCTGCCCAGGGAAATGGTTGAATCACCATCCCTGGACCTGTTTAAAAGACATGTAGATGTGGTGCTTAGGGGCATGGTTTAAGGGTCTATTTGGCAGTTTTAACTGTTGGACTCCATGATATTAGATGTCTTTTCCAACCTAAATGATTCTATGATTCTATCCAAATGCAATGGTAAGGATTAGAAACTAAAAAGAATGGTGGAAAAGGTAAATGCCTGTTTGGTTCAAGCTGCTCTGTTATTGATGAGGTCAAAAGGTCTTTTTTCCCCATGTCTTTGCTATATGTAGCTGCTTGTGCAATCTCTTTGTTCCGCTATTCTGTCTGGGTAGATCTCCAGTAGCAATTTCTTGTTACTGGATGAATTACCACAGATGTGCTTATTTCCTTCCACAATCCCATCATGTCTGGTTATGCCTTAAAAGCTACAGCCGAACTCTTTTACAGTCTCATTAGGATTTTGAATCACTGCATTTCAGTGTTTCTAAGGAACAAATGCCACAATTTGTCTGTAAAGGTGACTGTCTCTCCCACATGCAAAGATAATAGCAAGTACCTTTGTCTGGTTACCAGTGTGACATAGGACAGGCCTGGAAAACTTTCAGTGTTGCATAATGCTTAGTCACAGAATCACAGAAACACAAAATCTGCTGAATTGGAAGGGACCCACAAGGTTCATTGGGTCTAACTCCTGGCCCTGCACAGAGCCATCCCCAAGAGTCACACCACGTACCTGAAAATAATGTCCAAATGATTCCTGAACTCTGTCAGGCTTGGTGCTGTGACCAGTGCCCTGTGGAGCCTGTTCCAGTGCCCAACCACTCTCTGGGTGAAGAACATCTTTCTAATATTCAACCTAAACCTCCTCCAACTCAACTTCAGGCCATTGTTGCCTTGTCACTGGTCATCACAGAGAAGATACCAGAGCCTGCCCCTCCTCTTCCCCAAATCAGAAAGTTGTGGTGGCAGTGAGGTCCTTGGGAATGGAAGCGCATCATAGGGCAAGGTGGTTTGTTCATGGGTGTAGCTGCTAATTCAATGAGCTGGGATCACAGAGCTCTCCAGAGGACTCCTGCCTAATAGCACAATCTAATGGAAGGGCCCCTGTGAATAGCCACAGACAAGCAAGGCAAACAGAGCACAAAACCAAAGATGACCTGTTCTTATCTGCTGCCTCACCCTGGTGACTCTAGTCCCTTAGACATACCATGACACCTCTTGAATACAGTTCCTAGAGCATAAAGGGGACTATATTTTCCTGATCAAAAAGAAGGGCCTAGGATTACTCTTCTGAGTTGGATTGGTGGAGAGTGTGGGAAAGACTGCAGTGCAGAGTTAACCTGCGCTTCTGAGTTGGTCCTGATTCAGCCTGGTTAGCTGTGTGCTACATGAGTGAGAGGTCTGGAAAGTGACGTCTTTTCCACTTGGTTTTCTGTCTTTTTGTTGCTTACTGCTCTGCAGCGAACACTGAGAGTGTCTCTGGTGCCTCTGGCTCTCCTTAGTCAGCAGCTGTGGAAGAAGCCCTATCATGTCTCTGACAGGCAGCTAGGTTGTTCTGGGACCCAGATGCTACCTGAGTCTTCTGTGCTGCTGGTGCAGACTGCACATTGTGGCAGGATGTGTGTGGTATGCTATTTCTTTTGTCTCACATGCTCAGCTAAGCCTGTCAAGTTTTTTGATCTTCACACAAGTTCTCTGTTTGCTGTTTATGATGGAATGAGGTCACAAGTTAAGTCTAAGGCCATTTAATCATTCACTTTGTCCCTATCATTTACCCTCATGTCCCACCATCCTTAGTCATGCCTATAGTATCAGTAGACTAATTGCACTGTGGTGGTAAGACCTGACATGCAAATCTTCCATAGGTTATTATTGTGGCCTGCTTTGTGCACCAAGTCTTCTGACTGTCTCTAATAGGCTGCATACTCCACAGAATCACAGGCTGGTGACAGCAACCCAGTTATATTCAAAGTCTGGGAAGTACCTTCTATGTTTTTTTTGTATATGTGTGTGTTTGGTTGGTTGGTTTGGTTTTGTTCTATTTTACTTCATTAGTGTAGGTAAGAGTCAGGCATTGGACAAGAGAGAGTCAAGAGCAACTTTTTTCCCACTACTTTCTTCTCCTCTCCTTAATTTCTTCTAGTTCTTTCTGGATCTCCAAGGACACAACTTCATCAGACCCAACAAACAGGGAGAGTTGGTGGGTCAGTGGGGGAGGTGAGCTGGCCAAAAGATTTAAAAAGATACTTCACGAGTAGAATTTCAGATTTGATTGGATTTCAGTAATTCAGAGACAAGTTCTCACAGTGGCATCTGGATTCATGGCAAGCTGAACAGAAGCCTGTTACTTGAAGATTTCCTTGCAGGAAAGTCTGATACCCTTACACTTGGGTGCTTCGTGGTGCAGAGCCAAGACTTTGAGAACTGTCTAAGTCCCAGCAGTAAATAGTGCTTACGTCTTAGGTCCTCAGGAAAAAGTCTAGAGATTTCAAAAGGTCAGCTAGCTCTGGAGAGGCAGCTGAACCAAAGGTGTGAAAGCTCTGGTGTCACAGTCCATGGCAGTGTGGCTGCCAGGAGGGCGCTTGTCCCTTCTGGAGCCCTGGTCCTTGGAGGTGCGTCATCTGCTTCAGAAAATGGCATGTTCCTCAGGCTCATGGCTACTGATCACATCAATACCAGCTTCCCTCAGGCTCACAGAAGTGGTGGGGGTCACCTCCCTCCCAAAGCATCAGCCTGCAGACTGTCCGAGCCATATGGCAGTGGGAGCTTTTAGGATTTTATTTTGTTTGTTAAATTTTTTTTCCAATCTAAAGGAAAATGAAAGCAAATAGAAAGTAATTCCTGGTGAAATGAACTGCTGTCTTCTGTCTGGCTCCAAAGGGGAACCTGAAAGCAGCTTGCCAGCTGCACTGGGGAACAACTTCTCCCATTAAAGAGATATGGCAATGCATTTCTCTTCCCAGCTGGCATTCACTACAGCTTATGTTTATGGCACTTCCCAGTGGAAGCAGAGCTCTCCAGGGGACTCCTGGCTAATAACACAGTCTAATGGAAGGGCCCCTGTGCTGGGTGATGCTGAGGATGGAAGCATGAGCCTTACAGCTTGCATTAAAAAGTCAGGCCCCGTAAGTAAAAGCTGTAATGATTCACTTCCTTCGTGGACAGACTGTAGAGAGGCATGTGCAGCATACAGTTACAGTCAGGACCATGGTAAAGCCAATATAAAACAAAACCGGGCCAGTAAAAGGAGCACTAAAAAAATGTCAGTGAAGAAATAAAGCAAAGGTGATCCATGGCTCATTGTACAACCAGGAAGTGTTTGTCAGTCTTTCTTATGGGAATATCAGGTTGTAATTCTGAGATAAGGAACATTTATACTGAAATAAGAGTTTTGTGCATGTATACAAATACAGATTTTAGGAGGGTGGTAGTTTTAGAAAAGCCCTTTTCACTTTTTTGAAATATTATTTCCACACTAAAATATACTGCAAGTATGAGTGTATATCTTGTATTTAGATCTAATGTTACGATGGTGGTAAAATAAACCATTTAGAATAATATGCAATTGGACTCCATTAATATTGTGTGCTAGTCTAAAATTTCTGCTGTAGTGAGGTTATTTTTATGGAAATAGAGAAGTTTGGATTGTAAAGTAAACAATTTCCACTCTGTATTCAGCTACTGAACTATATTTCTTTTTGACACTTTTGAAAAACATGTTACGCAGGATTAGTAAAAAAATCATTCACTGGAGCTTTTATATTTAATTTTACAGAGCTGTACTAACTGAAAGAAGCACTACTATGTTAGAAATACAGTATTTTCTTCGTTGGGAGAGAGGGAAGCTACCTATAATTTGCTTACTTGTGGTTATTTGTTGTTACTGGGAACACTAACATTTTGGATTTGAAATTAATAAATTTGAGATCCATTAAGCAGGAAAAATAAAAACCATAAAAGAGAAAAATGTGTGTCCCCATGAAAAATCCTGTTGTAGGTAATAGTACAGCTATGTGTCATTTTTTATCTACTGAAATGTAAAGTAGGTAATTGGAAAATGCCTAGGTTTTCTACCTCTCTGGGTTACTAATATTCATACTTCTGGTACAAATGCTGCATGTAATGGTTTTACCAACTCAGCCTGCTGCTGATGTGATATCGGTACCATCAAATCTGAGGCCATACCAAATGTGGTTAGGTGCTGTCACAGTAAATTTAACCCTCATCCATTAGGGAAACAGTCCAGGTGAAGGGTCACTTCCAACATCAAAGTGGCCATTTAATGCTTTTATTTCCTCTAATTAGAAATTATAATCAATGAGAATCATTTATGAAACTTGTCCAGAGTGGTAATTCTTTACTTAAAATGACATCTTCTGCCTAAGGCAAAAGTAATTGCAACCAGGTTGATGCCATATGATCATAATGGAATTCAGAACTTAATGATGTATATGGTTAACCTGTTTGCAGTGCTTGGCAAACAGATCTGAGTAGGTTATTTCTCAGATAGGAACTTCATTGCATTTGACCTTTTGTCATCCAAGGATTTGAGTAAAGTATTCCCTTCTCTGGAATTAGATGCTTGAGTAAAGCATTTTGTGGGCCTGCTTAACTATTCATCTGTGCTACAAGAGCAATTAATGTCTGTGTAAGTAAACCTTCTATTTTAAAGGTCATTAATTTTCTTTACACGATACAGCTCAGAGAGCCTGCTACTAAAATAATTGGGAGCTGGAGTTATCGATTTATGAGGGAGGATTGAAAATACTAAAAATCCAGAGATTATCTAAGTAATGGCTAGGAAAGGTTGTGTTATAAGTCTTCCTCTTGGTGGTTTTGTTTGTATTGTATATTTGGGTGAAGGTCTTTGGCCTTTGTTTCAAGAAAGTCAAACTAGATGCTCCTTTCTGGTCCTCAAGTCCATACATCATACTTGCCTGCTTCTTTAACATGTAAGGAGGAACATGGCTTTTCTTTATATGGAGAAATATTTTACCCTACAAACAAACCAACGAGTCCAGTTCTACTGTAAGAATTGGGGCTGTAAAGGACTTTTGGGTGGTGATGCAGCTCCAGTATCACAGTTGTGCCATGACATTGCTTTCCCTGGTCAGAGTGGAATCTGTGCCAGACAGTGCTTGTTCGCAGAGCCTGCTTTGCAGTGGTGTCACACACTTAACTGTGTTAAGAGATCACTTTTTTTCTCTGTTGGAAAATATTCTTAGTCCTGGCTCTCCTTTATGCCAGTTCCAACTCACATATATGGGAGTTACTTTGGGTTTAGAGCTGTAATAGGGGCAGGCTGTGTTTCATTAACTTTATGAAGATTATGCTAAGGTGAAAAAGGGTTTGTATGGCTGAAGCTTTTCTCACTGATGAGATTGATTCAACAGTAATTCCTCATATGGATCTGTTTTGGATTTGGCTTCTTCAGTTGGCAGCACAATTAGTTCTGTGGCATCTGGAAAATGGCTGTGCATCAAACATTACCATTATAAGAATACTTATTACAGTATATTGTTTATCTGTAGCAATGCCCATCCTTTAGTGGGGCTTTCCAAAATGTAAATATATTTATTTACTCTGAAGTAATCACAAACTAAATAATCAGTAACTTACCAAAATTTAGAAATTAACCATTATTGCCAACTAGATCCATGGAGAATATTTGATGGCATGGCTCAGAGTACATCAATTAAGAATTGCTGATAAGAATCCAACACAGTAAGTAACAAATTAATGGAAGGGCAAGCAGTGGAGCTTCTTGCAATATTTCAGTGTTCTAAAGCTCCACTTCTAAATTAGGAGAGTGTGCCTTACCAGACTTTCAGCTTGTTACTGAGCCAAAAATGAATGTTGCCCATTAAACACTATGGGACAGTGTCAGCTTTGTGAGGAAACCATGTGATGAACTGTGCAGGAGAAAGTAACATTTTCTTTGGCAATTAAAAAATAGGTATCTGTTTGAACCTGTGCGGAAGCTGAAGTGTGAGGAAAGCAAAGGGAAACTGGTCAAAAGTAAAGGAGCATAAAGGGAGCTCAGCCTCAGTGAAAATGGGGTGAGGACTTCAATGCCTGGTTTCTATGCCACAATAGTTAATAATTTTGCATCATATTTTTCTAAAAACTGATCAGTGTTCTGAATTGTAATAAACAAACTCACAAAGAAAATGGAGCTGAAGAATTCTGTTACTTCACCAATATTCTGCAGTATACAATTTTCAGCACTATGTAAAACACATCTTCTGTTGTATTTGGTTTAGTGTTGTGTCAGATATTTCTGTGAATGAATGTGCGTTCTCTTCCCCTTAAGACTTCTGTTGACTGGCAGAAACCATCTGTTTAGATGTTTTTATGCCTGTTTAATTGATAATCAAGACTGAATCCTGTTGTTTAGAAAATCTGACTTTCCCTCATTAAATGCAGAAGTGTATAGTAAAGACTGAAACACGTTCCTGACCTGTAATAGAACTGGCAACCTTTACCTTCTGCTAGTATCTGTAAGTACATCCTCTTTAATCATGGTCTAATTGAGGTTTTGGTATTAGAAGAGAAGAGGAGACTGTTAGAGCCTGAAGGGACAGTTTGTCTTACAATACTAAGAAAAATTCCAGGGCTTCCTAGCACACAGAGTAAAATGAGTTATGTTCACCTGCCAGGAAGGGAAATTCAGCAATTCTGATAGACTTTGCAGTTCAAGTCATGAAACAAGATCCCAGTGATGAGTATGGCTTAAGACTGATGAATGATTTATGAATGACTTTTGCTTTTTAGCTTCTGGAGGAATCTTCTTTTCAAGACTTTTCTTATGCTCTGCCCACCACCTTTCTTTAAAGGGAAATTTGCAAGTGTGACGGAATACCTTGATCATTAGAACTGAAGGTTTAGGGAGAAAAAAGAACATCTAAATACTGTAAAAGTAGGAGTTTAATCATGAGAGTTAGCAGGAATGTGCCTAAGGCTTTTTTCATTCCCCCCTCTCCCCCTCCCCCTGCCACTGCATATCTCTAAAGGGTGTGTATAGCAGAAAACTTACTGCTGTCTCACATATGCACTCTGGTCTTGTCATCTCCCCATCCTGCTCCAGGTCTAACTGATTATATCAGTTGTGCTTTCTGCTGGATGAGAATACCACTCTCCAAATCTTGTTCATGAGTATGTTAGGCAGTAATCAAATTCAGAATGAAAAGTAGGGGCAAGACAAGTTTTCATTCTGCAGTGGACATGCCCCAGGAGTTGTAGATTGTAAGGCTTCAGGAATTTGAACACACCAGTGGCTGGTCACAGCTGTCTATTGGTGTCGTTCTATTAAAGCAGTAACTTTCCATGTATCCCACAGACTGACAGTTTTTTGTTGATGGCTTTTGCAGGTAGCCTTCTCTCTGCCACAAAAGGTAACTAAAACCATATAAAAGGCCACAAAGTTATAAGGGAGCCTGTGTCTACCCTGAAAAAGTAGTAGAAATCTGAAAAGAGGGGAATAGGAGGGTAGGCAGTTGAATAAAGTTGACCAAGGAAATTGCCAAGTAGTTAAAACAGGGATCTGTGATCTAGTTCATGATCAGTGCAGTTGTCCTGGAACTATATCAGTACACAGAAGTGTACATGAGAAAATCCTTGCAACTGTAAGCAAAATTCAAATGATTCCCTGTGTTACTTTGTTTGAGATAAGGGGTTCCTTGTACCTGCATACAAGCTACGTGTCAGGTTTCACTCTCCCAGACTGGGAGCTGTGATAAGTAATCACACAGCTTCTTTCTAGTTGCTCTGTTGCAATCACTAAGGTTTAGATTGCAGCTGAGCATTATCCACTCAAGGCTTAATGTTGAAAGACAGGTATTTCCAACCTCTGCAGCATAAGTACCAGCATTCCTGTTTGAAATGGATTATGTTTGTGCGTGTAAGAATTTTATTTATGGCTGTTGTCTGAAGTGTTGCATCTTATGCTCTGTCTTCACAAATGTGGTATGTGTGTTTGTTTCAGGGCTGAGGCATATATTTGTAAGGGTGAGAATGGTTTTGGTTGTCTATGAACAATCTGCATGTGGCTTGGTTATATGGAAATTTCACAAAGTACAGCCAAGATTTTAATTTATAGTGTAGTTGCACTCTGCCAAATGAGTGATTCTGCCCTCAGAGTGACTCTGTAGTTCAGATTAGGTGGGGAAAAAAGGCCTTAGTGCAGAGTAAGAAAGGCTCGGTGAGAATTAAGGTAGAATAGCTATAACTTGCTCCTTCCCCAAGTAGACAAATTTACTCTTTAGCCATCAGGCAAACACAGACTCTCTTTCCTTGGATTCCTCCTTATATTACAAACCCTTTGCAAATATTGCCTTTGGCTTTTAGTGCAACATTTCATAGTCTTAGAATTTTTTTTCCATAATGTAAATGGATGCTTTCTTGTAGCTTAAGTGGAACCAGTCATGACCCTGTCTTGTGGCTTGCTTTGTATAGGGAATTTGGTAGGAGACCTTTTCCGCATTGTGGTTTCTTTCTTTAGTATTGGATTTTATTATTTTATTTTATTTTATTTTATTTTATTTTATTTTATTTTATTTTATTTTATTTTATTCTAAATTAGTGAGCATGGAGCAGAATATGTTCTCTTGCAACCCTGCTAGACTTGATGAGCAGTTTTTCTAGTTAATCCTCAAAGCTCTAGTGCCACTTTCCCCCTTCCCCCACCTTCATGATTTCAGTCCCAGTTCAGCCCACTGCATAACAAAAAGAAGCTGGAAGGATGTTGTAAGTTATATTGGCATGTGTGCTCCCTTGAGAGATAATGTGCTGCTTCATCCAAGTCCCAGGGTGCCCTGACACCCATCTGCTAGGGAACTCCTCATCTGCCTAATGTGGGATTAGATGCTGTATGAAGCACTTGCTTTTTTCCCCCTTTTTAATACATTTTCTGAATACCAAATATCCCTTTCTACACCCACATAGCTTACCTCTTTCATGTTGTTTTATAATAAGTATCCGTTATTAGCATAATAACTGCTCAAAGTGACATCTTACATTGTATTGTCAAAGATCCATGTATTAATATTTCCATAGTTCTGATGTTATGATACACTGTAGTACTGTAATTTTACCAGAGATTATTATTTTTATGTCAAAGATCTGCCTATTCCATTTACATACCATACAGTGACACCAAAGCTACTGATAGTGGGCTGTTGTGAAGGTTCTGTAAAGCAACATGTCAAAAAAAGTATGTACAAGCATACCAAGCCTCAGAATGCTTTGATTGCTTCCTGAATTGCTTGGAAAAGGAGAATGAGGAAATTCGTTCATGCAATGTTCCCCTGTTGCGTATATATTTGTTTATCCTAAAATTGTTTAGGCCTGTTTCATATCCTTTCTTCTAAGCAATGTGAGTTGGCAAAGGCCAGCACGCCACTCTTAACTCTCCTTTATTACTTATCGAAAAGGCTTTGTGCAAAGATTAACTGTGTTTGCTCTCTATTTGCTATTATTGTGCCTCCCTCCACCCCCCCTACTGTTCAGTAAGTACCCCAAGCAGTTTTGATAAGATGATGGAAAGGTTGTCTAGTTTCATTGTTGCTCCTCTCAGAATCTCTTGTATCCTCTGGCGAAATGTTATCTTGTACTTTGTTACAGTAATAGTCCTCAGTGATTCAAAACAGGTATTCTTTTGTCTCCTGCCCTAACAATGCACGTAGGGGAGACCGTTTGTTCTCTTTCACCAGCTCTGCTGCTGCTAACAAAAGCCACGCCGGATCAGAAGAACAGCTGTCTTTACACCCAGTATCAATAGATCGCCCTCCTCCTCCTGCGTGGTGATAAGAAAGGGGGAGGGGGGCTGCGAATGAACAAAATCATCTTGACTCTTTCTTTACTCTGTAGGCTACAGCCTTCTTTTTCCCCTCTCTGCTGCCAGGCATGTTTCAGTGAATGGTTAGAGAAGATAACAGTGGTACTCTCACATCCACATGCGGTTTCAAGGCATCCTTCTTGAGCTACCCCAGCTCTAAGGCAGAGACTGTAAAAGAATTTTAAAACTATTCACTTGAGGTGATGATTTTGTTTGACAATAGAATACTTAGAAAGTTTGCATGGGTAGAACTGCTAAATCCATACTCTGTTGACATGTAACATTTTGAACCTAAGAAAAGTATTTCAGCAAGCCACTCCTCTTTTTACCATTAACTACTTCTTAAAAATTATCTGACTGTATATATTTACAAGATATAACGAATGCTGAATCACTGAATAATGCTGGTTTAGCCCTCTTTGGCTCTTTTGAGGTGGCAGGGAGTGGGTGAGTTAGAGTGGAGTTTGTTCTGTGTTTTAGGGGTTTGGGGTTCTTTTTTATTGTTTGTTTTGTGTTTGGTTTGTTTGGTTTTGTTTTCCCTGGGAAACCTGCAAGAAAGCATTTTACAGATATCATTTGTGGGTAACAAATTATCTCATCCTGAAGGAAACCCATTTCATCTTGAGGTTTTCTAAAGAAAACCAAAGGTTTGAAGTCACAGATGTGAAAGGGAGAGAAAAAAGAATGAAACAGTGCTTTTTGAAACCCCACCACTGGAAATCCCAGAGACCTGGTTTGGGTTGTGCTTGGCATTGACTCAGATCTTCACTTTGTGCAAAACCGTCTCTCACCCTGCTTTGGGAAGGCTCTCGCTACAGAGCTACAGGTTCTCCTGGGATGCTCTGTTATCCTGAAGCATTTTGATCATGAAAACAATAATGCTAATGGTCATTAAGCCAGAAGGAGAGTGAGAGTGACATGCGAGGTTTTTCATTTTGGTTACCATGACTGTTCTGTATAAAGTGATGCAAGCCCAGATAGAAATACTGAAGGAAAATCTACTTCAGTATAGCTTTCAACCTAATGACTGGGTCTGTCTTCTCAGAAATGAAAGCCCCTCCCTACCTAAGAATTTAAATGGTAATGTTCCTTCCCTACATAAGAGCTTAAAATGAGAACTCTGTTTGTTTCGAGTACTAACATCCCATAAACATGTGATTTGCATTGTAGAAATAACTTATGAAGAGTGTATTCCAAGGTCTTTCAATATCTGAGTGGATGTTGTTTTTTCTACTGAGCCATAATTATTTATCAAATAATACCTGAGTTCCTCATGAGCAATATTAAGATCACAGTGAATCCAAAAGGCATGTCCTCATCCCCTAAGCAGACTTTGATCCAGTCCTGATTGCAGTCTTTGCTGAGAGAAAAAAATTTGAAATGGCATTTTTGTGCACTGCAGCACCCACATAGGACTTTGCTTTTCCATTCTCTGATCCTCCAGGTATTGCAGGTTCTCTGTTTAAGGACTACAAGATTCAAAGAAATGAAACCCTAAATGAAAGAGAGGAGAATCAGTACATTCTGCAGTTATTGGAATGTGTTTAGAGCTTGTTCAGTTAAATTATTTATGGCTTTAGATATTTTGGCATGTTTTCCGTCTGTATGGTGTTAATAATTTCAAAGGGTCAATGAAAAATACAATATTTTCTGTAGTTGTTTCCATTTGACTAATGAGACTTCTTGTGGTATTTAGCTATGCAACAGCACACTGCAAGATAGAAAGAGACCATGTTCATGAAGATCTGGAGGGACCTCCCAAACAGGCAGTTTCTCTAATATGCCTATTGGTCCTTTGGTTTTTCTGATGTGCATTTAGGATGAAAATTATAACTTCTGTACATCTGCAGTAACTCTAGCAAACTGCCCTGTTGGGAGTGGCTTGTTCCACAGAATTAAAATGTAAATGAGCTCATTTATTTCTAATAAAATAGGTGTTGTGTTCCATAATTTTTCACAGTACCTGACTAAACTCTTTCTTACACAGATACTTAACTGATTTCTGCAGGAAGTTTGCTGGAACATCATGGACAAGGACCATGCATAGAGATGTTCTTGTCCTAACTTAGCTGCTGGTGAATACTGACTCACCAATTAACTTCAAAGACAAACAAACAAACACCTTCATATTTTGTTTCCCTGCTCAATAATACATTCAAAGGGATAGGCTGGACCAGTGGTTGGTAGGCTAGGACTGTGATACTGATGCTGGTTATATTTATTAAGGTGACATTATGGTGTAACACAGTCAATTTATGTTTTGCCTTTAACATTCTAAAGTGACTGGAAACAGTAGGTTACTGTGTTCTGTTGATGTAAATCAGAGTGGCTTTGGGGAAAACTGCTTCCCTCTTTCTCATCAGTGTAGGTAACCAATTTATTTGTTTGGGATTCTGGACTTGGAATTGATTTTGTTTATGTGCTTTAAGCTCCTGTGAGGCAGTGACAAATATTGGGCAGTGACAAACTGATGTCTCAGTAACTCTGCCGATCTCATTATCTGAAGTCATTGCATCATGTGACCTCTCAGTTTCCAAATCTTAAATGTTGCTACCTGTTCTAAGACAGTCTCTTAAGAGCAGCTCTGAAAGGAGCCTGAATTGTTTCAAAGTGAAGCTCTGTAAGAGTTTGAGGAAGGGAGGACATACTAGTTCACTTTTCCCCTAAATGTTTCTGTGCCCATCTTCAATATACTAGCTAAAATGAGAAAGAAGCAAAGAGGCTCTGCAAACTCTTTCCAGCAAGCTTTGGGACACACTCTATTTGGTGTGCTTCTGAAGACTGTACCAGAACAAGCTAAAAAGCTGTTGAGACTGGCTTGTCCCAGGTTTACTGAAAAATACAGTTTAATGAGAATTTTTGCTTTAATAATAAATAAGGTTCTTCTCCCTGAGTCACAGACTAATCAAGTGGCATTTCTAATAGTACTGCTCCATTGGGCTTCTGATTAGTAGGAGACTCAGTTAATGTGAAAGGGTACACTGCACCTTCAGGTACGGAACTGCTGTGAAGTACAGAAGTAGTACCTCTGTTTTTTGGTGGTGTTAATCACCTGTGCTTCCAGGCCATTTGTGCATGGATTAATGCAGCAAGAGCCAGGGTAGAATTGGATCATGGAAATACTTAGGCCTGATTATGTATTTACTAATTCATGCCTTTATTGACCGTCACTGGACTTGATTACACCTACAGGTAGGTAGGATCAGAAGCTAAACTTGCTGGGGGACTGCGTTTGGGGTAGAGGGAAGAAATCTTGTGTGGAACAGTAAAAGCAAAATGGAGCTAAGTTTTCTTCTTGAGTTTATTGCTTAGAAAAAGTGAGTAATGTTGAAAGCTACCCCTAGTGATTTACTGCTGTCTGCACCCCTCTTGCCCCCCTGGAAGCATCAGAATTGTCACAGCCAGCTCCCAGCTGGTCGTTGGGTTGCAACTCTGGAACGACACTGTTAGAGATCTTTTTGCTAATGTTTAACACATTGGTTTTATAGCTAATGTTTAATACGTCATTAAAGAAATTTTATTTTAGGAAAAAAATACTATGGCAGAGAGGCTGTAAAACCAGATCTTTTCGACTGTTTTTCCAGAATTTTTCCTTTCTGATTAGCTCCTTATGATTCTTATGCAAAACTTGGGGGTAAAATAACCCCAACAGTTAATGCACTGCCTCCTCCCTCATAGTTTAGATACTTTCCCCTACCCCCTGCCCCTCCCCAGTATTTTATTCACCATCTGCTCAGAGTGATTTTGGCCCTACCCTGCTGGAAGGTAGTCTGGAGGAAGCCTAAGCAGGATGGCTAGCAACACTTTTGCTAATGCTTGCTCATACCTGATGTCTTGGTTTGAGGGGAAAGGACCAGGAGGTTCACTCACAAGAGGGGGAGGGGACCTCCTCCTCGAATAATCACGC
>JAWWEV010000083.1:39062105-39095856 GCA_035583235.1 Hafferia zeledoni
ACTCTCTTTGTTAACTACTGGCATGGGCAGTTAATGGCAGGGGAGAGAATTCACATAATAATTCCAAACTACAACATGCTGAAGGTGTCCTAAGCAGGAAGAAGATAAGTTGTTTGATGCCACACATAACACAAAGCTTGGAGTATTGAAGGAGTGGGTATGTTTCAGGTCAACATGAGTTCAGGAAGTGAAGTCTAAGTAGCTGCTGGAATGACACAATTTATCATTGTGTGAAAGAAGATTTTGGTTGCTAGACCAGTTTGTGTATGATCTATGTGCCTTTTGAAATCACAGTGCTTTATTTATCATAGCAGAATAGAGGTTTAGATATAAACTTAAGTATTTTTTTAAACACAGCAAGAATTTGGTAGTGGCCAGATATTATGATAACATTATCTTGAAGTGTGAAGGTGTGGAAACACTGTAAAAAAAGGTGAAATATCTGAGACTAAAGTAATGCCTTTGTGTAATTCTTACGTGTGACAATTTCCTTGTGATGCTGAAGTGGGGTGGAACCATATGGCATTCTTTCCATGAGACAAGACTTTTTTTAAGCTAGTGTGAATTATCCTGCATTTGCCATAAGCCAGAGGAAAACATGCACACACATGGCTGGTTGATGCAAATCAACAGATGTGCAACAACTCTTTGTACGTCTAAGCCCTCACTACAGTCACATGTCATATCACTGGCTACTGGAAATGGGCTATTATACAGGGCTTTGATTAAAACAGTTAAAGACTATAATTCATTGAATGTACAAAAATACAGTCAGTGCACTTCAAGACTAGGTGAGCCTTTTGACAAATAGAGCTATCTATGTAATTCCACATCTGCAAAGAAAAAAAAAAAAGAGGAAAGTACAGCTATTAACAGTAGACTCTAGGCTTCTTTTCTGATAATGGTTTGTGCCAGGTGAAGTCATCACAAGGTAAAATTGAAGCACTTTCAATATCTCATAGAAATTTCAATACTGCAGAGAAATTAAAGTTAGAGGTGGTAGGGGGTGTGATTGATTAACATAGCAGAATAAAGGAGGTTTTAAACATATAGTATAGTTAACAGAAAAGCACATGAACAGTGACAGAAAAGGAGTGGTGCAGGGCAGAAGGTGGGAGTTAGAGCTGTATGGCTGCAGAGACAGTTGTTCATGAAGAAAAGGTAGAGGAGAATGCCATTGGCAGTGGTTCTGGGGCTTGGTCTTGTTTTTAAAATGCACTTTCAAAATAAACTCTTAGCAGTCCCACAGGATTATCTTATTGCTGTCATTTGTATGCAGTATTCAGCTGCAGCTTTCCATACATGCTGGAACTGTGAGCTGGGACTGGGGGTGGCACACAAGAGATTCCTGCAGCATTCAGAAGGAGAGGAGACTAGAAGCCTGAGTGACTGCTGTAGCTGAGGAGAAGGAAAATGTATCAATACGTTTGGGAAGTATTCCAAATGGGAAAAAAAAATTTTCCTCTGTATCAGTATCTACCTTATATCTAAACAGATCTGACTTAAAGGCTTGGGCTGGAAGAGGGGAGAGGGTATAGTGATCTGTAACTGAGGGTGTTTCTTTGAGAAATATCTGGAAATCTTAGGGGGTATGCCACGTTTATTTAGGAAAAAAAGACATGAGTAATGTGGGAGGAACCCAGCAACACAGAATATTTTTCAAAAAGTCTGTAATTTTGATCCTGAATGCCTGCCCTGAAATCCTACCTAGAGCAGTATTTTATATTGGATAATGAAGTGTGTCAAAGTTTTTTGGGGAGAAAAGATATTCTTACGCTACTATAAAAGGTAAATCAGTAAAACTACACGATATAGCAGAATTTCTAAGTTAAATCAATAACACTACACACTAAAGTAATGCTTTGTAAGCTAAAACTGCTCTACACATCATACTAATCCTTTGAGAGTGTAGAGAGTTTAGGAGATTGGTTATACCATCTGCAATATCAGTAAAATACAGTATTAGGTTACACATGCCTACTAAGGCAGGCATCAGTAAATAAGTATGTGATATTAAAAATTTGATACTTCTAAGTCATTCTTTGATGGCAGAATGTGTGTATCGGTATGTTGCATTTACCTTTCTGTGTATGTGATCTGAGTGAAAATCAGTCCTTTTGTAGAGTTAACAGGCTACTTTAAGCATTTACTGCTGTGTGGATGAACCTTAAGATTAACGCTGTAATAGGAACAGGAGTTGGAGGGCTGACATTAGTTTTCAGAGGTCTCTGGGGTGACTTATCTGCAGCTAGAGAGGCTGCATTTGCCATTAATTTTTAAATGGTGAATGAGCTGGGCTGAATCCACTCGCTGCTCCCTGCTGCACTATGTCCCAGGGAAGCAACGTGTGCTGCAGGAGGTGCAGTCTTGGACAGGCTGGCAGAGCCTGACTGCTCTCTTCCCACCGTGTTCATGTCCTTGAAAGGGTAGATTTGGGTTTCCACTGGTTACCTTGGGGAAATCTGGAGGGTCTGTGTAATGAATAAGTGCACCCTTTAACTGTGATGTTGACCAGTCTCTGGAATAGTCTCCCGGAAAGAGAAAATAACAGCTACTTCTGTGCTTTAAGGTTGCAATAGGCAGAGCTCTGCTGGAGAGGGTAGGATCAGAATAGTACCAGTACCTATTTTATTCAAGTTTTATTTTCTGTTTTAGCCTTTATTGCTTAGGAACAATTCTGTACTTCTGTTGCAGTAAATGACCATGCGGGGCCTGAGCAGACACCATTCTATCCACAGCACTGCACGGCAAGGACCATCCAGCCCTGTCAGGGTTGGTGTGTTCCATGGGTCCATACTTTACATGGTGGAGGCCCTGCTCCTAAAGAAGCTGCATGTTGTAGCACAGCATTTGCCCAATGTGTTGTCCTGGTGATCCTGGAGTTCTGCTTGGCTGAGGTTGGATCGCTGCCTGAAACTTGCAGTTCTTTTGGTTCTGTACTACACCATAGTCACTGTGCTTGTTTTGCTGAGTCAGGCTAGCCAGCTTTATCCAAATCATTGGAATTAAAATTCTACTAGTGAGTTTTTGTTCTTAAAGTGTATGCACACAGTAAGAATTGCCTCCTTTATTATTCTCAGTGCTACTCACCAACTCTAGTCCCTGAAGGGTTATTGACATTATATTTGAGCCAATTATTTTTATTTAGAAAAATTATACTTATTTATCTAGCTTAATATTAAGTAACCAGGGTTGGTGTTTTTCTCTAGCCTACATTTGCTGAGCTAGACCTGGGAACATATGCATCACATCCCTTTTCATTTGGTGGGCCTCAGAGTCTAAATTGGGACTTCTGAACTGCTCTGGAACACTGGGAAATCATATGTGCCATTGCATTGTTTGAGTGACATTCAGAACCAGAGGGTTTGTGTAAACATGGAATATGCACCATTGTTCAACCTATGCATGTGTACAAGAAGGCTGAGAATGGAAGAGAAGAGCTACAGCTTTTCTAAAAAAAAGAAAGAACAAAGAAAAAAGTCTTTCCAGATGTACTCTATGGAAAAAAAATCTCCAGAACTGGTTTCTTCTGCTGCATACCTTGGTTTAGTGGTCCTGGAACATGGGACACTTGCAGCCTATAGCTGGGTCTGGAACAAGCCCTTCTGTTAGCAGTTCACTGTGGTTCAAGAAAGCACAGTGAGAAAAGCTCTCTTCAAAGGCAAGGGACACATTCCCCACAGAGGGGGTAACTCCTGTGCCTGGGGAGAAGCTGTTCCAGAGTGTAGATAATGTCTGCTGTCATTTTAAGAAGATACAAGCTTGGTGTGTGAAGGATAAGAGTTGTTTTAAAGAAGGATTGAACGGTAGTGGAGATTTCTGAGCTTCAGAATGTTTGTGCTTTTGTTATAATCACATCAGTTTTTTTCTAACTGTTTTGGGTTTGTTTGTTTGTTTTGGTTATTTATACCTCTTCCAAAACTTTCAGGGAAATCAGGCTGCCATGGAATAAGAGGCAAAGTTGTTAAGTGGATTAAAAATAATTTCAGTTTAAGAAAAAAAAGTTTAGGGGGAAAGTGGCCAGCTTTTAGAGAAGGGATGACAAGACCAGTGGGGTTGTGCCATGGAGTCTGGTGCTGTTCAGCATAGTCGTGGAAGAAGTGGAGAATGAGACAAAGAAGCCTCCTCATGCTACCAGATCAGGCGGGATATCTGAAGTGAGGATGTACCAGGGGACTGCAAAACAGCCTCACAATAGAGAGCAACTGGAGGATGATCTGGCAGCTGAAATTCAATGTTAATGATTATAAAATAGTGCAGAGCAGGATAAATAATCCTAAATGAAATTACACAGTGATGGAATCTAAATTATCATTTGGAAAGAAACCTTGGTTTATAATAATTGTATAAAAATGTCCACTGAACGTGCAGTAGGAATAAGGAAAAATGAAAAATAGTAGAATTGAATATTAGGACTCATTGGTAAAGGAATTGCGAACAAAAAGAAAGGTCTTTATGCTATGGTATAAATGCATGACACACTTGAATGTTGAATCCTTGCTCCCTCATTTTGAAAAGGATGCAGGAGAAGGGGAGAGGATACCAGAAATGTTGGTAAAAATGTGAAGCAACTCCCATATGGAAAACAACACTTGGGGATCTGTCTAAGCAGGAAGAAAAAAGGTCTGTGAACTCTCCAGTGGCATGGAAATGTCCATTCACTCTCCCATACCATGGGAGTCAAGTGGCCTCAAGTGAACGGTTAGGTGACAGTTTTAAAACTAGCAAAAAGGGCTTCCTAGAGCTGTAAAAATTGCCCTGGGATATTGTAGATGCCAAAAATTCCCATGCCTACACTGGTGTTTGGACATACCTCTTAAAGAAAATTCTCCTGAGGGCTATGTGCACAGAAATGCAGTTCTGGTTCAGGGAATCACCTCACCAGAGATTGCTGGGAACTGGGGATGCCCAGAAGTTGTGAGGCTGGGACAGGGGGAGGAGCTGAGGCTGTTGGCACTTGCCTGAGGAGGAAAAAAGTGTAAGTCATGAGTGTGATAGGACGTTCAGCTTCCTCAGTCTCTGATCCCATCTGGCTCCTCCTGTGTAATTACACCCACCATGTGCCAAGGTATTGTTTAAACACATGAGGAACAAGCTCCAGCTCTTAAAAATCATTTGAGCTTTTGTGGAAGGATTTCAGTGAGTGTCCTTTTCTAGAACAGAGAGGCAGAAGGACTTTAAAAAAAGAAAGGATGAGATGGACAAAACTGAGTACTAGGTAAAGTCCTAATTTGTGAAGATATTTTAATAATTCTGGAGGATCTTTTTGTCTTAATAGCTCTATACATCGTATGTCGGTGCATCACCCACATGTGAATAACAGTGAAGTTGATGTCTGCCAAAAATCTCAAAATTGTGAACATCTTTCTATCCAGGCACTTGCTGTAGCTTTTCAAAGAGACTGAAATGCAGCTGACCTGAATAAAATCTGTGTACTGAAACACCTGATTTTCTTTTCTTTGAGGGTATTGTGATGTGTGCAATGTATATGCTAAATACGTTGCTTTCTAGTTGGCTCTCCACGTAATGTTGGATTGTAACAGACTGCTCTCTGTCACACCTGATGACTAAACCTGTCTCACCCACGCCATGGGAAAGCACTGGTGCATTGAGCCTTCTTAGAATCAAGTTTTAGGTTGTCCTCAGATTTCAAATCACCTGTGCAATTGTTTTAATATGGCCTCTAACTCAAGAGATACAGCACAAATGGATTCCAGGCAACAAATAATCAGATAAGTATTTATTTATTTAACTCAACCTATAGAATTATGCTGGCTATAGTTTTTTTTTGGAATTAGACTTTCATTGGGCAAAAGACCGCTTTTTAAACACTCTTCTCTCTTTTTCAGGCATCTGCACTGAAGCATTCTGGATTTCATTGGGCATGGTAAGGAATTCCCACCTAATTACAGAAAAAACAATCAGTTGAGAGCTGGCTGCTCTGTTTACTTCCTGATATGTTCAAAGTGGAAATAAGCTGAGGAAACGAGATGCATTTGATTTATGTTGTGCATTTTAATGCAGAACAGAGGCACAACTAAAGCAAACATATATTTCAACTGTGTGGGAGACAGCATTAACCACCACAATACCAAGAAATGGGTTGGAATTGGCTGTAAACTGGGGCTGAGGGTCTATCAGAAATTATGGAATGTTTGTCTGCACAATGGAGGGAAACATTTTAAAACAATATAAGCTCCTTTTAAGTGGTCCTAAGTGAGCACAAAGTTGCGTACTTAATACTCCAAATGTTGTCTAGCAGATCCATGGGTAGCACATCCATGGTTACCAGGAGCAGGAAGCAAAAGCCAGGCAGTTGGGGAGGATGTGCTGTACTATGAGGGGAAAAGCTTGCAATATAAACATTGCTGAAATATGAAGTAGTTCAACCTTGTTGAGATGAAGGCTTTAGTCTTGCTGGCATAGTGGTGTCAGGAAGGGTTTTATTATATTTATTCTACTTTATATATTTTTGTCATCATTGCTACACTAGCAATAGTCCTAGTATCTATGAAAATGGATCGGGGGAAAAAAAAGGACAACTTAATTTGCTCACAGAAATGTAAAACTGTACCTGCAAAAGTCTTTTTTGCAAATGTAAATTGTCTATGCATGTATAACTATACCAATATACCATTACAAGAGTCTACAAGGACTTGCTGAGAAGAAATAATCTATCTCAAGCTAAAGACAACAAATAATCCTCAGTATAAATCGACTAATTCATGTAACTGGACATGCTGTATAAAGAGGAAATAACAAATCCAGTGCTGCCAGAAGTTTTTTGGGGGTTGTTTTTTGGTTGTTTTGGTTTGTTTTTTTAACCATTCCTCTCAAAGTGCTGTCATTTTTTTCCCTAAAGTTCAAATTGAGAAAAATCAAGACAGCATCAAGCAGATGTTTTCACCTCCCTGGGCATTTATTATCTCTGGGGGACTAGGTGGTGCTGGTGGGGCTTGAGACAGTGAGTCCCAGAAAGCCTTGCTTGTGGACTTTGAGAAGTACTGCTTTCTTGGGCAGTGCGAGGGAGTGTCTCTTTGAAGACTCCCTCCCACATCTGTATACTGGGCTTGAAGCCAAGCCTCTCTTCTGTAAAGAAATCTTGCTAAAATTTCTCATTTCATGCCCCTTTATGGAGAGAGAGGGAGTGTGAGGGGTAGAGGGAAGGAGGTATGTGCCAAGTGTATTGAGAGGGCATAGCCAAGTAGACTCTTGATTTTGTGTATTTGGGGACAGTGGGGTGACAAGGAAGGAGAAGACTTTATATTAATTATTGCCATATTTTCCAACTCTTCCTCCCACCTCAAAAGTAATAAATTCTCCTCCTTCTTCTCTCTGAAACACATCTATTTTTTAGACAAATGTTCATGTATGAGTTCTTTGAACTAGCAGAGACACTTGAAATAAATGCACTTATAAATGTGCCTCCTGCCTGCCTCTGTCTAGTCTGCATATGGACACTTAAAAGAGTTAAGAATATGTTTTCTTCATCTCAGAAATATGCTAAGTTCACAGTGGTAGCACCTGAAGTAGCTTTATTCTTCCATCCCCCTTAGAGTACAGTGGAATTGCTAGTGTATTATTTGATAAACAATCACCAATTAGTTGTTCCAATCCTCACTAATTCAGCAACTGCTCTCCAGGGCCTCCAGGCAGCTTGTATGCCAGTTCATGTGCTCGCCCCAGGTAGCTCTGAACTGAAGGAGTTTTCTTAATTGTTTTGCTGTTGTGTCTGTTTAAAAGGTTTTACTGCTCCTCTTGATGAGCTGGATGGTGTATTACAAATGAATATTCGCTGTCTTACCTTTCCCCAGTGTGCTGTTAAGGACATGAGTAACATAAACCATAATGCTTTGTCCTTCTGGTACCTCTGCACAGGTGGGCAGTAAAACCCATTTTGTGCACCACATGGAGGGCGGTCTTGCTGTATGGAGTGACAGGTGTGATGCTCCTTCACTTCCATGATCTTTTATAGGTTTGGGTACAGATAGGTGTCTTCATGGATAGCCCTGCTGTCCCTGCCATTCACCTAAGTCACATTAAAATCAGATATCTTTCATTTGCTGATTACAAGAAGATGAATTAGTCACCCTTGATGTTAATTATTCTTGCAAATTCTATTGAGCAACAAGCTGTAGATGGGAGAAATGTCTCTCTGCTGACATTTGTTCTTTATTCTTTTGTCTTACAGGTGCCTGTTACTGATTACAAAATTGGCTGCTGATGCAACTTCCAAATGAGGCAGCAGACCTATGGTTGTGGATCCTTTGCACATATGAATGTTACCGTGTATGTCTGTTTGACTGTGGTAGGATATTTAATGTATCATAGAAACAAGTTTTGTACCTCCAGACTGTGTCACTCTCACCATAGATCCTTTCTTTCAAACATATTTTCTGTCATTTGAGCCTTAAAGAAAAAAAAAAAAAGAAAAAAAAGAAACCTTGAAAATTGTAACTTTCTACGAAAAATATACACTATTGTCATCTTCTGTGGAAAAGGGGTACTTTCCTGTATCCACTGTTGGTTTTAGTGAAATACGGTGTACTACAGCATACTGAGTAACTGCATAGTTAAATGCCAGTGTGAACCCAGAAATCCTCAGTAGAGGAAAAATTAAATATTTATATTTTCTCTAAAAGCTTCCCTGTAAAATTCTTGTAAAGATTTTCTTTATGAGACAACACAAAACAAGCAGATTAGTGCCTCTTCACTTCTCAGCCTGGTGGCAATCTGGTTGAGACTTTTGGCCAAGTGCTCTGAGGATATTGTAAGTCTCCACAAAGATGAAGCCCACATTGTTAAACAGGCATATGCCCCATCTGTGATGAGCGGGAGACTTGAGTATTTGACATTTCAATTTTCAGTGACACCCCTCTATCAGTACCACCAAAGAAACTGTGGACAACTGATGAGACCCTTCTCTGACCACAAGGTCTGGGCAGAAAGTTGGGCAAAGCTGTTCAGCTAAAGTAATTGCTTGTTGTCTTTCCTTTCCTTTCATGTGCAGTGACATCCTGCCTTTTGAAATATATGTCATTGTTTTTCACATTACACTGTCTGTGCTTCACCATTTTCATTCTGATTTGTATAATTTTTTAAAAATAAAACTCTTGATGTTCAAGCATATCTGCTTTCTTTCAATGCTTCAAATGGGTTCTTTGGCCTACACTTACATAATCTTCTGGACTTGTATTAAAGATTGTTGAGAAAAGCTTGTACCACAGCATAGTATTCACAGTATGGTGCATCATCTTGAAACCAGACTAAATAGCAAGACATTTTTCACAAGGAGGTGAGGTTATATTTGCTGCTGATAAGTTCTTGGCTGTTCAGTTTTAACACTGGATGTCTGGGTTTCTTTTTCTGGAGTGCCTGTTTACTCTTGTATATTTTTATAGAGTGAAAGGGTGGTGGGGAGAATGAGGGTGTTATGTGCAGTAAAGTTATAAATAACTTGGCTCTCAGGTTATATGCATTATATCTACTTGCCTGAATGTGTAAAGTTAAACAAAAAAAGTCTTAAAAAAGATGAAAAAAACCCAAACAAAACAGAACAATGCCATGGCTAAGAGGTCTAAAGGCAATGCTACAGAATGTATTTATTGAGGAGTATTACCTACCTAGCTAATAAGCCAGACAGAAAATTGCTTACTCCTCCCACAACCTCAAACAGATCAAACAGAATATTAAAACCACAAAGATGCTGATGTAAGGGAGAAGGAGGGTTACTCAGCACCCATCATGCTAAACTGACAGGCAGGTGGGGAGCATGCTGTGAGCAGAGCTATATTCCCACCCCAGAGACGGTGACTTTAGGGTGGATGACATGATGAAATGCAGCTGTCATGGAGAAGGGGAAACAAACATATTGGTTTGTTGTTGTTCTTGTGTTTTTGCTCTGTGTGTTGTATACTTTGGGGCAAATAAACAAGTGCCTACTTTTGGACTGAGTTTCAATGAATGTGGTTCAATAATGAGACACTTGGATAATGTTGTAAACTCCTGAACAAACAACGTGTAGGACAGGGATCCAGGGGAGAGTGGCTGCAGTTTCTTCACACTGACCTGTGTGCATGCTCACGTGGGACAAAGATGGCAAGGTCTCAGTCTTGCAGCTGCTGAAACTGGAAAGGAGGCAGACTCCAATTTCAGGCAAGGCACGACTGAGCCCCGAAGAAGCAATGCTATCATTGTGAGGGCTGTCTGAAAGATTTCAGAATATGTCTATTCCTGTGAGTTTTTCAGTGCTGGAATTTAATTTCTAAAGTGTAATAACACCGGCACATCCTTGTAATTTTATTGCATTTTTTATTACAGCTATCATTTACAATAACCCTGCTGTCATATTGGCCTCTGGTATGGTTTCAGTAGTCTCCATTTCTCCATCTAAGATCATGAAAGTGAAGTTGGACCATTTCATACACACCAGGTTTTCTTTCTTTTTCTCTTTCCTTTTTCCAAAATGCTGGTTGAGTGTTCTAGGTCAGCAGGTAGGACCAGTTTATCACTGTGTGTGGGATGACCAAAGCTATGTATTCTACCCCCTCTATTCATTTCCCAAGAACAATGGACCATTTGCAGCAGCTGCCCAGGGCACATCTGACTCCTCAGGGTATGAGCTGGGTGTGAAAGAAGCCTGTGAGATAAGAGCTGTGATAACTCCTCTCCAGGGAGCCGTTAGCACCTTCACACCCAGCCTGAGAGTGCTAATGGACCAGCAACAATTCCAAAATACCCCATGACTCACAGAGTCAGATCACCCATTGGGTAACTCCCCGCCCTGGGGGAGGTACTGAGTGCTCCCACCTGGACCTGAGGGTACATAATCTGGGAGTTTGAAGACCTCAGAATAACCACTCATTGGATTGAGAGGAAGACCAGAACCTCAACAGGAGGAGACCACCATTTTCAACCAGACTGTGACCACCACTCTTCACCAAACTGCAACCGTCACCCAACAGGTTTTTCACTTCCTTTTAGTTTGGACTTGGGGGAACCACGTGGGGTTAAGCACAGGGGCTAACAAACCCCTTTGTGTTTGTGCACCAGAGTGCTGGGTCATACTTCTGGGTTTTGTGGGTTAAAACTGATTTCTCTTTGTGCCATTGCATTTATTGTAATATTGTTATTAAATTGTAACTCTGACTTATAATCTCTTTTGTGTTGAGTTACTTTCTCCTGCTGGTTTATCTTTAAACCAGCACATTGAGTCAGTGGGATTCTCTGACTTGTTCTTTCCTAGTGTTGTTCCACAAGGTTACACAGTATCCAGCTGACCTTTTGTTAGAAGAGAAGGATTAAAAAAACCTTCTTGACAGAGCTGCCTCCTTGATGCAGCAGAGATTGTGGAAGACATTGTGTCCTGCTCATTTTTTTCTGTCCTCCCTGGATTGCTGATTTGCATCTTATATAAAAATCTTGAATTCCTGCATGGCAGATGACCCTTTGAAGCTGGGAATTCAAATTCTGGAGGGCTTTGAGGCAAGAGGAGCCCTTGGAGGGTTTCTAGAATAGCAAGGCATGTTCTGGTTCCCAGAAATAACACAGAAACAGTAGTGAATCTGCATGGGTACATGGCAGATCTGCAAAGGAGAACAGTGCAATATTGAAGATAACAAAGCCCTGTGAGAAGAATGGTTTGGTTAATGGCTGTGACTCAAGCACGCACTGCAGAGTGCTCCAGCTGCAAACCTCTGCTAGAGCGATTGGTCCCATATGCCAGAGGACTTTGATTTGTGCCTGGGTTTAGCAGCGATCTGAGGCTTACTTGTCTTCTATAAATTTTGCTGGAAACAGACCTTCGGCTGCGAGTCACTTACAGGCATAGTTAGTTAATTCAGTGATATATTTAAGTAACACTTTACATCTGGACTTGGCAACTGACTTGAAGTTCTCATTTAAAAACCATAGGAAAGTACCAGAGAGGCATGGTGTAGTCCACCAACTACTTTGGGTTTTTTTGCAATGAGAGCCAATGTTTCAGTGATCTTCTAGCCCAGAGAATGTATTAGAAAAGTCATGAGTAATTGGAAACAAAATGCTGTGAGTGACAGAACTCTGGACAAAACATTTCAGAAACTCCAGTGTTGTGGAGTAACCGGCAAAATATTGTCATGGCTAAAAGCTGGGGAGGAGAGGAAAAGCAGAGGGTTAGGCTAATCTGATAGAGTAGGAAAGGACAAAGTTGGGCTTTGGGTATCTGCAAATCTGTTGTTAATCCATTGCAAGAGGCCTGGACACATCATGTTACAAAGTCAGTAGGGAAAATACTTACATGGTCTGCTCAGGAGGAGTAAGAACTTTTAATGCTAAAGTTTTCCACCAACTGAGCAGAATGGTGCTAGACAAAAATCAGTGGTCAATAAAGAAAATAAGACTGAGTGTGAACAGTCAGTCCTGACAGATCCAGAAGAGACAAGTATGAGAGGTCACTGGGGACACTTCCTCAAATTACCACCACAGTTAAACCCCAACTATGATATTAGGTTACACGTCATTCAAGATTCCTAGGAAATTCAGCAAATGAAGGGTATTGTACAGCCTTTTGTATAAAGCTGTGCCTGTGGTCTCAGCTAGAACACAGTGCATAGTTTTGAACTCCAGAGCTCAAAAAGCATGTGACTTAAGTAAGGGGATTACAAAAAGGGTGACAAGAACATTCAAGAGCCTGGGAAAACTACCAGAAAAGGGACCAAAATTTAGCCTTGGGAGATAGAGAAGAGAAGAAATGATACAACTATGGAGGATACTGCTTATACTGGAGATCAGAGGTCAGGACCTTAGTTTCTTCTTATCCCATAGCATAGACCCACAGGGGTTAGGGATGAAACCTCACAGTGGTTCAAAAAGACACTCATTATGGCTAATTTGGGAGGTGATGTTAACATAAGTTCAGTTTTCATGTCATAAATTCAACTTTAAGTTTTTAAAAGGGGTGAAGGATAGATGACAGCTGCAGTCCTCCAAAAGCCTAACTCCTGACAAATGTGCCTCTTCAGAGCATTTATTACTTAGTTACTTCATGCTCCAGTTTTCAAACTGTTACTTGAATTTTTCCTGATTCATTCCTCTTCTGAAATCCTGTTTACCTTCTGTAAGGGGAGTTATTAATACAGTGTACTGTACTCATTTACAAAATAAAAAGCCTTTGATAGAGATGTCTAGTACTTGTGCTGTTACAGTGTCATTCAGCTACTGTGCAACTTTAAGATCTCTTTTATAATGTGTAATATCTCATGATTCTAATTTGCGTGCTTTGGAAAAAACAGTGTCCTAAAACCACTTACTCAGGTGTATGTGAAACAAATGTGTGTGTATGGGTGTTTGTGTGCATGCACAAAGGAATTTATAGAAAAACGTGGTAGGGCATCAACTCAATAAGATGCAGATAAGAATAACATAGTTTCATTTGTTCCCAGTGGCTTTCATGACTTCTTTGTTTCAGGGTTGTACACAGATGGTTCTTTCCCAGTAGGTCCCAGTTTCCTTCAGTGTCAGAAGGTTGTTTCTTGCTTTGAGAGATTGTTCCTTGAAGCAGAATCATCGCTTTCGACTTCCTTTCACTTTCCCAAATATCCTGCTGCTCTTCTGGGTCCACACATTCCTTGTGCCATAGCAGTGTATGAGTTAAATTTTCCTGGAGACATTATGCAGCTCTAAAGTAACATGTCTGTTGATGATAAACTTGCTGGCAAGTATAGAAGCTAATGCATGGCCTTAGATACTTTTGCATTTCTTGGAGCACAGATATTAATCTAAACATCCATGTGCCCTTTGTATTGATTTGAAGTATATGGAGACACTGAACAGCTGATCTCCAAAAAGATCTGTCATATGAAGCCATAGCCATCCTTTTGTTTATCTGGCTCTGAACAGTTCTCAAGAAATTAGGTATTTTTTGTCAAAGAAGATGAACAAAATTTCTGAAAGCTAAGTCTTCCTTCTGATAGAAAGATTTTTCTTTTTTTTTTTTTTTTTTTCCTTAAAGAAACATGAATAAATTGGTTAGATTTTTAAATACAAATATTGTTAAGGACTCTCTCAGGCTTATAAAGAGAGATGTTTATTTTAGAATGGTACATTTTTTTCAGATAGAGATCAAGTACTAAATTATTCATTTTTCCCCCCTTTCTCCATTTTATTGCAGCTCTCATTTCTAGGTGGCTGGAATGATTAATGGGATGTGCTGGATTAGTGGCTTGTATGTGGGTACTCAGATGATAGAAGCAGTTTCATGCAAAGCTTTTAGTGTGGGTGCAAGATTGGAAGATATTCTGAAGGCAGTGGGTTGGCCATGGCACTTCCACTCCCCTCAATTTGGCCATAAATCAATTGTGAATGAATTTCCCCCAGTAATTTTTTCATACAGTTTGAACTTGGATAATGAACATCCCTGTCCTGGAGTGAAACTGTGATTTTTCTAGATCTTGTTGAGGACATGATGAAGATTTATGAAGGGTGATGGTGTAAACCTATTACATTTTCCTCTCTCTCATTTACCTCTCCACCTCATCTCTTCCTTTGTTCCTTCATTCGTTCATTCCTTCCTTCCTACCCTCCTTCCCCCCTTACCTCCTCCCCTCCTTTTCTCCCCATCTTTTTCCTCTCCTCCCTTCCTTCCTTCCCCCTGCCCCCATGTGCAAACCCAAGGAGCTTTAAAATGTCCATTAGAGCACAGCTGTTGCATAGCAGTGGCTCTTACTGCATGAACAGTCATTTATCTGTGACAGATAGAGGAAACAGCAATAACCTAGATGGATATGACATGGTTCAGATCAAGTGATAGGAGGATGTGAGAAACTTCTTCATTTCTGAACACTTTTTTTCCTTCTGAGCCTATTGCATTCTCTTTTAATGTTGCTTGATATAAAAGTACAGTTCTGCTTAAAGAGGAGCTTCGCAGAAATTACGCTGTCTCTGCCTCAGTTTCTGTATCAAATGCTCAGATGCTCTTTTATTTGTTTGTTTTCCTAGCAGTCACCAAATCTTCTCTGAACTCTGAAGCTCAAGGGAGAGTAATTTCTTCCCTCTCTCTTCCTCCCTCCCCATCTTTGCCATCAACTGAAGTGAAGCTGCTAGTACTGAGGAGCCTCACTGTTTGCTAATGGTGCCCCTTGTACCAGCATGGCAACCTACTTGACACTTGTATTGGAATACTGCACTTATGTGTTGTGGAATAACCTGCAATATTATGTTTCATGTTGCTTGGTTGGTAGTTGTAGCATTGAGTTGCAATTTATTAGCCCTGGAGCAGAGATCCTTTTCTTGAGAAGGACCAGCTAGGTCTCTCAGAGGCCTGTGGCAAGTCGTATGTTAATAAGCACTTTTGTTTTTCATCCAATAATAAATACATACACATGCAAACTCATTTGGCTGCAGTCTGCCTGAAATTAAATTGCAGATTGTATCTGGCCCTTGGGCCAGGAATTCCTTGTTCTTGTATTAGACAGTGTCTAATAGTAGTTGAAAGAGAGAATTTTTAGAAATCATTTTGCAAGTGACTCTGGAGAGACAATGAATGTAAATCCTCCCAGACTTACAAAGACTGCAGTCAGAATACTGAGTGAAACTCAAAGTGCAACACAGCGGTTCCTTCCTCATCACAGGCTTCAAAGATTTAGTATTCAAAAGAATGTGGGAAATTGGGTCATTTCTGTACAGTTTAGAAGAGATCTGAGGCTACCAACTTTCTTGCTTTAGTCGTGCAGAAACTCTGAGTCTGGATTAGCAGGAAATCTGAACAGGATTTTCCTCTGCATTTAACATGAAAATCTAATAAATGTCATTTAACTCAGTGAGTGAAATTCTGTCACCATTGAAATGGATGTAAAAATTTCCATTGGCTTTTGTGGGAATAGGATATCATCCTATAAACCACAAAACCAAAGTAGTATCTCTAGGTCTTCAGTGGAGTTATTTCTGTCAGGACACACTGGTAAGACTTTTTGAATATGTTGTTTTAAGTAGAGCAATTTAGCTTTTGTACTCAGAAGTAATTTTTCTGCCTTTTAGAAATGGCTAAAATTTACTGTTGAGAAAGAGTGTCAGTTAGAGTGACACCTTAAAAGATCTGAAGGTAACAAGGAGGTGGAGTTAATTAAATAATTAATTGAATTAATACATATTCCTTTCTTCAAAAAGTTTGAATTTCTACTACTCTTCACCCCCTCCTTGATTTTGGTGAGTAATACAAAAGAGAGTTTCTGTAACAATTTTATAGTCCCTGAGTAGTTTTCAGAGTTTATGGGGTAGTATTTTATAACCACATTCTGTAAGCAGTGGTGTCTTTTGGAATGGCCATGAAATGTTATAGTAGAGATTTCAAAAAGACAGGGTCTTGGCATAGGTTTCTGCAGGGAGAAAAAGTGACTTTGGAGTGAGCATCTGTCATGCCAGGGATGGCCCCAGAGCTGCCTGACTTGTAGCATGATGGGTCTCTTATTGGGTGAGAACTGCCAGAAACAGGCTCAGAGCGAAAGCGCAGGTAGGGTCTCCAGCACTAGGAAGTAGCAGATGTCTCAGTGAGCTTATGTTGATACCAGTTTCTTATACATTCCTATGAACTTCCTAGGCCCAAGGGTACAATAATAGAGTAGTGGTGGTGGTGGTGGGGAAACCAGCATCTGGTTTCTCCTTCTCTGGGACAAGGCTCTGAAAGAAGTCTCGCTTTATCCATTTTTTTTCTCAACACCTGTATCTCAGTAATTGCCTTCTAGAAACTAGAACAACCTGACCCTATTTTTGCATAGAGCATGAGAGTAGTTAATATGTAAGTTACATGCAAAATCTGACTGAGAGGAAGCTGAAGGAAAAGCAGAAAGTTAAAGAGGGTGTAAGATAAAAGGGATGCATGGTTTTTACTGTATTTTAATCTTAATAACTCTTTGAGATACTTCTCCCTTCCAGCATCTCAACATGTAGGATAAATCTGTTTTACCCTGTATAAATGCCCACTAAGTTTGATGTTCATTTCTTTTCTGTGTACACCTGTTACTCCAAAAAACCCCAGGCCAACATTTTGTGTAAATGTAGAATTTGCCCAAGAAAATAAAAGAAGCTTTGGCAAGGAAGAAAAAGAAATCTAGTGGTATAGTAGCAGTGTAACTTTAAAGGCATAAATTGATAGTTCACATAAAGATTATAAGATGTTTTGGTTGCAGGCTGTTAGCCCTGCTACCAGTACACTAGAAGAATCTAGTTTGCAGTTGTCATCATTCCAGAGCTTCACCCACTAAGTCATTAATTTGTTCTCACATCTGAAAGATTTAGCATGCCACTGTAGTTTCTTGTGTAATAATTTTTATTATATTTTAAAAAATCGTAACTAAAATGGGTTTTGATAATAGAATCCCCAAATACTTGAGACTCCATTTCTTCTGTTGAATGCCATAATCAATTATAGTGGTGCTTGTATGTTCAGCTGGTTTAAAAGCAAACATTGAATGCAGATTTGAGAGCCCAATGAAAAATCAAACTGAAAAATATATGTTGAAAAATACAGGCACCTAATTTTCTATGCATGTCTGAAATTGAATATAAAACAAAGTACTGCTGATTGTCATATGAAAAAATGGACTCTGCTCATAAAATATATTTTTCCAGTTTCCAAGAAGAACAGATTAAGACATTTGAACACCTCAGCTAGACTTCCTAGAGGTTGGCTTGAAGATTCTAGGCATATGGTGTTTGGGGTAAACAGAGAGCCACTAAAAAGATATTTGAAATCTTTTGGGATATATATGCCAATCAAATTCCCTCTGGAATCTGACACTATTGCATTGAGCTTGGATCATGTAACCATTGCTAAACCACATCTAAAAAAGGAAGCAGCTAGGCAGAGCTAATTCTCTGGGTTCCCTTAACATTCAAAGAGTTAAAGAGGTAAATTGATTGCACGTAATTTTGAAGCCTGTGTTTGGATGAACTGAATCTTTAACTGCCTGATGATTCTGATTATGATGGGAATTAGCTGGCTAACTCAGGATATATGCTTGAACTCTGAGATGGAGTTAAGTGAGAGGCGTCCTGTCCCAGATACACTGTTTTCCTGCTGTGTGATCTGGGTGGAATTGTAATCAAAGCAGTATTTGTGATGACTGACAATTGTGACCCAGTGTAAACTGCCTAGAAAAAAGTTCAGGACAAGTGGTGTCCAAAATACAAGACAGGGAATGGATTCGGCTGGTTTTCCAGGGAGTGGCGGGATTGAAGCATCTGAAGAGTGCTGGGGAAGTTTTGTGGTTAGAACTGCCAGATAGCAATTAAGTGCAGCAACATGCGCTGTGTGCTGTCAGGGCTGGAGCAGACGAGTTGAGTACACGCTGTTCCAGAGGGAAGTTCATGGGCTGGCTGCTTTGCTTTTGTTGGGGGAAAAAAAAAAAAAAAAAAATTAAATCCCAAGATGAAGGAAATATCCAGAGTTTCTGCTTTCCTTTCTCCTTTTTGTGGCTGGCTTTAAGGCAAGGGTTTGGAGGCACTGGGGTTCCACTCAAGGTGGTTTAAAGGCAAGTGATCTTTGTGTAGGCAGCAGTGAGTGACACTAGTCCTATTAAAGAGGTGTTCTCACCAACTTCAGTGGCAGCAGATTTAGGCCTGTATTGAAGTTTGCTGTTGACAGAAATGAAGACAACAGTAATGGATGTTCTGTTTGTCCAGAGTGTTCAGAAAGACACAATTTGGAGGGGAGGAGGAAACCCAAAGTATGCTGGACAAACAGAAATTAGTGATATTTAGCATGTCTTGGTCTTTTCCCTCTTCAAAACTAGTTTCTGTAGTGACCTGCAAATAGGACTTTTTCAGATAGAGGGACGAATGCTTGTGGGTCTTAAAACCCTCTGTTGCCAGCAGGCTCACAGAAAATGAAGCTCTTATTTCAAACAATTCCTGTGCTCTGCATCCATACAGGCACAGTGGCAATGTATCAAATGAAATTATTTTTCTATGCCCCTTTCTTTCAGGTCTTCAGAATTTGATGCATATTAGCACTTTGGAGGGGATTTATGAGAGAGGAAGAACCTGAAGGAAAAATAGTTGATATGCCTCAGATTATGAAGGGTGTCTAGAAAGTATTTCCATTACACACATAATGTAAAATATTTTTCTTTTTATTTATCCTCTTCCCTGAAAACACAATAATCCAATCAGGACTAATAGTTTTTTGATGTCACTGGTTTGGCAAGCCAACACACTGCCTAATTTCTTGTTTCTTTCTGTGATGACTGAGAAAATGGCAAAAAGCCAAGCTCAGAAGCAACCAATCTCTGCCAGTATGTTAGACCCTCTCGATTGGACTTTGGACTAGAATACAGCAGAGATTACTTTTGTGTTGCTGATGGATGATTTCTTAGTCATAGCTCATAGGCAGATTTATTTCTAGGCTGTCTAGAATATTTGACATTGTGAATAACGCATTGCAGCTGATATGCCTTGAAGATCTTGCGAAGATATGAGCAAATGATATGGATTGTATTCAGCTGCAGTGACTGAACTGTAATGCATAACTACAACTCTTTCCTTGGTATTCTTCTTTGTACAAAGCATGCAAAATACTGTCCTCTTTCCTCTTTTGGTATAAACACTAAGAGAAAATTAACTGTACCTCAGCACGTATAAGAATCTGTCCTTTGCATTCAACTCAGAAAATGCAAAACTCCTGACTATTGCTGTAACTAAGTTGAAAAAAAAAAAACCAACAAAACTTCACTGAAAAGCTTCAGGCTAAAACCAGACTCTGGCAAAATAAAAGGAATGGAGAGGAAAAGCTATCATTTTTAAGACTAGATAGTATGTAACATCATCAGTTGCTCATGAAACTCTTCCAAATGTCATGTACTATTCAAATGGGGTCTTCACTTTTTTTCCCTTAGATCATGGATAATCAACTAGTGATGACTTCCAAAATGTTTCGTTCCTCCTCTTAGCAGGTATTCTGTGGACAAATAATATTGTGATAGTGTTCCAACATATCTTTAGCTCAGATAATATTCTGTTTTCAAATTGAAAATCTGGGCTCCAGAGTATCAAACTACGTGTTTTAAGTTCTCTGGCTAAAGGTTGATCATCACTATCATGCTCTGCTCATCTTCTCGTTTTTTTGATAAATATGGGATCAGGTGGTAAATCAAGCTTCATAAGGCTAAAGGGGAGGAACCTTTCATTTGTTTTGTTACCTAAACCTACCATGGTATCAAACATTCACCTACAGGGCGAAATTAGTTTGAAGACAAAATATTCAGATGCCCAACTCCCAGTTTCATAATTGTCTCTTAGAGATCAGGCTTACCTGATCATACTGAAACTGATTTGAACAATTCCCCAAGGAAGAGACCAAAGCTGTCCTTAGCCAAGGAACAGAGGAGGAGACTCATGAAACTGCAAGTGTGGGCTGATATGCAGATTTCTGGTACAGGTGATAAACAGTACTCCAGAAAATACAGTGCACAGACTCTGGGTGGTATCATTTGGTTGTCCTGTGTGGGCTGTAAGGCTATTGTCCTGTTCTCATCCTCCTCTAGCATGCCTAGCTGCATGCTATTTGTTGTCTTCAGAGAAAAAAATGCAGATAGCCATATCCGGATAGGATAAAATCCCCCAAACATCCACAAAATTTCTAATGGCTTCACCAGAACTCAGACTGCACAGGAAATTACAATTTTACCTGGTGGATCACTATTCTTCCATTCTCTTCATAGCATTTCAGAAGATAATATACTACAAGGAACTTTTTTTACCTGTTGCCTAAATGCATTTTTCACAGTAGAGATCAGAAGATCATGTAAAGGTGTGGTTGTAGTTCACAATGGTTATTTATTAGTTTTATAATTCATATTGTATTTCCTTGCCATACCCTTATGCCATAGAGTGATGCTATCAAAGCATAACAGATTGAACTAAGCAAACATTTTAAATGCACTTGGGCAATTTCAAAAGCTAACTGCATGGTTATACCATGAATCCTAAGTGAGGCTGAGACTGAATTGGGCCCTGTGAAGGGCAAGGAGTTGGATTTGATTATCCTTGTGGGTCCTTTCCAACTTGGCACATTCGGTGATTCTGTGAAACCCTTGTCTGAGATTATGAAGGTTCTCGCCTTTCTCCCTAACCCCCCAGTTATGGCCCCTATAGTTCAGTGTTGGGTCTAGTATAAAAAGACAAATGTTGAAGAGCATGAAAAAGAACCCTAATAAACTGATTTATGTTAATTTTAAACTGTAATGGAATAAAAGCAAAAGGGATTGTTGAAAACTGTGTAGATTCTGTGAATGAGCTTGACTGGAAGGTAGCTTATTTTTTTGCCCCTGTGGCATGAATTCACTGTAAACAAACAAGAGATTTACTAGGGGACTAAAAATGAGATGTCCCTCATGTAACAGTGTAGCAGTCATATTTCTTTTTCACTCTTGAATGATCTTTGCCTTACATTGTTCCTCTTGTTGCAACATAGATTTCCCAGGAGCAATGTGCAAAGTTTCCCTCCTCTTGTGCAAAACATAAGCCTTCTTTTAGTAATCTTGAGGTTTTATCCAGTGATATATAAGGAATGATTTCTATTACCATCAAATCCTCGAAGAGATCCATTGTGAACAACTGTTCAAAGCACAGGGTGAGCTTTTCAAAGGTGTGTGCTTTTATAGGAAGTTGGATTCATATCATCTCATGATGCGTCTTTGAAACTCTCCCCCATATGACTAAGACCATGTGTGAGACTGTGTGCCTAATTTGTGAGCAGTCATAATGATGGTACAGTAATAGGCATGCAACTGAGCCTGCGTTTTGTTCATAACTCCAAGTGCCTTTAGCTGAATGTTCAAAGAGGCTGAATTCTCACATCTCCTACTACTTCAGTGGAGCTGTAGGTGCTCTGGGACTGAAAATCAAACTACTGACATACTGAAAAATTAAAGCTGAGGTATGAATGAGTCAATCAAATATCTACTGTTCATTCGTAAGTCAGACTTATGAACTGAGTCTGAATTTACTGGAGGTTGCTGCCTTCATCTTTCCAGAGTTTTTGAGTTCAAGAATTTTTGGGGTTTGTCACCTTACTACCCAAACTCTAACTGTATGTAACTAGTATTTTCTGTTCACAGGCTCCTACTCCATTTTATTTATTCTTTTGGGCATCTGGTAATGACATAGCTTGGCGGATGTTGTAATTTTTTTGTCTTCATACTGCATTTTAGATGGTCTTTGGCTGAGCCATGGTCACATCCCAAAGGCTGATACTCACTTTTAATATATAGAAACAAAAATGAATAAAACTTTCTATCTAGCCTGAGTCAGCAAAAAGTATTTCTTCCACTAATGTTTGTCATGTATTATGAATATTCATTCATGCTCACATGTATGCATATGAACAACTCTGTTAACTTATCAGGCACACTGGTATGTATGATTAAACAGGTGTCCTTGCAGGGAAAGGTATTTTCTTTGTCTTTTTTTTTTTTTTTTTTTCCCTCCAGCTCCAACCTTTATAAATCATATTATACTTCAAAAACAACATGATGTTGGCTGAAAAAAATATGGAGCTTTAAAAAATTGTGCACTCTTTTTATTTGCCTTCTGGTTTTTTGATCTTTTATCTTCAGTTTGGTGATGTTTTCAAAACTCCTTTTTTCAACAATGAAGGCTGAGAGCATCTGCGTTTTTATTTTAAGGCAAAACATGAAATCCTTACACAAACATATCATTGAGGGAGCTGGACTATGAGAAAAAACCCAAATCAAAAGACACAAAATAAAATTATGAGCTGGGGGTAGACAGCCTTAGACACAGCAACCAAAAAACATAAAAGAATATCTTTTTAGCAGTTCAAAACTTTGAGGCACTGAAGTAAAGACCCTTGAAACCATGTGAATTTTTAAGACTACAGACTTTCAGGAGTCTCCTCTGCCTTGCAATTCTTAATTTAGACCCACTATCAAACAGATCTGAACTTCACTTGGACAAGAACTTAAATATCTGGATTCTTGCAGGCACTAAAGTGTTATTGATGAGTAGATGTAGGAATTTTGTCTTGCTTGGTTATATATGTTGGCATTTTTCACTGCAATAGCTGTAGCTGTTTGCAATGCTGTCTGTAACCACCTCACTCGAGGATGAATTTTCCTGCCCTGCCATTGCCTTTGATTCTCGTAAAGCACCCATCGACTGTGAAGCAAACAGCAGTGCTTAAGCATAGTCTATTCAAGTATATTCAAAATATGTTATTTTTAGCATTATTGTTAATATGAAATGTTCCACCAACCAGCTGGAATTATGCAAATCCTAGCACATGCGTTCCTCACTAATCTGCTCTCTTGGATGTACTCTTTACATTCATTTCATTTTATGAATGTCTTTCCAGCATACTTCCCTACAATAGGAGATTGAAAAGCCTGCAATTTTCTTCTTGCCTGATTCTCCCATTGGGTTTTGTCAGTATTCAAAAAAATAAATTGATGTCTTCTTTTTTTTTTTTTTTTTTTTTTTCCCCCCAGTCCAGATAGAGCAGAAAATCAACCTGCCAGCACAGATGACTGGGGGAAAAGGGAAGGCTCACAAACTGCAAAAGCTGAGTTCTTTAGGTGGTTCTTTGGTGACTCACTGTTTGCAGTGGAGTCACCAATTAGGGCAATCATGGAAGGAGTTCTGAGGGCCTGAGAAGTTTTTCAATAATTTGATCTTGAACCAAAAGCTCATAACCTCTATCACCTTCACTGGTATCACCAAAGTATCATATGGTTTGGGACAATTGCTAGATGAGAGGGAAAGGAAGAAGTGATGGGTTTGCGATCCTGGCGTGTTTTACATATGTCTGTTTGTGAATCAGGAGGACTTAAGTGTGACCTTTGTCATCCTCATCATATCAGCATCCTGGCTGCAGAGATGACGTGCAGCCTCAGTACACATTTCTCCTTCCTGAATTTGGGCACTTGACCTGTTTTAAGAAGGTTATATGTGTATTCTGGTCCTCACTTGTCTTGCATCCCTCTTGATCTATGGGAGCAAGCCTTCAGTGCCTTTTGATGCCTTCATAGGCACAGCTGTGGGAAGGATTTCTGTGGAACTGTGGTCCACCTGCTGCTGGAATTGTTTTCAGTTTCATGCACTCCAGCAGATTTCCTAGGGAGCTGAAGGATTTGTCCCAAAGGTGAGCAGTCTTGTTCCCTGGTTTGAATTCCTACGGTTAAACGACATTATAAATCTCTTTTATATCCTCACCTTGTAAGTTGTCTGTTTTAAAGCTTTCTTAGAAAACTCATTCAATTTTAAAAACTTATTTAAACCTCTAGTTCACCTTGTCTTGCTATAAAGGTCTTTTCAAACCTGGTAACTTCAATAATTTGTTGTGTCTCTTCATTTTTGCTGAACTTGTGATTTCCAAATTGAATTGGTACAAGGTTTATTTGCTGCTGTTTTAGTTTTCCACAACGGAAGATAAAACACACAGCAAGAAAGGATTTTTCAGGCTTTTTCTGACTAAAATAATAAACCATCTCCAATTGCTCCCTATCAAAAGCTGGTGCTAAATTTCACATTAACCCTTCTGGGGCAGAAGTGATCCACCCTGTGTGCTCATCCACTGCCTAGCACCTTTGGGTCCTACCCACAAATTCTGATGGACACTGGCATTTTCACTGCAAGATTCTTGCTTTGCCTGGGGTCATCTCTTTCCTTAATCAAGAGGGAACGTTCAGAGTTTTTATCACTGTGCATGAGGTTTCTCACTTCTCTAACAGAAACAAACTTGCAGATCTGGTGGCCTAGACACACAGTCTTCCACACTGACCTAGATCTCCATGGAGTGATAGAAGTTTCTTTCTTAATTTCAGTCCTGCTTCCTAACCACCCTAGTTTCTGCTAATTTTTTTGGTCCCATTAGGGCCTGATTCTGATGTATGTTGACTAACACTGTTTTCTTAAACAAATGGAGCCTTCATTGAGCTACTGTTTAAAGAAGGCAAAAAGGAAGGGAAGAGCACTCTTCTACTACTTTGAAAACTTCCCTAAATCTGACCTTTATTTTGCTAGTTCAATTTAGACTTTTGTAAACATTATGTATTGGCAGGTCAGTCTTACCTAATTCACATGAGGTTATTTGATTGAGACTTACTGATGAAGCAACCAGACCACATTTGAATGCTGATTTTAAGTATTCTGACACTTGAACTATATCTCTGATGTAATGGTTAACCATAACTGTTAACCCCATATGCTAATAGTATAATACCATGATTGCTTTACAACCACAACTATTTTTTTCCTATTCATTCCTTCTACCAATAAGTTTGCCTTGTAAAACAATCTGTCCTGCTTAATTTGATATGGTTTCTGGTTTCCTAATGTTTTGATAGAGTTACAGAATGTTCATGTTTAGAATTATGGCTGTCCGCATGACCTCTGTTTCATACTGAATAGCTCTTGATATAAGTGATGTTGTTCTGAATAGTTTTCAGACTTTCCTAGACCAAGAGTTTAACTAATTATGCCATAATTATGAGTATCATAGGAGCATAATTAAGTGTATCAAACTTCTTATGAGTTGTGTGAAACAAAAAGCCATACCAGATGATTTTTGAACTCTAGGAACTTAAGCATTCAGAAAATAGAATAGTAAGTAAAAGAATGACAATTGGGTTTTGATAGATTTTGAAAACACTTCCATCTCCATTAGGTCAGTCTTCTGTTTTGGATCCCTTCATCCATTTAATGGCTGGTACTGTGGAGTCCAGATCATTGGTTAGAGCTGTGCAAATGATAACTAACTCACAGAAAACATGGGCAAGATTTCCTGGAAATAGTGTAAAACTGGCAGCAGTACCTCTTTGCTGGCACTGTTGCAATATTATATATAATTTTTTCACAATGACACCTAATAGCTGTTTTAAATAATTTTAATAGACAACTCAAAAATCTGCAAGATAAATACCTTAGCATTTATCAATCAGGGCTTAACTTCCCACTCAGCTGGTACAGGATTTCTGGTTTTTCTGGGTGTATTTCAGTGTTGGTTATTTCCTCTCTGAGGTTTATAACTTCCTTGTGGTAAATGCTGAGTTGCCAGAAGGATGTGCTTTTCAAAACGGAATACAAATCATTCAGAATAAGGCAAGATTCAGCAAGATTCCTACCTGGTATAATTTTTCTATATGGAGAAAATTCCTCCATGCAGGAAAAGCTTTTCTCATAAGAATCTGTTCCACAAGGTAAATTTTTTTTTGATTGAATGGGTGAAATAGGTGCACAGCTCTTTTAGGAAACTTCCTAATCCAAGGATCTGAGTTGCCACTGGCTAATTATCTATGATAAAAAAATAAAAAAGTTTCCTATTGTCTTATTCCATCTATAAAGTGTAAGCACAGTCTTAAAAAGAATCAGCAGCACATGGTACACTTTAGAAGTCAAAACAGCTTCAGAAAATCTGACAATAGGACTGGAGAGATGAAATATGTTTCTAAAACATATTTTTCTGCTGGTGAGAGAGTGTCTGAAAGTGGGGATAGGAGGCTGAGTGTAAAATGATAAAACAAATAGAGAGGAGGAAAAAAGGAGACTAAGGAGTGATCCTCCTTAAAATGCCACATTTCACTTTGTGTAGTAATGCATGCATCGCTTTTCCTGAGCCTCTTTACAATGTCTGGATTTTGAAGCAGAGGAGACTTCCTGAAAAAGGAAGCAATGGTTTCACCCTTAAACACTGGCTGCAGCCTATAGGGTGTAAGGGGCTGTATGACCTCTGCACTTCTCTGGCATACACACCTTCCTCCAGAGACCTGGCCATGCTCCAGGCCCAGGTTTTGCACTGGTAGGGAGCTGGAGGGCACTGGGGGCACAGGGCTCCAGGTCTCTCCATTGCATGAGCACAGTTCTGAAGGACTTGCTCTCTTCCCACACAGTTGTTGTTGCTGCTGTTGTGCATAACACAAGTATTAAAGGCTTTAGGTGCCTTTAAAATGCAATTCAAATACTCCAAAAGAAAGTCTGGTACAGTAATGGATTAGAATTTAAATCCATTTCAATGCACAAGACTGCTGGCAATTACCAATTCGGTTTCAATATGAAACAAGTGGATGCTGAGATGGAATTTAAAGGCAGTGAAAGAAAGCCATACCATTTTGCTACAGGGTCAAATAGAAATAAAACTATTTGCCTCTATCTTAAGAAATGTTGACAGATTTCAACACCCAGAGGGAAGGAGTGGTAGACGATGGATATAGAAGAGAGAAACTTGTCTTAAGCAATAAGTTGTAGCCCACCAAAAAGTGGTTGCCTAGTGATGGTTCTTTGTGAGATCCAACAAAATTATGCTGGGAACTTTGGAAGTGGATTGATGTGGTCTCCAAAGAGAGGAGGTTTTCACTTGCAGGCAGCCTTTTACAACATGTTCATACCACCAGATACTCATCTAAATCCAGACAGCACTGGAAGGTGCAAATAGCTTTGTTTTTAAGTGGATCTACTTTTCTGTAGAAGGTTGTTTTGACACTCATGTTTTTGATGGAACCCTGGTCCCTGGCACTTGTTATCATCTGTACCTGTACAATTTATTTTGTCTTTTCATTGCCAGAGCTGTGCTGGTTGGCACATGTTTTTATTTAGTAAGTGGGAAAATGGCAGGGACCATGGCTCAACCCCCTCCTTCTGTTCCTTTATTCCCCCACGTGGAAGCAAAAACAAAGTTAAATTGCAAAGCCTCAGAACTGCTGAAGAGCAAAGTTCTAAGGCAAGATGATAATTGATACAGAGCAAAGTTACCGTATGGTGAAGTGATGTTATGCCAAATATTTTTGCAGCATTTCTAAAAGTGGGAACATAACTTTGCAAACAACTAGGAAGTGCTTACAAATTGCCTGATGTGAATTGCTTTTCTTCATTTAGCAATTTTTTTGAGGACTGAGTGGTTTTGCTCAATTGTAGCAGTTAATTTGATATAATGCAATTGGGTGTAAATCATGTAGTTAGCTTGATTTATGTCATTTGTACTAGCAAAAATTTGTTTATAAACCAAGCCTAAAGTGTCTTTCTTAACACCAAAAGTACTTTTTTGACAACTACTGCTGTGAAGTAGAATACATATTGCCCGGCAAACAACATTTCAATTGTATTTTTGATTTCTTTATGGGTTGGGGTAGGGAAAAGACTTGAATTATTAATTACAGAACTGTGACATGTTGTGGTAATTTCTTTGCAGATTTGGGAATTTCATTTTCAGAAAAAAAGCTATTATGTTTAAAAGACATTTGGAGAAATAGAATGGTGTTTTTTCACTAATGTATTTCCAGTAAACATGGAGATTTAATGATTTTCAGAGATCTATAATTGTATGCTGACAGTTCCTTCACTGAGGGAAGACCACTCTACTGAGGAACAATTGTCCCACATGCAGATGATTCAGAATTCCTTTTGCAAGGGATTTTGTGTCTTCTGTGGACATTTATTGTGGCATTTTAAAATATCATGTACCAGTCTTAAGGCAGTGAGGTTTGCTGGATGGTTCTTCTCTCAGGATTCTCTTCCGCTGAATTCTCAGGAATCAATGAAATTACACTGGTATGAAATTACTGTAAGAGGAAAACCAGATTAGATGCATGCAGTTATTTTTACATCATGCCTGTCTATTATCATCAGCAAAGACACACTATATATTTAAATGTTTTAAGTGTTGAAAAAGAATGATTGTTTTTTTTGATCCAAAATGCTTTGAATAACGCTTCTAGTGAGTGTTTAAGAATCTTTGACAACCAGTGTACAAATGAACAGCTTAGGTTGCCTGTTAACTACTGCACGTATATAGGTCTCTTGAGGGGCTCCAATAGCAACAACATGCAGTGTGCTCCCAGTCACACCTCTCCTTTCCTATGCACAAAGCTGCCATATGTTTCTTCAGTTTCTCTGTCAGCTTCACTATTCCTGTTCCTGTTAAATGCAGAGCCTGGAAGCTAGATGTGAATTGCCTCTGGAGCAGGGCAGAACTAGAAAATGTGACCTTCTGGGAGGGAAATTCATTATGTGCAAATGCTGCCCAGTGGCATAAATCAGCCCCCATGGAGTTTGGGAGGAGTGTTTCACTCTCTTGAATCTCTGCCAAGGCTAGTTAAGCTGAGAGTTTGTTATAAGCATGTTGCATACATGCTCTTCCTAAAGAAATGTGGAGAGTTTTTTTCAAGATTACTGTGCCCATTTCCATCAAATAGACCAAATCCCATTACAGTATACAGACATATTGAGTAATTTGGTTTCATGCAGTCTTGAGACACTGTCTTCTTGCTGTGCTGCCTCAGCACCATTCTCTGGGGAGCTGTCACAAACCTCCAGCTAATGCAAGTTAGGAAAGCAAAGTTGCTGGCAGGGCTAGTTCCTAGGGTTGTTACTGTCCCCAAAATCTGACTCTGTCCAAAATCCTGATGATGCAGTTCATTTGGCTCAGGGCGAATACACACTTCGTTATACATAACACAGACATGATTACATTTTCCATTTGGTAAAGTCATAGTGTAGCTCCAACTCCTCTAAAAATAGAGACATGATTCAAGTTGCAAACAAGATGGAAGGATTTCAAATGGCTTCATTACATGTAGAGCAAGCATAGTGAAATTAATAGGAAAAAGCTGGTCTGAGGACAAGGGCTACAATCCCTTTTTGTAAGCAAATGCATACTCATAAAGCTGTACGAATCAAGAGTTCTACTGTTGCAAGTAGAAGGAGTCTGGTTTACTTAAAATGCAGGCTGTCGCAGACTTTACCCTGCTGAAATGACAGAGCAAATAAACAATTTTTCTTAACTCACTGACCCATTTGTTTATCTGCTGAGTAGCCAAATATGCATTTACAACAGATGTTTGCATGCATGATATGTCTGTCTACAGCATTCTCCTGCACCTTTTCTTAGGAGAGACTGAGGCTATTGTAATGGCTAGTTTTGCACTCTCTGCCCACTGCTACCCATAGCAGCCTCACTGACCTTTGCAAAAGCCAATGTAAAATTGAATTGTAATTATTACTGTTTAGGTTAGGAGCATTATGATTAGGGTGTTCTTCTTGGCTCTGCATGCCAGGGTCCAATATGCCAAACAACATTTAATGGATAAATATGAACTCCTTAAAAAAAAAGCTCCTGCTTTATACATTCAGGAGCTCGGGCAATAGGCTCTTGGGTTTCTGAAATTACAAATCCTGTTCAGGGTTCTGTCTGGGCTACTCGTATGATCTCAGTTGAGTGAGTCACTCTGGCCTCACATCTCTAAAATGAGGATATTAGCAAGTCCCTAGTCTAGAGGTCTGAGGAGATTAAATTCCGGTAGGAAAGGGAAAGGAGATGTTTAGCTGTTATGTGGACAAAGCTAGAATATGGCCTTGGTGGGCTGTTTGTACCAGAAAAGTCACAGAATCATGGAACCATAGAATGGTTTGGGTTCGAAGGTGCCTTAAGGATCATTTAGTTCCAACCCTCTTGCTGTGGGAAGAGACACCTTTCACTAGATCAAGTTGCTCAAAGCCCCATCCAGCTGGGTCTTGATCACTTCCAGGGATGGGCATCCACAACTTTTCTAGGCATCCTGTTCCAGTGTCTCACCACCTTTGTAGTGAAGAAGTGCTTTCTAATCTAAACGTACTGTCTTTCAGTTTAAAGCCATCACCCCTTGTCCTATCACTACATGCCCTTGTAAGAATTTCCTCTCCAGCTCTCTTGTAATCTCCCTTTAGGTACTGGAAGGTGCCCTAAGGTTTCCCCTGGAGCCTTCTCCTCTTCAGGATGAAATGTGGTCTTTACCTTCTGCATAAGTGTTTGGAAGTTTTAGGATGAGCTGCCCAGATACTTGGAATTTTCAGGTTGAGAGGATATAGCCTTAAGCTGCATCAGGGTAGATTCAGGTTGGACATGAGGAGGAATTTCTTCATGGAAAAGGTTGTTAAACGTTGGCATGAACTGCCCAGGGAGGTGGCGGAGTCACCATTCCTGGAGGTGTTCAAGAAATGACTTGGTGTGGCACTTGATATAGTTGTGTGCCTTGGTCTAATTGAAAAGATGGAGATCAGACAAAGGTTGGACTAGATCTCAGATGTCTTTTTGCAACCTTAATGATTCTGTGATTTTGCAAGGACTGAGAAGGAGAAGTTCTCTCCTTCTCTTACTGTCTCCAGTGTGTTGGGCTACACTGCTGTTGCCATCCCCCTTTAGAAACCACAGATCCTGTAGTGGGAAATGATACCAAGTAAAATACACACTAGTAAAGAGTAGTTTGTAAAAAAACATATTTATTTAGAAGTAATTGTTGTATCCTACAATTAACAGCAAACAGGATGCTCTCTGCAAAATAAATATTTTTAAATAGGCTATGTATTTCTATAGTACCATATTTTTGATTTTTCTGAAAGATAAATTCCTATGCAAAGATTTGAAGATTACATCAAAACAATATTCATCTATGCTGCTCTACAAAAACATTCAAATATAATCAGTATGATTTTAGGAGGTGTTATGTATGTTTTTAATTTCTTCACTCAGTTCACAGTGGGTTTGGTGTTAAAATAATAAGAAAAGCAAAAATGTAAATATTCCAATTTAGATATCCTTTATTTCCTCACTGTTGCACATGAATAAAAACTATATGAACAAAAAATGAGAACCCCCCCCCTGAAAACATAGAGAAATGTACTGCAGGACACACAAAGTTTCTCACTGGAAATTTAACAAGGTTATTAGTTTCTGATTTGTGCCAAGGCTAAGGTTGTGACCAAATCTGACTCCTTGCTGTTCCTGTGGACCAGCAGTGCCCATGCAATTATCCACTTTTTTTCTGTCCTACTCATCCTTGTGGCAACTGAGCTCCTGAGAGCCCCTGATCCATCTGTAGTGGGATGCCTTTCTCTTTCAGTCTCACCTTCTTGCACATAGGATTTCCTGAGCACGGCTGACACAGCAAACACCACCAGACATCCCAACGCACTTGTAAAACAGACAGTCAGGAGCCAGTCTAAGCACCTTGCTCAGAGGTTAGACCTAGTTGTTAGTCACTGTGAGCACAAGGACACCAACAGGAGCATGCTAATGTAGGGAGCCACACCAGTTTGAAACTGGATTTATATGGATAGGTGCCAAAAGTTTGGTGGTTTGCAGGGCAGCACTTCATTGTCAAAGAACCTGCAGGTAAGCACCGTCCATCTGCTGCCACAGAGCCTTTGCCTTACTGTGTGCTGCCTTCAGAGTTTGATTTGTTTGTTGACTTACAGGGACACTGCCAAATCCAGATTAAGAAAACCACCAAGTCTCACTCCATTTGATCTTGTCATTTCCTGTTGTTAGCAGTAGATAATGATGGAATAATTTGTTACTCTGTTAGAACTCTGTAGTATTGTTAATTCTCCTAATCTAGCTTAGCCCATAGGTCATTCATGGGAAAAGAACAAGAAATTTTCCAATAACTCTCTTGTTTCTCTTTTAAAGAATGTTGAACCTGATTCTGTGCTTGAGAGCAATTAGTTTTTAGGCTGTTAAGAATAAATTGCTGATACCCTAGAATCTTCTTAATTGCTATCCTGATCAATGACATGCCTGCTTAATTGGGATGATTGGCAGGCAACTAATCCTGTGCAATGCATTTCAATTACTCTAAACAATATATTAATGGTCTACCCGTGTTTAAATGACACCTCTCCTGTTGTCTTCTGCCACTGTAAGCTTTTCATAAGAGTTAGAGAGATGGAAGCTTGAGAGGAGACATGTCCTACTTATGCAACCCCCTGCTTTCTTCCTCTCCCACTTCTAAATCTCTCAACTTTATCCCAAATATTTAATACAAAATTATTGCACGTACTCTTAAACACAATTCACAAACTACGGTGGAGTTTTTCCCCTGGTCCCTGACACCTGGAAGAACCACTTAATTGGTTGCTTTCTGTTTACACTGTGCTAACTGGAGTGTGCTATTACATGTAGCTTCTCACTTTGTTTTCTACTGGTATAAATATGTGTAATTGGACAAGCCAAGGTCTTAACTATTAGAAAAGAATACTAATAAGGTATATTAATGTTCTCTTGTTATTAGGGGAGCTCATTTAAAAAATGTCAGTGTTTTAATGATAAAAGAGAAAGTCATCTAGAAAAAAAAGTAAAAATGCATTTCATTTTAATTAGCTCTAATTAGAAGATTAATAGATTTTAAGGACTGAAGGAGTCATTGTGATCTTTGGAGCTAGTTCCACAGGACATAGTCACATAAAAGAAAAGAGATCTAGCCTCTGATGGTACATCAGCATGCATACAGCAGATATCTACTGCTTACTGGTCATCTAGGCCCATTATTCTGTCATGGGGGAGGATGTGATTTTCACCTCTTAAGTAAGATATCTAAACCAGAATAAATTGACTGCATCCTAGACTAAGGAGACTCATAGGCTAAAAAGGGAATTGAGAGTGACTAGGTCATTATGGTGGATGTCAAGTTATAGATTAGATAAATCTCAGTGTGTCTCATATATCCCACAAATAGTGAAATAAGGAATGCCTCAAAAGGCACTGCCTTAGCTTGGAGATGTCTGAACTTGCAGAGTATTTTGTTCCTGAGACTCCTCATGCTATTGTTCTCTCTGGTGCACATGGCCAGGACTGCAGTCATCTGAGCAAGCATTTTCATACTGAGACAGCGGAAAGCCTTCGGTGAGGGAAAGCCCCCTGACTACTGTGGGACCTTTGAAGGTGTCTTGGTTTGAGCTGGCAAAATGCCAGCCCTCCAAGACAGAGAGTCCGAGCTGGGGGGGGGGGGGGGGG